>WOXC01010489.1:0-64489 GCA_011680675.1 Gymnobelideus leadbeateri
TGGTAGAGATATGGTGCTAGTGCTGGCGGATAAAGAGTGGGGCTCAAGCTACTGATTTTCAAACTATGTTATATGGAAGGCCAAGGGTACAAACCACTGCTATAAATTTCCTTTCCCTTCTTTATCTATTTGAGTATCACCCAATCCCAAAATATTTCCCCAAACAACTGTTTTTATCATAATTTGTGGTTTTAGTATTTCCTATTAACTGTGCTAATGGGGTTAGAGGTCAAGAACTTCTTTTTAACATTGGTCTCACTGGCAGAACCACTCATACTTCCAAAGTATTTCATGACATAAGTACTTAGTGGAGATTGTCTTTCCTGCACCAGACTCTCTACTTCTAACAATGGCCCAGTTCCATTCATCCCTGGCCATATGCCCTAAGGCCTCTAGGCCTCTTCTGTTCTGGCAAAGTGCAGTGATCCATATCTCCTGTACTCTGTTCATGATATGAATTAATGATGTGGTTGGCATAAGTAGACAGCTGTACTGGCTGCCTACATAGCTATATACCACAATGGGTACAAATTAGTTTGCAGTCAATGAAACAGACTCTGAAATTATGGAGCACACAGCAGGTTCATAGCAGAGGGCCATGAGGTCAATTTTACCCACAAAGATATTGGGGTTTTGTGAGGCAGTCCCTTTGTCTTTGTATCTAAATGGTAGTCTAAATCCTTGCCTTCCTCAGGAGCTAATTTTTGAAACCCATAATTCTTTTTACCTTTTTTCACTTTTTTTTGTCATGGTATAAGAGAAGAAATGGAACAAAAGGATAAAACTATGGGGGGAAAACAAAGAAAGTGAAAACAGTGTGCATCGATCTGCATTCAGACTCCACTATATTTTTTCTCTGGATGTGGACAGTGTTTTCCATGGTAGGTCTTTTGTAACTGTCTTGGATCATTGTATTGCTGAGAAGAGCTAAGTTAATCATAGTTGATCATCACACACATAATGCTGTTCTCCCTGTGTACAACATTCTCCTGGTTCTGCTCATTCTACTTACCTTTAAAAAATTACTCTATGCTGATATGCATAACCATATCATTATTATCAGTTAATTTCTAATAGGACCTTGTAAGTTGGAGTTTTTAAAGAGTTTTCATGAAAACCTCCTTTGATCTTCCCATGAACCTTGTGATATAGACAAAGCAGATATTAACATCCCTATTTTACAGGTGAAATCTAAATGGTCAATGACTTGTGATTGAGTAGCAAGTGTCTGGGATTGGACTACACCTCATTCTGATTCTGAGATCTCTGATAAATAGACTTATCAATAGATATAGATTTCTACTATACCACATTGCACTTCAGTGGGGATTTTTATTTGAATGCTTTCTAAACACAGATAATCAGACCAAAATCCTTCTTATGTTGTAGACTGCTGAAAGCAATGATAAAGCCAGGATTACAAATTTTTTCAAGGGTCACAAAATTCATGGAAATCATAATCATTCTTCAACTTCTATATTATCTCTGCCTGCAGATATCAAAGGCACTTTCTGTCCTACCTTACAGACTATTAAAGCTGGAAAGGGGCCTTTACAGATTAAGCTAGAACTTGGTGACGATACTTGGAAATGAAGCTTATTTCACACACATCTTACAACTGAGAACTCTAAGGAACTTGAGAGGTCCTCTAGTCCAGCCTCCTCATTTGACAAAGAAGGCAATGAAAATGAAAGGTGGCAAATGGACTTGCCCAAGGTGCCACATCAGGTGGCAGCAGAGCAGGGCTAGAATGCCAAGGATCTGCATTGCAGCCCAGTGTTATTGGTTCTAGATTCCATATGCCTTGACCTTATTCCTGCATACTAAGCTAAAGGAAGAGTAAATAGTTCTTTCTGCTTAGCAGATTTGTTTCATTTACCCACAAGCATGGATTCCAATGGAAATCAAGCAGAAATGGAATATAAGGGCAGATTATTATATTTATTTTAGGGTTACAGCCCAATTTCCTTGAACTCTAAACTGAGACTAGATCCTCTTTCTAGAAGTATCAGAATATAGAATGTTCACTGCCTAGGCAAAGAATAGGTCCAGAAAAGGTGGAATTAATTGTACTGAATAAATAGTAGAATTGGAATTTGAATTCAAGTCCTCATTACCAGTTTTATTTTCACACAACCTACCCTACCAGTACAAGAGGTAGGGAAGAAGGAATGTTGCTGAGAGATTTGTGAAAGGATTTAACTTGGCTCATGAGGTTGAACTGACTTACCTGACATATTTTCTAGATATATCCTGTCTGATGTTTGGAATCAATATTAATGACATTGAGATGGTCATTGTATAAAAACTGGTTAAAACAAACCCTCTGTCTACTCCTTCTTTTAAAATAAAATATAAAAGGTATGTTTATCCACTTATAACATCCTAAGGATCTGAGATTTAGAGCTGGAAGACCTCAGCTGTCATATAAGCCAACCCCTTCATTTCACAGATGAGGTAAAGGAAGCAGGGAGATTCAATGATTTTCCCAAGACCTCTGAACTCAGAGCCAATGGACTTTCCACTGCAGCACAGTTGATCATGACAAAAATTCCCCCGAGGAAAGCATAGAGACCAGATTGCTGCACCAACTTAGAGGGTTACATGGAAGAGATCCAAAGCAGGAAACCAGCTGATATGGAAAAACCAAGCATCCCTTGGCAGGGAAGACTGAAGAAGAGACTCCCACCCCACAAAGCTGCCTCACATTCTTCTGCATATATTTCCAAAATCCATCCCATTTCTCTGTGATTATGGAGATCATAAATCTCACCAAATTCAGAAGCTGTTACTGACAGCGTATCCAATTTCAAAGAAAGCTCAAACTGAAAGTATATTATTTCTTTTTTATTCAATCAATAAGTTTCTTGAATTTTTTTTTAAACTTGACAACTAGCTAGGTTGTTTTTTTTCTTTTTTTTCGATTTTTCTTTTCAAAAGAGACCACTCTGCCAATACAGATTTCTGCTTTTTCCTCTATCATATTACCAACTCTGATTTCACAAAAACTCTCCTCAAAAAAAGAACACAAAATTCTCAATAAATTTTAAAGATAACATTAATTTCCATTAGGATGCTAGCCACAGATGGAGCACTAGAGCTGCCTAGTCTCCAAATATAAATCTTTTCAAAACACACACACACACACACGTTTACATTTTCATATAAACCATGCCTATTTCCAGCACAATTAGCACAAAATCTCTGCATACTGCCAAGAGTTCGATTCATATGAATTTTTCAAAATAAGTACATGTCATTACAACACTGCTGAGAGGCCACGAAATAAGTGGTGATGAGCTCTCACAATTCCAGAAAGGGCAACAGTTAATACAGTAACTGATATCTTTGGTCTCACCAAAAGCTTGAAATAGTAAAGTGAATTCTAGTTTCATGCCATTATTCTATTCCAGGTGACTGATATTTTTACTTAAAATGAGAGTTGCAAGTCATGAATCATTTTCCCAATGCCATGGTTGTCTTTGAAAACAAAGGACAAACACAACCTATGAGTAGTAAGAGCTGCCTGAATAGGGACTCAGTCAGTTGGGAAACTCAGCTTGTCCTCTCCTCCTCCTCTCCCAAAGGAAGGTCAATACTGATGACCAGAAGCTGCCCAGTTAACGTGGGGTTTTCTGGCTACATTCCTTCCTTCCTGTCTTTTTTTCCTTTCCTCTTCCTTCCTTTCTTCCTTTCTTCCTTTCTTCCTTCCTTTCTTTCTTTCTTTCACCAAACCTTAAACCCATTTCACTCTGAAGCTCATAGATTGGACCACAATAGGTCTCTGCCCAAGCACCACTTAATGGCTATATTTTGGGCCTGCTGGTGCAGAGTGAATGTCAATTGTAACTGTTCCTCTTTTCAAAAGCAACCTGAGGGTCTTCCCTTCCCAGTTGAATTTTTTTCCTTTTTTTTTTAAATAAAAGGAACCATCCTTAGACTCACCTCTTTAAGGGACCTATTGACTGAATGGCATCACCTCACTCAAAGTGAGGGCCTTAACAGGCCTTAGCCTAAAAGGGCCAGGGTCTCCCATTGCATCCTGGGCCATCTCCAGTTGTCCTGATCCACATCTGGCCACTGAACCCAGATGACTCTGGAGAAGAAAGTGAGGCTAGTGATTTTTCACAGCCCTCCCACACTGAAATCCACTTCTCTTGCATATCATGGCATCATCTCCCCTCATGCCATGGTTCTCTTCCAGGATGCACAAACAGCAGTTACAGGAGTTCAGAAGATGAGATGATTTTTAGAAAAAAAAAAACAAATAAGATCTGTTTTAGACATGTTGAGTTTGGGAGTCATAATATACTTAATGTACTCCATTCAAATCAAAGTCAACTGCAAATCATGTCATCATCTCCCAGATGTCATAGTCCTCTTCAAAAATAAAGGACAACCACAACAATAAAATGGGTGCTATTGCACAACTGGGCTTAGTCGCCTAAAAACGTTTCCTTTTTTTCCCTCTAAAACTAAGTCATCAACACTGATTTTTGCTATTGCACAACTGGGCTTAGTCACCTAAAAACGTTTCCTTTTTTTCCCTCTAAAACTAAGTCATCAACACTGATTTTTATAAAAGAAGGCTATACATTAAGTATATTATGACTTAGGTAAACCCAACATGTGCAAATCTGAATTTAAAAAGTGAATAAAATTAGAGAGAAATTTATAAAGGTGTTCATAAACAAGTTTCTTAAAATCAAGCTTTCCTAATACAATTAAGTATTTTTAAAAGGTGGTTTACACATGTTGCAGGAAAATATGGAATGTATCCCAAACTCAACATGTCTAAAACAGATCATTTGGTTTTTTCTAAAAATCATCCCATCTTCTGAACCCCTGTTACTGCTGTTTGTCTATCCTGGAAGAGAACCATGGCATGAGGGGAGATGATGCCATGATATGCAAGAGAAGTGGATTTCAGTGTGGGAGGGCTGTGCAAAATCACCAGCCTCACTTTCTTCTCCAGAGTCACCTGGGTTCAGTGGCCAGATGTGGATCAGGACAATTGGAGAAGGCCTGGGGTGCCGGGGGGGGGGGGTGCCTTTACCTTTTCAAGCTAAGGCCTTTAACTCCTGTATTACTATTAAGGATACCACAAGCCTTTCCAGTCATCTAACTTTTCCACATTAGTGCCCTTGACTGCTCCTTCTACCTCATTCCACAATTAATTTCCAAGTATTGTCAATTAAACCTCCACAACATCTCTCACACCCTTCACACCACCCCCTCCCAATAGCCTAGGTCAGGTTCTCATTACCTCTCACCCTGACAATTGGAAAAGGTTTCCTGATTTTTGTAAAAGACTATTCCTCCTTACTTCACCTCTTTCCCCTCTCTAAACTGTCCTCTACATGTGATTTTCTTTCTAAATGTGGCATTCCCCGACTCAAACTCCAGCTGTTCCCCATTACCTCTACATTCAAGTACAAACTCCTACATTTGGAATGTAAAGCTTTTACAACCTGACTCCAAGCTACCTTTCTCCCTTCATGCACAGTCAAATTGTTCTTCTTGCTGTTCTTCAATTATATAAACCATCCATCTCCTGTTCCTGGGGCTTTATGTTATCTGTCCCCTGCGCACAGAATGCACTCCCTCTTTTCCATTGTCTTGTTTCCTTTAAATCTCAGCTCAAGCACTACTCTCTAAATGAAACCTTTCCTCCCACCTGCTAGTGCCATTCTGTCTCTCTCTCTCTCTCTCTCTGTGTCTCTCTGTCTCTCTATATATCTCTCTCTCTCCCTCTCCCTCTCCCTCTCTTTCTCTCCCTCTCCCTCTCTCTCTCCCTCTTTTTCTCTCCCTCTCCCTCTCTCTCTCCCTCTTTTTCTCTCCCTCTCCCTCTCTCTCTCCCTTTTTCTCTCCCTCTCCCTCTCTCTCTCCCTCTTCATCTTTCCTCTTCCCCCCTCCCTCTCCCCTCCCTCTGTCTCCCCCTCCCTCTCCTATACATTATATACAATAGCATCATAGGTATTTTTGCTGAAGTGGCTCCCAAAACAGGAACCTGAAGATTGTAGCAGTATTTGGACATAATTTCAAGGGGAGAGGGGGAAGAGAAAAGGCAAGTTTTCTGGGGGTGGGAAAAAGAACCTCAATAGTAGATGAGTGGGGGTTACTCCAAGCTGAAGAGGAGGAGAACTCTCAGATTTGTGCCTTGAAACTACTACATGTGGACTTTATTGTTTTGTTTTAGTTCTTTTTTCCCTAAATACCCCACCCCTGATCTCCTGCTTCAGTTTATTGAAACCTTGCTTCCTGCCTTCCCATGCCCATTATGGAATCACTAGCCATCAGGGGTAAAGAGGACAAGACAGGTTTCCCCCTACCCCTTCCAAACCTCAGCCTCCAGCTTGCTCAGGTCCACTGTGGCCATGGCGTTAAGAGACCAGTCTCACCAAAGGAGATGAGGAGGCAGAGCTAGTCTATTGAGGAAATAGGCTCTCAGAAACAAACTATGCATGTGGATTTTTAAAATGAGAGTATGTCATTACAACACTGTTTCTTCTGTTATTGTTGCTATCGCTGTTGATGTCGTGTTTGCTATTGTTATTATTTTCCTGAGTCCAGAGGGCAGTTTAGCTGGTGGTGCAATGTGTTTTCTTATTCTAGGAAAAATTCCAAAGCTGGCTGAAGAGGGGACCAAAGAATAAATCCCCTTTAACTCAGGAACACTTTCTAACATGTCTTAGTCTTGAGGTGTCCCTGCTTAATTTCATCTACTTCCTGGTGGGAAAAAAAGGGTTAAAGAACAATCCAGCAGTCAAGGAAGCTGCTCAGAACATCTGGTCCCAGGTTTTCCTGTGATATGTGGCTTTTGAGCCCTAAGCAGAAACAGTGCAACACAAAGGTTCCCACTTAGGAGACAGAAGACCCTCCACTTTTTCCTTGCAGACACAGGGAGCATAGATCCAGATATAACTGAGCTGGAGGTTAGTGTGCAGTTAGGGGGGAGTCAGGGGCTATTAGAGTTAGACAACAGAGTCCTGAATTCTCCAGAAGATGGTTGGGAATTCCTTTCCCTCTCTTCAGGTCAAGTGCCCAGACACCCCACAATAGGGCCATGAACCAAGTTCCGCAAGGGATAATCACTTGTATGTATACAAAGCAAATTGTAGGTATGTGTTGGTATGTATATAAACATATGCCAACACATATACACTCACACACATATATATATATGTATGATTTATATTTGTATGGCACATCATATACTATATTAAACATACATGTGTGTGTGTGTGTGTGTGTGTACATGTGTTCTTTGAAAATACGTATAGACATGGCTAGGTGGTATGGTGGTATGGTGGTATGGTGAATAGAGCACCAGACTTGGAGTCAGGAAGACTCGAGTTCAAATCTGCCCTAGGAGGAGGGCACATATCACATCCTACTTGGATGCTTAATAGCTATATGACTTTGACCAAATCACTTAACCTCTGTTTGCCTCAGTTTACCCATCTATAAAATGAAGAATACACCTATCTCCTAAAGTTGTGGTGAGGATGAGGATCAAATGAGCTTGGCACAATTTCTGGCACAGAATAAGGGCTATCTAAATGTTAGTTATTAGTATGTCATCTATCCACCCCTCCATTAGAATGTAAGCTCTAAGCGGGGGGGGATATTTCATTTTTGTCTTTCTATCTCTAGCATAATGATTGACATTATGATTGTTAATGATGTTAAATGATGATACCATTTTTTAGCCCATACCTCTGATTTCATTGGCATGAGAAACTCATGGTGAGCTCCCTCTGGAGCTATGGATTGATACCTGCTCTTAGAGAGCTGTTCTAGGGGTGGACCACATGTGGCCTCAAGGCTGCAGATTCCTCACCCCTGGTTAGGCACTGAGAAATTAAGTAAAATGCCCAGGTTCATGAAGTTAGTTTGGGTCTGAGTCAGGACTTGGAATCAGGTCCCTCCTATTCTGAGGTCAGCTTTCAGTTCATGATACCATATTGACTTTCTTGTGTTCAGTCAGGCAGGCAGTCAAGGAACATTATTAGGCACTTGCTATATTCCAGTCTCTGTACTAAAAGGGGAGACAAAGGCAAAAGTAGCCCCTGCCTTCAAGAAGCTAAGATGATCATGGGACAGAGGGGAAAATATGTAAAGAAATAAGCACATAGAAGAAACATACAGAGTAGATGCAGTCATTGTAGTAACAATAGAATGCCCACTTTTATATATTCATGTATATATAACTATATAAGCTCATAGATAAATCATGCTTAAAGGTCAATGTGTTTTTACATATATTATCTCTTTCAATTCTTGCAACAACCCTGTGTGAAGTATGTGCTACTGCCATTCCCATTTTACAGATAAAGAAACAGAGGCTGAGAGATTAAGTGTCACACTCAGGGTCACACAGCTGGCAAACATCTGAGGCAGTATTTGAACTCAGGTTGCTTTGACTCTGGGTCCAAAACTCTATCCATTAAGCCACCCAATTGCTTCTGAAAGAGAAAAACCACTAGCCTTTCTTACCTCATATGAGAAATCTCTCTATGAATTTTATACCAAAAAATAAAGAGAAATCATTTAACATTTCTAGCATTTTCAGCAATCTTCCCAATATTCAATTATGCTGAACAAATAGTCAATTTGCTACTATGTGCAAGCTACTGTGCTAGTCAAACAGGATAAAAAGAAGAAATTAAACATTCTCTGTGCTCAAGGAGTCTAGATTATGGATGAAACTGTTCTGACATACAGAGCACAGAGAAAGGGGATCAGATAAAAATATCAAAGTCCTACAGGAAGCTGGGTAGCATTTCAGATCCTGCTGCAGACACTTTTGCCTTTGGGAAGCTATCTCCTTATATATAAGATGAAGATTCTTTTAGGAGGGTAAGCTGGGCCATCTTTTGCCTCACTTCTTACCTAGCCTTTAATTGCTGGATGGGCATTGCCTTGGATAAACTGAGACTTGGGAAGACCTAGCTTGAAGAGGCCAGGGTCTGCCATTGCATCCTGGGCCATTGCCAGTCATCTTGACCTGTGTCTCACCACTGGACTCCAATGGCTATGGAGGAGAGTGAAGATGATGACTTTGCACAGCCCTGCCTCACTTAAATCCAACTGACTTGCAAGGCAAGACATCACTCTCCTGATGTCATTGGTCCTCTTTGAGAATGATGGATGAACAAGATGAAAAAAAAGTATATATACATATATATGTAATATAAATATATATATATAATATGTATTTTATATATACACACATATGTATACACACACGTATATACACATATACATAGGGATCACCTGCTCCTTATAAGCATTCTTATAAGGAACAAATGAAATAATATATATATAAAGCATCTTGCAAGTCTTAAAACTCTATAAATATCAGCTATCAGCAACAGCAGCAACTCTAGGAACAAGGGAGGAGGGAGAGTACTGTTATATATAGGGTGTGTGTGGCAAAGAAGTGAGGAGAAAGCTTCATGAAGGGGGGTGGCACATGAACTGATGTTTAAAGGAAGAAAAGGACTCTGAATGGCAGAATTGAGAACAGAGTAAATTCAAAGACTGGAAAATGGTTAGTATTGGTTTCTTCCAAAAATGGGATATTACTTTTAGAACATAGCTAATGGTCCAGTCTAGCTGCAACATAAAGTGTGTGATGGGGATCATGGGAAGGTAGGAAGGGATACTGAGAAGGTAAATAAGGGTCAGACTGTAGAGGACCTTAAACATCAGGCTAATGAATTTGTTGATTTTCCTAGAGGCAGTAGGGAGACATGAAAGATTTTTGAACAGTAGGATGACATGTTCCTAATAAGGTGACCTTGCAGCAATGCTGAGGATACATTAGAGAGAGGGAACAGCAGAGTAAACAATGAGAACACTATTACAATAATCTGGCTAAGAGATGACAAGAACATTAAGATGGTGGATAAGATGGAACTTAAATAAAAGGTGCCACACCCAATTCAAACTAAAATTTTTAAATGTATTATCTTAAATAAATGAAGAGAAGTATTCACCTCAATCATCATATCAAGAACAGCAGTATCAATATAATAATTACCTAACTTTTATAGATATCAGTAGTATATAAATTGTAGTTATGAGATGTAAATTTTCATTAAAACGTCATCTGCAAGACAGTATTTGCATTTAATTCGCTTTTGTCAAAAGCAAATAACATAATATTTGTGCCCCTTGGGGTCAAGGGCTTCTTCATTTTTGTCTTTGTTTCCCTTCTCACAAAACAGGTGTTTAATAAATGGTTGGTGATGAGTGGATTGATTGGTCCATTGATTATGTTGCTCCATACTGATGTGTTTTTTTAAAAAGAAATGTGTCAGTAAAAAAGTACAACTCAAAAAATCACTCAACAATGAAATTGGCCCTGGGTTTAATTCCAAATTTTATATTCCTGAGCAAGTAATAAAACCACTTATTCTCTCATATTTCTTCACATGTTGTGAAGTTTAAAATAATTGTATCTCTGAATCCTCAGTTGAAAGGTTTTATATAACTATAAATTACCATTATTTTTCTTTATTCTTCCTTTGAAATTTGTCCATGATCAACTTGTCAGGCATCAGGAAACACCATATCATAGTTACAAAATAAATGTAACATCTGAACACAAACCAAGACACAGTTGTAAGAGGGTCCAGACTATCAGCTATCAACAATTTAAAAGTCAAAGGCCTGGCCCAGCCTTTGTTTAATCGTAAGGAAATCCCTTCCCCTCTCTGGGCCTCACTTTACTTTCTTAACTATATCATTTACTATCTGGGCAAAAGTAGGCAAGTCACTTAATCGGTTTAATATTGAAAAGAAGAGGCATTGGACTAGATGAGCTAGAAATTTCCTTCCCACTGTAAATCTATGACCTTTGGGGTCTTTTCACATTATTTAAAAGCATCTTCCTTTTCACAAAGAAAGCTTAGTTTCCTCTACATCTTTTCTACTTAAAACCCCATGGACAGCCAATCCTACCTAACCAAAAACAAGCAAGCAAATGAACAAGCAAACAAGTCTTACAGCACTTTCCCATAAGAGGCAAAAAGAGAGAAGAAGGGGCGGCTAGGTGGCGCAGTGAATAGAGCGCCGGCCCTGGAATCAGAAGGACCTGAGTTCGGAGCCGGGCTCAGACACTTAATCCGCACAAACAAAAACCTAGCCGTGTAACCTTGGGCAAGTTACTTAACCCCAATTGCCCTAAAGGGGCGGATAGGTGGCGCAGTGAGTAAGAGCGCCGGCCTCGGAGTTTGGATGACCCGAGATCAGATCCGGCCTCAGAAAATGAGCACCCACGCATAAATCAAATGACTAGCCGTGTAACCTTGAGCAAGTTACTTAACCCCAATTGCTTTAAAAAAAAAAAAAAGAGAGAGAGAAGAACATGATGTTTAGCAAAACAATTTATAACAATAATGCGTGTATACATACTGCTTTGTGCCACACAAGAAAGCAAAGGTAATGTAGGATGAGGAAAGCCTTGTTGGTTTTCTAAAATACCAATATTGGCTAAAGTTTACTAAAATAGCCTCCACTACATTTGTTTCCATGTGGGTAGGTATTTACCCTACTGCCTTCTGAAAAAAAAATACACTGAAATTATTGATTTTACACTTTCAGTTTTCAATTAAGTTGCTCACTGCTTCTAGACTAGGTCTGAGTTGTGACTGGAAAGCCTTGGAGTTAAGCTATTTAAATATGGCCAGATGACTACCTCATTTTACCTTCATTCATAGCCTTTTTTACTTAGCCTTTTACATATAAGAGTATCTATTAGTTCTCCTAAATGGCTCACTAGAAAGTCCAACTAACTCTTCTATGGGCAATAGATGAATGCTTGATCCTACTAGAATTTCAAAAAGATCAGAATTAGTTCCAATCAGTGTTCCAGTGAGTGTTGTAGGGTCTGGATATACCAGAGCTACTGGCTTCACTTTTCTATTGACACCAATAACAATCTCCTTGAGAAATTTCAAGCTGTCACTCAAACCACCAAGTCACAGCCCTGTCATAGTCTCTTTTTACCCAAATACCTGTTGTAAAAAGACTGGAAAGGGGCAGAGCCAAGATGGTGGAGTAAAAGCAGGAACTTGCTTCAGCTCCCACTCCAACCACCTCTAATACCTGTAAAATATGACTCTAAACAAATATTAGAGCTACAGAACCCACAAAGTGACAGAGAGAAGCAAATCTCCCCCTGAAGGCAGCCTGGTCAGCTGACAGGAAGGGTCTATTGCACCAAGCTGAGAGCCTAGCACCATCCCGTGTGAGGTGGGTGGGCCCAGACCCTGGGTGGCCCTGACCAGTGGCACAGACCAACTGGAATAGACTTTAGGAGAGAGAATCACTGGCAGCTATGGTGGTTTCCAGAATTCTCAACCCATAAATGTGAGAGAGAAAGTAAAAGGTCAATAGGGAAGACTGTTGGAACCCAGTGGAGAAGAGCACGGTCCAGGGAGAGAGAGCTGGCAGCCATGGCAGCAGCTGCAGCTACTGCCACTTGGCTGCCTCCAGAAATCCTGGAATGCAGATTATATGGGGAATAAGCAACGATTCATAGGGTAATCACTCTTGCTTTGACCTGCTTGGATCTGGGTCAGAGTCTTGGGTGGTGGTCATGGGGTGAGGAACAGTAGCTGCCAGAGCTTGTGGTGGCTGAAGAGAGGGCACCCTCCTTATAGCTCTGGCAACTATGAAAACCCCAGGAATTTTGAGACACAGTCCTCTCCACTCTGGAAGCAGAGTTCTACCATGGCAAAGAGCTCAAAAGACAAGTAATTGGCTGGCAAGATGAGCAAGAGAAAACGCAATCAGACTATAGAATCCTTTTGGGGGGACAAAAAGGATAAAAACATAGAACCAGAAGAAGACAACAAAGTCAAAATTCCTGCATCAAAAGCTTCCAAGAAAAATATGAATTGGTTACAGGCCATGGAGGGGCTCAAGAAGGATTTTGAAAATCAAGTAAGAGAAGTGGAGGAAAAATTGGGAAGAGAAATGAGAATGATGCCAGAAAATCGTGAAATGTGAGTCCACAGTCTGCTAAAGAAGAACACAAAAAATACTAAAGAAAACAACACCTTAAAAAATAGATTAACTCAAAAGACAAAAGAGGCCCAAAAAGCCAATGAGGAGAAGAATGTTAAAAATCCAAATTGCCCAGATGGAAAAGGAATTTCAAAAACTCACTGAAGAGAATAATCCCTTCAAAATTAGATTGGAGCAAATGGAAACTAATGACTTTATGAGAAATCAAGATACTATAAAACATATCCAAACAAATGAAAAAAATAGAAGGCAATGTGAAATATCTTATTGGAAAAACCACTGACCTGGAAAATCGATCCAAGAGAGATCATTTAAAAATTATTGGACTAACTGAAAACCCTGATAAAAAAAAAAGCCCAGAAACAATCCTTCAAGTAATTCTCAAGGAAAACTGCCCTGATATTCTAGAACCAGAGGGCAAAAGAGAAAATGAAAGAATTCACCAATCACCTCTTGAAAAAGATCCCAAAAAAGAAAACTCCTAGGAATATCATAGCCAAATTCCAGAGTTCCCAGGTCAAGGAGAAAATATTGCAGACTGTCAGGAAGAAACAATTTGAGTATTGTGGAAACACAATCAGGATAACACAAGATCTAGCAACTTCAACATTAATGGATTGAAGGGCTTGGAATATGCTATTCCCCAAGTCAAAAGAGCTAGGATTAAAACCAAGAATCACCTTCCCAGCAAAACTGAGTATAGTGCTTCAGGGGAAAATATGGTCACTCAATGAAATAGAGGACTTTCAAGTATTCTTTTTTTAGAGGGGTTAAGGCAGGGCAATTGGGGTTAAGTGACTTGCCCAAGGTCATGCAGCTAGTAAGTGTTAAGTGTCTGAGGCCAACTTTCAAGTATTCTTGATGAAAAAACCAGAGCTGAACAGAAAATCTGACTTTCAAATACAAGAAGTAAGAGAAGCATGAGAAGTTAAATAGGAAAAAGAAATTATAAGGAACTTAATAAAGTTTAACTATTCACATTCCTACATGGAAAAAATGATAATTGTAACTCATGAGACTTTTCTCAGTATGAGGATAGTTGAAGGGAATATATATATATATATATGTGTGTGTGTGTGTGTGTGTGTGTGTGTGTGTGTGTATGTATACATACATATATATTTATAGGAGAGTGTGTATATAAATATATGTGTGTGTGTGTGTGTGTATATATATATATATATATATATATATATATATATATATATATATATATATATGAACAAAAGGCACAGAATCATTTGAATAGGAAGGGATGATATCTAAAAAATAAAATTAAGAGGAGAGAGAGGAATATAATGAGAGAAGGAGAAAGGGAGAGATAGATTAGGATAAATTATCTTATATAAAAGAGGCAAGAGAAAACTGTTACAATGGAAGGGAAGAGCAGGAAGGTAAAAGGGAATGGGTCAACCTTGCTCTCATTGAATTTGGCTTAAGGAGAGAATAACATACACACTCAACTGGGTATCTTACCCTACAGGAAAGTAGGGGGAAAGGGGATAGGAGGGGGGATGATAGAAGGGAAGGCAGATTGGGAGAGAGGGTAGTTAGAAGCAAACACTTTTGAAAAGGGACAGGGTCAGAGTAAAAAATAGAATAAGTTGGGGAGTGGGATAGGATGGAGGGAAATATAGTTAGTCTTTCACAATATAACTACTAAGGAAATGTCTTATGTAACTACACATGTACAATCTATATTGAATTACTTGTCTTCCCAGTGGGGGTGGGTGAGGAGGGAAGAAGGTAAAGAATCTGGAAATCAAAGTTTTAAAAACAAATGTTTAAAAAATTGTTTTAGGGAATTGCCCCCTGAGTTGCTGTGTAAGTGTGCTTTGTTCTGCTCGGCGATCCCCGCCACATGGTGTCCAGAAGGCCCCAGGAAAGAATCCGACAACACTGTTCCTACCATATTAAAAGAAATAGAGGAGGCTGGAGTACAAACAGCTCATCCAAGCCACTCTGCCCCCAGATTCCACCCAAACTATGTAAAAGGGGACTCTGAACAACTCCTGGAGCCCCAGCACCTACAGAACGACATAGAGAAGCTAACCTCCCACTGAGGACAGCCCAGCAGCCCTGCAGGAAGGACCAGTGTAGCGCTCTGGGAGCCAGCAGGGCAGCACGCAAAGCTCGGGAGCCGAGCTGAGCAGAGCCCAGGTCCGCATGAGCCGAGGTTTTAGCCCCAGGGCGGCAGGGCCAGCAGCTGGCTGGAGAGACCCCAGAACACCAGCAGCTGTGGCGATTCCAGAATTATCAACATAGACATGCCTAGGACAAAGTAAGAGGTTAGTGTCCTATGGACTTTGGGACCAGCATTTGGGGAATGCATCGGCTCCCTCCCCTGGGGGCTAGAAGCCTCTGAGGAGACACGCCATTTTGTACTTTTCAGAGGCAGCTCCAGCTCCTGGCCTGCGAACTGTATGGAGATCCAGCGATCAGTCTTGGGAGGTAATCACTCTTGCTTTAACCTCCCTGGATCTGGATTGTGATCTAGGGTGGAAGCCATGGGTGGGTTTATAGCTTGCCAGAAACGGAAGTTGCCCCCCACACGTTCAGGACGAAAATTCCTCTATCTGGCCTTAAAGCCATAGTGTGGCAACCAGCCCAAAAGTCAAGTAATTAAGTGGCAACATGCCAAGGCAAAGAAAACAGAAAAATGCAACGCTAGACTCCTATTTTGGGGGCATAGAGCGGGAAAAGGACTATGAAGTCAGAAGACCTCCTCCAAAAGCCCCAGGAGAAAACATGAGCGGGTTGCAGGCCATAGAGGACCTTAAGAAGGACTTTAAAAATCAAATAAGAGAAGTGGAGGAAAAATTGGAAAGAGAAATGAGAAGGATGCAGGAAAAGTATGAAATGACAGTCAACAGCCTGAGGAAAACAACACCTTAAAAAATAGAGTAACTCAAATGGCAAAGGAGACCCAAAAGGGCAATGAGGAGAAGAATGCCTTAAAAAGTCAAATTTGCCAGATGGAAAAAGAATCTCAAAAGTTCACTGAGGAGATTCATTCCTTCAGAGTTAGACTGGAGCAAATGGAAGCTAATGACTTTATGGGAAATCAAGATGCTGTTAAGCAGATCCAAACAAATGAAAGATTAGAAGGCAATGTGAAATATCTCATGGGAAAAACCACTGACCTTGAAAATAGATCCAGGAGAGACAATTTAAAAATAATTGGACTACCTGAAAGCCATGATCAAAGAAAGAACCTAGAAATCACCCTTCAAGAAATTCTCAAGGAAAATTGCCCTGATGTTTTAGATCCAGAGTGCAAAATAGAGGTTGAAAGAACCCACTGATCACCCCCTGAAAAAGATCCCAAAAAGAAAACTCCCAGGAATATTATAGCCAGGTTCCAGAACCCCCAGATCAAGGAGAAAATACTACAAGCGGCCAGGAAGAAACAATTTCAATATTGTGGAAACACAATCAGAATAGCCCAGGACCTGGCAGCTTCTACACTGAGGGATCGAAGGGCATGGAATATGATATTCCAGAGGGCAAAAGAACTGGGAATGAACCCAAGGGTCACCTACCCAGCAAAGCTGAGTATTTTGTTTCAGGGGAAAATATGGTCATTCAGTGGAATAGAGGACTTTCAAGCATTCTTAAGGAAAAAACCAGAATTGAATAGAAAATTTGACACCCAGACACAAGAAGGAAGAGATGCCTGAGAAGGTAATCAGGGAAAAGAAATCAAAAGGAACTTATCAAAGTTGAACTATTTACATTCCTATATGGAAAAGCAATAACTGTGACTGATGATATCTTTCTCACTATGAAAATAATGGAAGGTTGTGTGGTCATATGAATACATATGTGAACGTGTGTGTAGATGTTTACAGTTATATATGGATAGAGGGCATAGGTTGAATTTGTTAGGAAGGGAGAATACTCAAGGGATGAAATTATGAGGTGAGAGAGGAAAGTGGCAAGAGGAGATGGGGAGAGACAGGGTAGGGTAAACTATCTTATGTAGAAGAAGCAAGGGGAAGTGGTTGCAAAAGAGGGGGAGAATAGGAAGGCAAAAAAGGCAAAACCACATTCTCAGAATTTGGTTCAGGGAGAGAATGACATACATGCTAAATGGGATATCTCAACCTGCAGCAGAATAGGGGGAAGGGGGATGAGAGGAGGGATGATGGATGGGAGGGCATCCTTGGGGGGAGGGGAGGTTGGAAGTACCCACTATAGAACAGGGACAGGATCATGTAGGGAATGGACCAGGTGGGGGGTGGGATGAGTGGGAGGGAATTATAAGCAGCCTTGTACAATATATCTACTATGATAATGTTTTGCATAGCTAGACATTTACAATATATACTGAATTACTTATTTCCCCAGAGGGAATGGGTGACAAGGGAGGAAGGAAATGGATCTGAAATTCAAGGTCTTAACATTAAATGTTTCAAATATATATATAAATACTATTATTAATACTCTTTTGCTTATAATTGGGAGATAAGATGTGCAGGCATTGGGACACAAAGATTCACCTTCCTCTAATGGAAAAGTCAAAAGGGGTATGGGAGAAGGTATGGGAGAGAGCAGATTGGAGGAAGCGATATCTTGTGGGACTGCTATTCTGGGAGGTTGGGTAGGGGAATAATGGGGGGAAATGATTGAAACTCAAAATCTGGCGGAAATGAATGATGTAAAACAGAAGTTAATAAAGCATTTGTTTAAAAAAATTTTTTACATGCAACTTGGAAATAAGATATACAGGCTCTGGGGTATAGAAATCCACCTTGCCCTACTACAAAGTTGGGAGGGGGTATCAGGGGAGGATATTAGAGACAACAGATTGGAGGAAGGGATATTAAGTAGGCTCGCTCTCTTGGAGTGGGGGAAGGGGAAAGACAGGGAGAAAATTTGTAACTCAAAATCTTGTGGAAATGAATGTTGACAATTAAAAATAAATAAATAAAAGCTTTCATAATATTTTTTTTAAAAGACGGGAAAATTATGGCAACTTGAGATCCACAGTGTACAGCACTGTAGCCCCAATTCTCAGTCTTTACCATCCCTTCTGCATGTGGTCCAATGGGACTGGATGGAATGTCTTGGAATGAATTGATGATGAGGTCAGTGCATCTGACCTCAGGGCTCAGAGCATCCTCCTTTCCTGGTCCTACTCTACTCTCCTTAAGCTGAATCAGAAGATGGCAGCTTCTTCATGACCACTATCTCTTTGCCAAGTACGTCCAACATAAGCATGGCCATCTACTCCAAAGTTATAACAAAAGGTGGGCTCATTACTCAGAAGATCACCAGATGGAGGTGTTTTTAAGTCAGACTTTTGTGCCCTCCATGCCCTTGGTCCTCTAACTCTCCAAAAAGACACTGTTCCATCTTTCACTTGGTTGTCTTGGATTCTATATCTGCAGCTCAGCATTAGTGAAACTATTGCCCTGTGGCCTGTACTTAAGAAAACAGAGTTCAGATTCCCAGGATAGAGCCCTAATTGAAAGTAAAATGTCTTAAGAGCAGGGATGGAATGACATTTCTGAGATTCTTAAGAGTGAGGGGCTTCTTTAACTTGTCAGAATTGACAGAGAAGGAAATATTACATTTTATATTAACAATAATTAAATTAATTTTCCTATCATTCTCACTTCCGATTCACTGGGACACACTGTCCTGTCAATCATTAACTAGTATAAAAACTACTTAACATGTTGTGAATAGTGGGAGGGGAAAGAGGAGAGAGATTAACTGATGGCATTTATAGGAGCCACTGAGAGCAGTCCCCTTTGGGAAGCAGGACTTACAAAGAATAATGGTGCACGGAAAAGAATTGAAAGGAAAGTGTAACCCTCTCCTACTGTCCATTTCATCAGTCTGCTGGTCTCACACTGCTGTCTGCTTCTGGAGAATATCTCCTGCAGTAGTTGTCTGGTCTTCTAGAAACCTTTCCTAGAATAGGCTGGTTCTGCTTTCTAGGTTTACGTTACTGGTAGACATTTTTTTTTTTCTGCCAAAATTTCTTGCAAAATAGATTTCAATACTATTTAATACAGTCACTTTTCAGTTTGCATTGCCAATAACCAGATCATGTGGTGAGAGCTAGCTCAAGCCTTATATCTCTAATAAGAACATTAAATTAGGAATCTCTAAACCAGTGAGTTTTCATTTTTCCATATTCCTTGTTGCTCCTATCTGTAGCTAAACCAGGTACTTGATTAGACATTGCCAGCAACAGACTGGAGAGAAAAATCTAAAAGAATCTGTGCAGATCTGACTTATAGACTGAGCCCTTTTAGTTATGAATTTCATATTTGCCAATGTAGGATAAGGTTTAAAATGCCTTTTAAAATGGCATTGATTCCACCATCACTTAACTTCTGGTGTTCGTTCATTCCCTTCTTCACGTCAGGTTCAAGTCTCAAAAAATGAAGAAATTTCAGTTTGTTACATATAATTAATTATCTCGTGGTATAAGTTAGCAAATTGCTATGTTGACCTATTTAGGAAATCAAATAACAACTGAAAAAATTAAAAAATTCTGAACCCAATTTTTATACTTGACATATATAATTTTTTAAATTTTCTTACTGTTTTTTCAAAAACAAAAATTTCTCTCTTTATTTATTTACTTATTTACTTGAGAATGAGAAGTTACCCCCTCCCCCCAGGATGAGATTCTGCTACTATCTTATACTATCAAAGAAGACATATATAATAGCATATAGGTCACAAATAAATTTACTTAAGAGACACTTAATTTGTTCCAGTTGTAACCAAAGGCTGCGATGGGATATATTTCAGATTACAGTGAATGAATTGTCTATATTAAAACATGATCAGTTTCTGACTATGTTCAAATGAACTATGTATTTATACCATTACAGATTACTGCTCTCAAATCCCCTTCAGATTCTGCCATAATTTGCTTGCGTTACAGAGAATGCTCTACATAGAAGTATTAATCTCACATTAAACAATAACTAAGTAAAACTGGATGTCTCTTTAAGGAAATACAAGATAGACCCTAAGACCACAGGATGGCATTCTATGTATATCCCCTAAGATAATTAATTGTACTGAAATTCTTTTCTTTAACTCAAAACAGAAAACTGTAAGATATTAACCTTGATAAATAACAGAACAATACCTTGGTCTCACAAATCACTGCCTAATTATTCCTATTCCATGTTGAGGTACTCAAAGGACCTTATCTTATACAAGAATATATAGCTATTAACAAGCAAATGACAAGGCCAAATACTTATCCACTTAGTTTTTCAGGATATGATAGTGACTATAGTCTCAGATTGAAAACAATAAGAGGTCCCAAGGTACTGGAACAATAAAATTCATTATAAAAATCACAGTTTAACTTGCCCTGGTTGGAGAGATTTACTATGAGAAGAATATTGATTATAAGAGCATCAATACTAGTCCTCCAGGCCTAAGCCCAAGGGTGCAGAGCAACTCAACACAGGTATAAGAATGGTATATGCAGCCAAATATATGGTAGGATACAGCAGCTCGACTCAGGATTCACCAGGTGGGAAGATTTCTTGTATGGGAAGATGAATTAGGAGGGTCCAACCTTAGCTTTCTCAACCTTATCCCCAGGGACAGATATTCACTGGTCTTAGATCTCAGATGTCATTCTTATTGAGCTGTTGGGATTTTTTTCTTAAACCAAGGACACAACAAACATAGAAATAAGGCTTAAAAAGAATACTCAGGGTCCCAAAAGGTTTCACCTCAAACAGAAAAGTCTCACTAATCACAGTGGGACTGGATACGATTGTTATCAATACTTGCAAGTTGTTGCAATAAATTCCTAGCAAATGAAAATGTATCAGGCTTTCACATAAAAGACTTTACTTAACATTCCTTCCTACTAGTATTTCTCCCTAAAAACAGCTTAAAATTCATCCTTATATAAAAAAGCAGTTGGAAGCTAATGAAGTAATAACATTCAGTAAGTTAGGTTATTGAACACTTAAAACAAAAATAAATCTTTTTTTGTCTCTTTGAAGGGGAGAAGGCAGCGCAATTGGGGTTAAGTGATTTGCCCAACTTCACACAGCTAGTAAGTGTTAAGTGTCTGAGGACAAATTTGAACTCAGATCCTCCCTCCCCTCCAGGGACAGTGCTCTATTCACTGTGCCACCTAGCTACCCCAAAAATGAATTTTTAAAGCTGGAGTTTATAGGACTAAGTTGGTTAAACTGTAACTTCAGTATAGACCATATAACTTCATAATTAAACAAATACCTAATTGTCACTCTTGTCAAAAAGTATTTGCAGTGGGGAAGGGGATTCAGTTTTCTAAGTAGATAGCCAATAAAACGTCCTCTTTACTATAGCAAAACATTTTCCGGTTTTGTAAACTATACTGTTTCAGAATATTAACAGTTTTCAAACATTTTCTTTTCCTTTAGCAGATTAGTTCATAATTTAGCAACATCCAGATTAGAAAAGAAGCTGAATTCCAAACAGCCTATCCCCTCAATAACGTAAGCACTATCAAGGATTTGAAATGGGAAACAAAATTCATTTCCAGTCAGGTTATCTTAATTCAGTTGAATGCATCTCAAAATTACTTTACACAGGTAGTCATTCTGAACAAATTTAAGTGGAATCTTACTCCCTCAGCATAAAGTGACCTATAAACTTTCTCATTCTAATTATAACTCTTTTCATTTCTGTAGTTCTCAGTTTTAAGCATCATAGAACTAATACCATGACACCAGTAGAATTGAAACAAACTTATAACCATGTCAAACATCTTATCACATAAAACAATAAAGAAATTTTCTTCATTATTATAATCTGAATGAAATAAAAATACTCTTTAAAAAGACAGAAGCCTTTAGATAACTTTAACAACTTAATAACCTAGTAATATCTAAATTACAAGAGAATTTATTTTCTTATCTATATTGGTGAGACAAAGTTTCACAACATAGATGTATGTTAATTTTACATTAACAATACTAGAAATACACATACAACTTTACCAATTTGAATTCACACCTGTTGTTAGCAGGAAACTTAAAATATGCTGGGCTAATTGCTTCAAGAGTATAGATGATTGACCTTCCAACTAGGAAGAAAAGATCTAAGGAAACTTTGAAAATTTTCACAGAGGAGGTTAATATTAAATAATTCTCAATTTATATGATACAAGAAAACATATAAGGTGCTATATAATAGTTAGAGATCACAATAATCAACATTTATTTATACAGTGCCTGATGATTGCTATATGGGCAAGGCCCCAAAGTACCCTATGAACAGAACTTCCCACAACCCATCCTGAAAAGGGTTGGTGGGAATGGTCACCAGATGTGTACCTTACTTCACTTTAAGTGACCAAGAAGTCAAAGCTTCAGAAAAGTTCTTAGGGCAGTGTGGTATAGTGGGTAGGGAGACTCTTTTCCTTTTGTAATGTCTAGTTCTCAACTAAAATTAACTCTCAAACCTAATTACTTCAAATTGTTAATTTCCTATATGTTTAAAAAGTTGTTTTTTTAAAACACATTTACAGAGGCTGCTAGGTGGTGCAGGGAGTAGAGCACTGGCCCTGAAGTCAGGAGGACCCGAGTTCAAATCTGGCCTCAGACACGTAACACTTATTAGCCATGTTACCCCTGGGCAAGTCACTTAACCCCAAAAGTCCTAATACAATGAATTATCACATTTTTATTGGCACTATTTTCTTACAGCTAACAATTTGGTAAACTGAAGTAACTTGGCTTAAGACCACACAATTAACAAACTTACTGGTCACATATTTTTCCAACACTTTGCCTTAACGTCAAATATTAAAATAAAGTTATAATTGTCCCCCTTAAAATGAAACCAGAATTAATTCAATTATACCTGGATATGAATTCCCAAATGGTATCACACATAAGCTCAACTTATAATTCCAGTTATTTAGTATCACATATTACACAAGAGCCATTTGTTCCGGGCATTTCATATTATGGAGTCCACTATTTCCAGCCAATCCAGTGCCAAAGATTTTTAAAGTGGCCTCAAATATCACACTTAAGAGAACATTTAGAAATTAAGCTCAGATACTCTGGGGGGCGGAGCCAAGATGGCGGAGTAGAAACAGCTCGTCCAAGCCTCTCTGCCCCCAGATTCTCCACAAACTATGTAAAAAAGGACTCTGAACAACTTCTGGAGCCCCAGCACCCACAGAACGACACAGAGAAGCTAACCTCCCACTGAGGAAAGCCCAGCAGCCCTGCAGGAAGGACCAGTGTAGCGCTCTGGGAGCTGGCAGCGCGCAACACGCAGAGCGCAAGAGCCGAGCCGAGCCTAGGTCCACGTGAGCCGAGGTTTTAGCCCCAGGGCGGCAGGGCCAGCAGCCAGCTGGAAGAACCCCAGAACACCAGGAGCTGTGGAGACTCCAGAATTATCAACATAGACTTGCCTAGGACAAAGTAAGAGGTTAGTGTCCTATGGACTTTGGGACCTGTATTTGGGGAATGCGTCAGCTCCCTCCCCTGGGGGCTAGAAGCCTCTGAGGAGACACGCCATTTTGTAGTTTTCAGAGGCAGCTCCGGCTCCCAGCCTACAAATCGTGGGGAGATCCAGCGATCAGTCTTGGGGGGGGTAATCGCTCTTGTTTTAACCTCCCTGGATCTGGATTGTGATCTAGGGTGGAAGTTGTGGGTGGGTTTACAGCTTGCCAGAAACGGAAGTTGCCCCCCACACGTTCGGGACGAAAATTCCTCTATCTGGCCTTAAAGCCATAGTGTGGCAACAAGCCCAAAAGTCAAGCAATTAAGTAGCAACATGCCAAGGCAAAGGAAACAGAAAAATGCAACCCTAGACTCCTATTTTGGGGGCATAGAGCGGGAAAAGGACTGTGAGGTCAGAAGTCCTGCTCCAAAAGCCCCAGGGGAAAACATGAGCGGGTTGCAGGCCATAGAGGACCTTAAGAAGGACTTTAAAAATCAAATAAGAGAAGTGGAGGAAAAATTAGAAAGAGAAATGAGAAGGATGCAGGAAAAGTATGAAATGAGGGTCAACAGCCTGACTGAGGAAAACAACACCTTAAAAAATAGACTAGCTCAAATGGCAAAGGAGGCCCAAAAGGGCAATGAGGAGAAGAATGCCTTAAAAAGTCGAATTTGCCAGATGGAAAAAGAATCTCAAAAGTTCACTGAGGAGATTCATTCCTTCAGAGTTAGACTGGAGCAAATGGAAGCTAGTGACTTTATGAGAAATCAAGATGCTGTTAAGCAGATCCAAACAAACCAAAGATTAGAAGGCAATGTGAAATATCTCATGGGAAAAACCACTGACCTGGAGAATAGATCCAGGAGAGACAATTTAAAAATTATTGGACTACCTGAAAGCCATGATCAAGGAAAGAACCTAGAAATCACCCTTCAAGAAATTCTCAAGGAAAACTGCCCTGATGTTTTAGATCCAGAGGGCAAAATAGAGGTTGAAAGAATCCACCAATCACCTCCTGAAAAAGATCCCAAAAAGAAAACTCCCAGGAATATTATAGCCAGGTTCCAGAATCCCCAGATCAAGGAGAAAATACTACAAGCAGCCAGGAAGAAACAATTTCAATATTGTGGAAACACAATCAGAATAGCCCAGGACCTGGCAGCTTCTACACTGAGGGATCGAAGGGCATGGAATATGATATTCCAGAGGGCAAAAGAACTGGGAATGAACCCAAGGGTCACCTACCCAGCAAAACTGAGTATTTTGTTTCAGGGGAAAATATGGTCATTCAGTGGAATAGAGGACTTTCAAGCATTCTTGAGGAAAAAACCAGAATTGAATAGAAAATTTGACATCCAGACACAAGAAGCAAGAGATGCCTGAGAAGGTAATCAGGGAAAAGAAATCAAAAGGAACTTATCAAAGTTGAACTATTTACATTCCTATATGGAAAAGCAATATCTGTGACTGATGATATCTTTCTCACTATGAAAATAATGGAAGAAGGGGTGTGGTCATATGAATACATATGTGAATGTGTGTGTATATGGTTACAGTTATATATGGATAGAGGGCATAGGTTGATTTTGTTGGGAAGGGAGAGTACTCAAGGGATGAAATTATGAGGTGAGAGAGGAAAGTGGCAAGAGGAGATGGGGAGAGACATGGTAGGGTAAACTATCTCATGTAGGGGAAGTGGGTGCAAAGGAGGGGGAGAATAAGGAAGGCTAAAAAGGCAAAACCACATTCACATTGAATTTGGTTCAGGGAGAAAATGACATACATACTAAATGGGATATCTCAACCCGCAGCAGGATAGGGGGAAGGGGGATGAGAGGAGGGATGATGGATGGGAGGGCATCCTTGGGGTGAGGGGAGGTTGGAAGTACCCACTATAGAAGAGGGACAGGATCATGTAGGGAATGGACCAGGTGGGGGGTGGGATGAGTGGGAGGGAATTATAAGCAGCCTTGTACAATATATCTACTATGATAATGTTTTGCATAGCTAGACATGTACAACATATACTGAATTACTTATGTCCCAAGAAGGAATGGGTGACAAGGGAGGAAGGAAATGGATCTGAAATTCGAGGTCGTAACATTAAATGTTTCAAATATATATATATAAATACTATTATTAATACTCTTTTGCCTATAATTGGGAGATAAGATGTGCAGGCATTGGGACACAAAGATTCATCTTCCTCTAATGGAAAAGTCGATGGGGGTATGGGAGAAGGTATGGGAGAGAGCAGATTGGAGGAAGCGATATCTTGTGGGACTGCTATTCTGGGAGGTTGGGTAGGGGAATAATGGGGGGAAAATGATTGAAACTCAAAATCTGGCGGAAATGAATGATGTAAAACAGAAGTTAATAAAGTATTTGTTTAAAAAAAAAACACCAACCAGAAGTTTGGAAATGAAACTGTAAAAAAAAAAAAAGAAATTAAGCTCAAACCTAGATTCTACAATCACAGAAAGAACACATTGCTTATTAATTTAACCCCAGTCCTCTCTGGCTTTCTCAATGAGCTTTCAAATCAAGCTGCAATTTTTATTACTCCTATAGTTTGTATAAATAAAGCTTCTCACAACTTTTCCCCGTAAACAAAGTCAAACTTTCTGCAACCTTCTCAACATGCTTCCTTTCATTTTTATACATTGAAAACCTGAAGCGTATTACTTTCCATAGTCTTCCCTTAATTTCTTTCTTATATCTTTTCTCGAAAACACCTTAACTCAGACTACACACCTTTCCTTTCATGCTCAAATTGTACATATCAACCATATCCCAGGCTATATTCATTTCTCTGAGTATTTCCTTTATAATTTTAGCATAAATTGTTAAATGCAATGACCTCACAGAACCCGACTTTCCCAAGATGTAGAGTTCATTTCAACCCAGGTGATTTTCTTCACCTATTTACCTATCACAGTTATATTCTGTTGCTTGATTAGTGACAATTCAGGTGTTCTCTAGGAGATTAAAGAGCTCCAAATCTCTCTCACTTTCCCAAAGGAGATAGACATTTGCACGGCCTACTCCTAGTCTCAGTATAAGAAGAATTTTGTGGGACAAATACTTTAAAAATCCATTAAGATGTTTTTAGTAACTACAAAAACTTTTATGAAGTCTTCAGCAGTTTATAATTCTGTTGAAGAGCAGGGGTGGAGTTTTGAGGCCTCTCAGCCCCAATTAGCAGTTTGCAAAACAAAAACAAAAACAAAAACAAAAACTGAAGTACTCAATTAATAATCAAGATCTATTATGTTATCCACAAAGGTCAACATTTTCCCAAATTAAATCATGCTCTCTTCTTCTCTGTTAACTTACTCTTCACTTTTCAGAATCTAGAGATAGTTAATGCTTTGTAACTGATAAGTCAAGACAGTCGTATTTTTTCAATTCTTAACAAAAATATATATATGTGTGTGTGTGTGTGTATATATATACAACTATATATATGTGTGTGTATATACATACAACTATATATATATATATATGTGTGTGTGTATATATATATATATATATATATATATATATATATATATATAGTTTATACACATTTTAAACATAAATTGCTGAAATTCTAAACTGATTGCTTTCAAGGCCACTATTGAAAAACCTTATTTTGCAGTTTTAAACATATTACCCTGATGCTTAATTTTCTCTTCTAGCTGTAAAACAATGAACAGGCTATTCAGAAGAGGAAGTATTCTTATCTCCCTTAAAACAAATTCTAAAGAATGTTAATCCAACCCTTACATTCTCAAACCTGGTGGTAGTTGAGGAAAGGAAAGGGAAAGGAAGGATCTTTGAAAACTTAAACCTTCCAAGAGTGGTTAAAAATACACAGATTTGCCGACAAAGTTTTGCCTTCTAAGCTCTATGCTCAGAATTGCATTCACAGACTCTGAGAGACACACAAAAACATATAAACAGGACAGCTGTGAGACAAAGCTCCTCCTGCTTAGCTCTCTGCTGAAGTACCTCTTTGAAAGGCACGTAGAGGCACATTAACAACAAATATAGCTTTGAAAACAGGCAGGATTCTACTCTCACTTTAGTCTACTAGCTGTGCTAAGCCACATATATAAATACAAATAGTAAATTCAACAGTCTTCAACAGTCACAAAGACAACAAAAGGCTGCAGTTTCCTTACAAATAATTTAGTGTGTATAAAATAAAGCCTTTTAGGCCAAACTCTGGGATATATATGTGTGTGTATATATATATATATATATATATATATATATATATGTATGTATGAATGTATGTGTGTATACATACACACACATATACATGTATATATACATATACACATACACACGTGTGTGATATATATACACATATATAAATTATATAAATATAAATATATAAACAGATTATATAGTTCTTGAGTGCCTCCCTCAAATCTTTCACCAGAAAATTTCTCTTTTAGTTCAATTTTCTTTCTTTTGAAATTCCAAATGACCTAAACCTTCCTAGAGGAGAAATAGTTTTGATTCACCTTTCTTCTTTTCAATTTTGTGGGGTTTTTTTAATGTTTTCTTGGAGGGATAAAGGCCTAGACTCTGTTTCCCTCTTAGTGGCTTCTAGCAGCCACTGATTAAAAGTCACAGTCAGAGTGTTTGATTTTTGACTCTGCCTTATTGAGGGAAATCTTTAGACAGTTAATTTTATCTTACCAAAGGAGCCCCACTGTAGCCAGCAATTTTGAGGGATGGCATCCTAGAAGTTGAAAGCATCCAAATAATACTTCAAAGACATATAATTGGTGGCAATTCCCTCCAGGCCAGATAAAATAGACCCTAAACTGTCCATGGGTCTTTACCAGTATTCTCTATTAAAGAGGACTCGACAGAAAAATGACATGAGTGTCCACAGGAAAAAATACAGGAAGGTTTTTATATATTCAGGATGAGGGGGTGGGATTTCCAAGGAAGAAATAAAAACAATATATAGTTATATGAAAAAATAATCTAAATCATTATTGATTAGAGAAATGCAGATTAAAATAATCTCAGGATATCATTTTATACCTACCAGATTGGCTAAAATGATAGGAGAAAGTGACAGATGTAGGAGAGAATGTGAAAAAATTTGGGACACATTCATTATGGGTGGAATTGTGAATTGATTCCACCATTTTGGAGAGCAATCGGGAATTATGCCCAAAGAATTGTTAAGCTACCTATACACTTTGACTCAGAAATACCACTATGTCTACATCCAAAGATGATTAGGGAAAAAGGAAGAGAACCTATATGTTCCAAAAGGTTTATAGAAGCTCTTTTTGTAGTGGTAAAGAACTGGAAATTGCAGGGATGCCCATCATTTGGGGAACGCCTGAACAAGTTGTGATATATGATTGTGAGGGAATACTACTGACTATAAGAAATTATGAGCTCAGTGATTTTAGAAAAAGATGGAAAGACTTGCACAAAATAATGAAGAGTGAAATGAACAGAACCAAGAGAACATTATCTACATTAACAAGAATATTATTTTAAGAATGACTTTAAAAGAATAAATTATTTGACTATTATATATAACCAAATTAATTATAAAGGACATATGAAGAAAGGTGCTATCTGCATCCAGAGAAAGGATTGATAAATATATGAAGAGAATAGTTTATGGGTGTGTGTGTGTGTGTGTGTGTGTGTGTGTGTGTGTGTGTGTGTATTCCTATTTGTGTCTAATGGTAGCCATTTCTAAAGTGGGGAGGGGGGAAGAAAAAGAAAGAAATTTACATGATAGCATATATTCAAAAGGAATAGCAAGTTGTGCACAGCAGATAGGTTGTTTCAGGTGCAATCATCTTATTTTCATTGTACTATGTTATGGAAATGCTTGTTTTATTCCATAAATTAAAAATAAATTAGTAGAAAAAAAGGTTTCTACACATAAATTCTACAAGTTAGAGCCTCTCTTAAGAGGAAAGTGTCACGGTGGCCTCAAAATCACCAGTCCTAATTTTATAAAAGACACCCACATTGCATATCTAAGCACTATTTTTAGCTCAGTGAAAATATCCTTAATGAGTTTAGTGGCATAATGTATGGGAAAGCAAGTTAAGACTATTAGAAGCTTGCAGCAGGTGTCTGTGTTATTATGGGCTTTCCTTTCCATTTATGTGTGTGTTTACGGAAGTGGAACAATGATTATACTGCCCCCCACACACACACCCTGCCTGAAGACCAGGTATGTTATATTTTCCTCTTCCTCTATGGTTCTCTTGTGCTTTTGAGGGACTTAGGGTTGTCTAACTGTCTGACATTGACTTAAGACTCCACTCATTGTTTTCCCTCAATTTTTGAGGGTCCAGGCACCCCAGTTCCATTTAACCACTTAATAGATGAGCTTTTTCCAAAGGAATATTTCCTTCAAAAGTGTATCAAGAACAAAACATTCTTCCCTGATGCCTCAGAGGTATAATCCTCACTACATCCTCTTGCCCCCTGGGGAAGGGATAGAAATAGAACACATGAGCATTTCTCAGTCAATTCACTACAATGTTGCCTCAGAAAGACTGGTTACTTTTCTTTAAATAATTTAATTTCAGGGACGGCTAGGTGGCACAGTGAATAGAGCATCAGCCCTGGAGTCAGGCAGCACCTGAGTTCAAGTATGGCCTCCGACACAACACAAAACTGTGTTGTGACCTTGGGCAAGTCCCTTAACCGCAATTGCCCTCCAAAAGAAACAAAGACAAAAAAAAATAATTTAATTTCAGAAAATGCAAGAATGAGAAATGTAAAATTGAAAGTTCAAGGTAAAAACTTAGAAAATTCACAAGCTCTAATTTCCCAACCGATAATAAGGCATTTTTATTGAAATAGGTAGGATAAGAAAAGGGTGTGTGGCTAAATGGAGAGAGAGAGAGCTAGAAAGAACTAAATTCAAGTCCCCCTCTAACACACACTAACTGTGCAACCTGGGGCAAGTCACTTAACCTTGTAGTGCCCCAGGCCTATGCTAAATGATAAATTACAGAGCAGGGGCTGATCTGCCTCTGTGGAATTCCTTAAACCAATAAAATCAGAAGTAGAGCCTTTTTTTAAAAAAACATAAACAAATATGTACAATTACAAATCGGTGCTTGTGACATGTATTCTGACTTTTTATTCAAAAGTCATAACATATTTTTAAATATTTTTGGAGGGGGCAATTGGGGTTAAGTGACTTGCCCAAGGTCACACTGCTAGTTTTTGTGTTAAGAGTCTGAGGCTAAATTTGAACTCAGGTCCTCTTGACTCCAGGGCCGGTGCTCTATTCACTGTGCCACCTAGATGCCCCCAAAAGTCATAACATAACAGATCACATTTCTATTATGCATGTTTCCTTTTCCTGATTTTGTGAGAGGTGATTTTTGTGATATTGTGACCATATCTTTTTGGCTTATACAGTACTTACCGTCAGAACAACCCTGTGAGGGAAATGATGTGAATACTATAATACCTATTTTTTAGATGGTTAAACTGAACCACAGAAAGGTTCAGTGATTTGCCGTTGATCACACAGACACCAAATGTCAAAGGCCAAACCCAAACAGAGATTTCCTGAATACAAGTCTAGTAAAATATACATATACATACATTCTCTCTCTCTCTCTCTCTCTCTCTCTCTCTCTCTCTCTCTCTCTCTCTCTCTCTCTCTCTCTCTCTCCCCTTCCCTCTCCCCAGTTTTCCCTCTCTACATCTTAACTGACTACTAACAGTGCAATCCAATTGCTTTTCTGTTGCCTTAGACTTCAATGTAACAAAAGTAGATCTAGACTTCCATCAAATTTCTCCAAAGTTTTCCAAAGAAGATAAAAAAAAAATACAAATACAAGGCAGTAAACTTTCCAGAAGGAGGTATCCAAAGCACTCACAAGGTGGGAATCAGTAGAAACAAGCAATTCATTCCATGTTGAGCAGTCACCTTAAATTTTCATTATTAATGGAGGCAAAATTCCTAGAATTTCCTGTTGGCTGATATGCCTTCTTCCAGTCTTTCCCTTTCTCCAAATGCCATTAATAGAACACAAGAATTTGATGCCTTCTTCCCTCCTGGTGACTTCCTATTGTGCCTTGTAAACCCAGATGGTGGCGCTGTGGTATTATTTCCAGAGGTTTTGACTTTTTCCCCCATGCATTGAGGCCCTCCTCAAGACATGGGATGCCATCTTTGGAAAAGGAAACCACTTTGCATGCAGTGTTTTGTTTTGTTTTGTTTTTTAATTCTCTTTATGAGTGTCAAGAAAGCTTATTTTTAATCCTTACTTTCAAATGAATGGTTATTGCCTTTACGTCAATATATTTACAACCTATAAATACAAGACAATTGACCACTTTTAAAAACCTTAACTATAGAGATTTAACTACACTATCTCTAAGCAATCGAAAAAATTATTTTTCAGAATTCTACTAAGGAGGTTTTTTTCTCCTATGTCCTCAAGGATAATAAGAAAAAATGTGGCACTGGGGGAGGGGTTGTACTTAAAATCTAATTGTGAAACTTTGAAATGTTTATAATATTTAAATGAAATCTGACAAAAATACAAAAATATTTTAAAAGACATGAAGCAAATGAGAAGCAAAAATAATTACAAGTGAAACCCCACCTTTCTGTAAATACTAGGTACAATCCTATTAAAAGACAGTATACTCTTAGAGCTAAGGAGAGGTTTCTATTGGTGGACTGTGATAGATACATCTATCTTTGAATGTAATTGCCTTGACATTTCTTGCTTCTTATTACACTGTTTAATTAATCTCTTCTTTCTTACTATCAGGCTCCCACTCCTAAAAAGTGTGCAGGGCTAGCCCCAGGCAAAATTCTGACAGGTAAAGATTGTCTTCAGCCCTCTCCCCCACCTTCCCCAAAGTCAAGGCCACCCCTTTGGGGGTATAAAGGACTTGGAACATCAAACTGTGTGACCAGGATCAGTTTCCTAGAAACAGTCTTACTGAGTGGAACCCTAGAATACAGAAGTGTTTCAGGGGAGAAGGTGGCCAGAGAGCCATGTGCAGGCTGGAGTAAGGGTAGAGCCGGGTCAGGGGAGATTGTTGTCAGGAATCTATAACTAGGAATTCTGGCACTTAAGGGAAAATTCAGTTAGAAGACAGGAGAAAGGGTGAGGAAATGAACTATGTTACCTCTAGTTAATTCTCTTTACTTCTCAAAACCCCATTCCCTAGACAAGCTGCCTAAGCAAAAACTCCTTTCCCCTGCTGCCACTCCCCAGTCCGTCATCTCCATCCCCCAGAGCACTTTCCAACCCAGTCCTTTTCTTCAGTTGTTCCTTTGGAAACATTTCTATTAGGAAATATTTGGAAACATCCCTTCTATTAGGGAGGAAAATCTTTTCTACTTCTTGGACCTTCTTATCTAATGATCCATCCATCGTTTGCACTCATGGAAACCTGAAGACATGGCATCCCTGACCACTTTCTTTGGTCCTGGATGTACCCTCTGCCTCCCAGCTGCAGCGCGGGAGGAGGAAAAGCAAAAGGAGGAGGGGGATGCTCGCTTCAAACTATTCCTTACCAACACCAGTCAGCTTCTTCTTCTCTGAAGTTCACTCCTTGCTCAATATAACACTACAAATTCTATCAACAGTTTTCTACCAGCCCCCAAGTCACTCTCCCTCTTTTCTCAAGGAGTTCAGCATGGGGTTCATAGTCTTTGTCTCTACCCCCCTCCTTCATACATGAATGAACAAATGAATGAATGCTTGGGGACTTCAAAAGACATGTTGATATCTCCTTAGACTGCCTTATCTTTCCCTGAAGGCTGCCTACTGAATTGACTTCTCTCAGTTCATGGGCATCTCTCCATCACTACTTTCAGCTTTGTTTTCCTTAACAACTGAGCTCTCATCCACCAGAATTTTGAGATACCAGCAGTACAAAACATAGAGTGAAGAGGATGCAGAAGATAGAGGCAAGGACAGCAAAGTGTTCCACCAGCCTTGTTCTACCTGAAATAGTCCTTTACTTGGACAGAACATGCTGTTAAGATGTCCCTGAAGCATCTCCCCCTTTCCCCAAGGGATGGAGAATCACTTTACAGTGGATAGCTAGTCCCAAAATTGCCCTACATCCCCCAACTGCTTCATCCAGAAGACTGAAAGACCCAAACATTAAGAATCATTTCCTCCCAGTAGCAGCCTGGCCCCTCTGTCCCAGGAGCCCTAGGGACTCTTTCAATATTCCTTTTTATACTTATAGGCATCTGTTATTAAACCCAATTTTACACACACACACACACTCCTTCTCTCACTTCCCATTTCCCATTCCCCATTTCACAGGAAAGTTTGAGATGGGGAACACAGGGGAATCACCCAAAAGGCATAATCAACCTTTAAGGGGCTATTTTCTTTCCCTGACTTGCTCCAACAAAAATGCTCACTGAGGACATGATGTGCTATGAGACAGTCTCTGAAAGGCTTTCCTTTGAATGTTCCCCAATCTTCCACTTGTCTCCTGGCTATGTTGCCCTATCTTCCATCAAACTCTAGGTAGTCTATAAGGAAAATCTTGAAGAAGTTTTATTTTCTGGATCCCTAAGACCACAAAGATCTTTTTTGTTTTCATTCATGTCCTTTTCCCTTACTCCCCCAACATCTACCACCAATGGCTCTACTTCTTTCCCTTCCATTGAATCAATTCCTTCCAATAAATATTTAATAATTACAATAGTTAGCATTTATATAACATTATAAGGTTTGCACAATATTTTATGTATCTCAACTCATTTCATTAAGTCCCTATTATGCTAAAAGAATGGTACTAATCATTGGAGACACAAGAACAAAATGAAACACTATCTCTTTCCTTAGGGTGGCTAGGTGGTACTGTGAATATAGCACTGGGCCTGGAGTCAGGAAGAACCGAGCTCCAATCTAGCCTCAGATGCCTTTTAGCTAGGTAAGCCTTGGCAAGTCACTTAACCCTGTTTGTCTCAGTTTCCTCACCTGTAAAATGAGCTGAAGAAGGAAATGGCAAACCACTCCAGTAACTTTGCCAGGAAAACACCAAATGGGATCATGAAGAGTCAGGCATGACTGAAATGCCTGAACAACATCTCTGCTATGGGGATAACATAACTAAATATATGTTTGTAAATAATAGTTCAAGGAAGGGAGAGATCATAAAGAGAAACTTCCTATAAAAGGTGGTCCATGAGCTGAGATTGGATGGAAACTAGAGAATCTGAGGCACGAGTACATTTCAAGATTGGGGAGATGGAGAGACAATCTATACACCAGCCTAGAGATAAGAATGGAATGCCGAATTTGGAGAAGAGCACGTCTGTCTGCCTTATGATAAAGTAGCTTTCATTAAAGGGAATAATGTGAAATAAGCCTTGAAGATACTGGATGGAGACAAATTTGAAGGGCTTTCAATGACAAACAGAGGCATTTAGATTTCATCCTAGAAGCTATAGGCAGTCTCCAAGGTTTTCTTTTAGGAGCTGTTTAGAAGATGAGACTTTTTCAATACTCCAAACAAGAAATTAGGAAGGTCTTAACAGTGTTTATTGGCTATTTGCATGGAGAGGAGAATCTCTTCCAGACCCATCACTCTTAGCCTGCAAATTGGCATAGGGCGGGTGGATACATGGATGGATGGATGGATGGATGGATGGATGGATGGATGGATGAATGATAAACACCAGGTCTGAAGTTAGAGCACCTGAGTTCAAAACCCACCTCAGATGCTAACTTTGTGACATTAGACAAATTACTTAACCCTATCTGGGCCTCAGTTTTTCCATCTGTAAATGGGATGGGATGAATGAGAGATTCTACTGAGGTAGGTTCTTTCAAATACTTAGTCTACGATCTTATGAGGAGTAAATTATAAGAAGCAGTGCTTTAGTCCCTTCCCCTCAAGATGTCTGTGTCTGGGACAAGGCCTTGGCTGCTCCATGAGAGATACAACTCTTTTTAACCCTATGATTTTTCATAAGGTATAATTATGGTATAGGATTCTTTATAGTACAAGTTAGAGGTGGCAAGTTTTTCTATTGCCATCCTGAATCACTTCACAATTCTAGCTATCTCATCTTCATAGCACAACCAAGGTCCCCCAAGGCTTAGGACTTTAGCTTTGATTTTCAATAGCCTAGGGTCAACTTTATCAAAGAAGTCATTTAGGTTCTCCCTTCCCTGGATAAGTTGAATCAATGCATATGAACTTTAGCAGTTTTGTGGCATCCCCCTGGACTAGACCTATAATTTTATTCATAGAGAGAACTTTGGCACGAGGGCCGCTGCTCTGAATTCAGATTGACACCTTCTCTACAACTTCTAGTAAGAGAGTTCCTGAGGGCTCCGAGAGGTTCAGAGGATCACATCATGTGTCAGAAGCAGGATGTGAGCACAGGACTGCCTGTCTTCAAGGTCAGGCTTCAATCTTCTGTACCACAATGCAGTGCCTCTCATAATGGAAAATTATAGTACCATAAGAAAAGACAAAAGGGACAGATACAGAGAAACCTGGCAAGACAGAGAAACTAATGGAGAGTGAAGTGACCAGAAATGGATACAGAGAAACCTGGCAAGACAGAGAAACTGATGGGGAGTGATCAGAAACATGGGAACCATTTATACGATGCCTTCCTTTAGAAGGAAAATAATTTTGACTTAAGAACTCTAATTCATACAGTACAGAGCCTTGACTCCTGAGGACTGATGATAAAACATGCTTCCTGCCTATTGGCAGAGAAGTAGTACAGAATGAGACATACATTTCCAAATACAACCAATAAGTGAATTTGCTTTGTTTTGCTATATTTATTTCTTACAAGTTTGGGCTTTTATTTCTGGTGCAGGTGAATTGTAGAGGGAGTGAGGGAAGCAACAGTCATGCAAAAAATAAAATATGAAATTAGGTTAAAAAGGAAAGAAAGAAGAACCAATGAAACACTTAAAACCACATAGAAGAGAACAGAAATAAATTGAAAGAGGGACAGAGACAAACAGGGTGATATCAATACTATCATGTTAAATTTTAATATACTTTTCAAAAAACAACATATTCAGAGTTTCACATATAAGCCCCCTTTTTGCTCTGTGTACATAGAAGTGTTCATTTTTGTTGATGTTTTCAGAATAAAAATAATATAGTGTTGTTGTTGTTGTTGTTGTTGTTGTTGTTGTTGTTGTTGTTGTTATTTTAAATTTGAGAATCTAGTTATCCAGATACCTAGGCTCTAGCCAAATGGTATCATAAACAAACTGCCTTGGCTGAAAACATTCAGTTGAATTCAAGAAGCTTTACTAAATGTACACTATGTGTCTGATTCTGTTTTAGAGATTAGGGATATAAAGACCAAATGAAATAATCTCTGACCTCCTTGTATATATGATGCCTTGTATTCTATATCCCAAAATTCCGGGGATATAGGAGAGACAGTAGAGTACAGTGGAAAATATTGACTCTGAATTTGGAAGAGTTAAGTTCATAGCCTATCTTGAATCCAAAGGACAGAATGCAAAATAGGGATTGTTTTTTTCCTTCCCTTTTCTCTTTTTTTGGGGGGGGTGGGGGGGAAATATAGTAGCTTAAAAATTAATAAATGCTTGTTGATTAATTTTATTCATTGAAAAAATAGCCTACATTTATAGAATATTTGAAGATTTATGAAACACTTTCTTCCTAACAACCCTTTGAAGTTAGTAAATAGTGCAGGTATCACTCCCATTTTATACTTAAGAGACTACTCCTATGAGAAACGTGTCTACAATCACACAACTTAATTAATGTACCTTGAGAAGAATGGAAATCCAAGTCTCTTAACACTTTCTGTTAGCTACCCACTCCCTTGCTTTTCTGAATGCGCTCCAGATCCCCTAGCCTGATCCAGCTTTCTCATATTGCTTGCTGCTTGAAGTCAGATTGGGGAAGTATTGGGATTCAAGCAAGCATTCTCCCTCCACTAAGTAGATAACTCTGAGCTGAAATCTTGAGTTAGTCTAAAATGCTCTGGAAAGGAAAGAAGAGGCTTTGTCATTCTTCCCACAGACAATAAACAAGTACATGGTCACCTGACTCTAGGTAGTCTTTAGGGAAATTCTGAAATACAATTAGAGATACAGTTATTCTATCAGCTGGGAGTGCTTCCTCCAAATAAGGCTGAAATACTATTAAAATCACATATATATCAGGGTACCCCCTACTCCTCAGTATAAATATGCAGGTCCCATTTTGATGGCAGGAATAAGTCTGAGGAGTTTTATTTCCAGGGAGACAGGGCAGGATTTGCTGCTATGCAGACTGAATAATGTTGGAAGCCAACATCATGTCACATTTTGTGTGCACTCTGCAAAGATTAATCCAAGCGTTACAAATGGGACACAGACTGCCATTGTCCAAGGGACACTTTAATAACCCACACCTACAATATTCAACCTGTTGTTTGCATAGGGACAACTCTGGGACACAAAAACCCACCAGAGGGACTTCAGGGAAAGTAGCCATGGAGAGGCTGAGACTCAGGCGCCACAACCCCAACTACTTTTCACCCTTCATGGCAAATGAGTCCTCGCAGAGCTTATTTATGCTCAAGGATGGGGGTGGTGCAGTGCGCTTTCTCTAAAGCCACTCAGCTATCGTTCATCAAATTTGCACACTAGTTCAGTTTGTTAGACTTAAGGCTCTTTTTTTTTTTTTTTTGCTGGGCTTTTGGGCTGCCAGATCATGGAACTGGGTGTGTTTGTTTTAATTTGTGGCATGTAGTTCAAATTAGATATAGTAGCCACGTGCCATTCAGGGTTTAAATTATTCTTAGCCAGTTCCTTCTTTCTTATCCTTCCCCTTCCCCCCCCCCAATCTTCCTTTATCCTCTTTATTTCAGCTTCCTCTCATTTTCCTAGTTCTTCCCCTGCTCCCCAAGATGAAACACTTGAAGATTGCCACAGGTTAAGAAAGTTGTTTGCTTAGTTCTGTTGTTTTCTTTTTTTAATTGGAGAGTGGGGGCGAAATAGAAGTTTGGTGGAAAATGAAAGCAAATGTCATTTTTCTCATTTCCTAATATTATCCTTCTACCAAACACTTCCTAATCAATGTTAAAAAAAAAAAAACTTTGTAGTACTAAAAACAAATGAATAACCATGTGACAAATATGTCATACTTCAGAACAAAGCTCTTCTATGGAGGAAGAAAGTGCTGCAATAGAGTGTAAATGTTTTTCATTGAAATAGCTAATCATTTTAAAGTCAGGCAGGAAGCAGGGAAAGATAAGGGAAATAATTAAATCATGCATAAATAGTAACAATACATGTAATTTTTAACTATATTGGACAATTTCTCAAAAATATATTCTTTTACCAGTTGAAGTGTATGTTACCAAAATCATTATCATATATGCATATTACACAATTGACCTTTATAACAGACACTCACACTCCCTCAAATTAACATTATAAAGTTAAGAAATATTTTCATTATAAAGGAGAAATGTGGAGGATGTAGAAGATCAGGGAGTTAGAGTTCCTATACAAATTATGTTGTGAATGTCAAAGAAGACCAGATAAAAGTCATTCAGTTTCTACTGCCATTTAAACTGAAACTTCTTAATAAATGAATAATACAAAGAAAAAAAGACAAACTGAAAATTGACACTATATTTTTACTATGTGAAGATCCTATAACTTTGTAAGCCTAAACTTAGTGCTATTAACTATCTCAGATTCAGGTTAAATTTTTTTTTTCTTGTGTCTTCAACGTAGTTTATTGCCTTTGAAATCATCATTCAACAAGAGTTTGTAAATAGTTTAAAGTTTTGTTCTTAGAAGTGTACCATAAAACTACTATAGCTATACAAGCTATTTCCCTGCTTTCTTATTTAAATAAATTCTAAAAAGAAATCAAGAATATCATTGCACAACTATATATATGCAAATTTTATACATATATGTGCATACACATACGTATGCTTGCAAATGTGTACAAAATGTTCAGGCAATTACTTTTTTAATGATTGATTTTACTACATTTTTATTAACATATATTTGAAACATTTGATTACTTTAATTTTAGCATTGTGAATGTTGACTTCTTTTATTTAATTTACTTGTTTATTAGCTCTTTAAAAAGAAACTAAACTATAAGCTCCTAAAGGGCAAGAATTATATGCCACTTTAGATACTTACTGACCTTGGGTAAGTTATAACCTGTCATCCTCAATTTCTACATCTGTAAAATAATAATATTATTTATCTCTCAGGGTTTTTGTGAGGATAAAATGAGTTAATGTTTGTAAAGAGCTTTGTAAATCATAAAGCACAATATAACCACTAGTTATCTTCATCATCCATTTGGGAATCTATCAGTATTCTGCATATTGTAGAGGTTCAACCTATGTTTGATGAATTGACTTCAGGCTACCAATGTGATGTTCTTTTCATTATATTATATTCCCATTTCCATAGAAGAGAAGTTAATTGGATGTTTTCTGGAGCTTTAAGCTGTGTCCACATGAATATCATAAATTCTTCCTGATTCATTGTAACCACAATTTTTGGTTTAACTATCTGCTATATATGAATAGTATAAGGATGATTAACACTTTTAGTCTACCCCACTGCTATTTCAATAAGCTGTACCTAATTGGTTTCAAAGTTATTATTTGGACATTCTGGAGTTTTGACACCATATTGTTATCATGGACACCCCCCATGTGATATTAATAAATGAACTAAAATGCCTGTGATATACTAAAATATATTGCTGCAGCTCCCTTAACATTCAGATGTTGGCGAATAGGGAAATTCTGCCAGGACAATTACCCCTCTCATCCCTCTTCATTGGCTAGAACCTGTCACCAGAAGATTAATCAGCTGACCGTTAGTCAACTAGCCCTGATAAGGATAATCTTAAAGGGCAGCTTGTATTGTGTAAACCAAAGATAAATCACAATATTTTAAAATGTATTGCCATGGTCTCCAGGAGAACTATAAAATTCAATTAAGTGGCCTCTTGAAGCTTTTCAGCCAGCAATCACAGCACTAGGTGATGACTGCCCACAAAGTCTAACCAATTCAGAGCTGACTCCACCCCCAAAGAAAGGTGAGTTTGAGCCTCAGACAGCAATTCAGGAATTCTGCAGTTGACTTCTCCAAAAGAAAGAACATAAGCCTGGAAACCAGAGCACCCACTACACAATGCTATATGAATGATAGATAACCTCTTAATACCACAGAAGCTGTACACTTGCATTACCACAATCCCTTTTTTGGTATTAAGAGTTTCTCAACATTTAAAAAAAATTACAAAGGCTGGATGGACAAGGGGGTTTTTTGTTGCCATTTTTTTTTTATTTTTATCATTTGTAAAATATTTTTTGCCTCATCTTCAAACCCATAAATCTCATTCCCCTTCCTCTATAAATCAATTATACCCTGCAAAAAATATTTTAAGAGACTTTTCAAAGCAAGTTAGTAAAATTGTCAATATACCAACTGTTTCTGACAACATATATAACATTTCTACATCCATGATCCCCCAACGTTACAAAATGAAGATTGTAATTCATTTTTCTCAACTTCCTGAGTCTAGTTTGGTCCTTATGATTACAATATACAGTGTTCCTTTTTTTATTTGTTTCTCTGTGTATTGCTATAATCATAATGTATATTGTTTCCCTACTTCTGCTAACATCAACCAACATCAATACATATGTCTTTCTATTTTCCTCTAAATTCATTATATTTATTATTCCTTTATAAATAGTAATATCCTATTATATCAGTGTACCACAATTTGTTGTGGCCCAGTTGACGGGTATATAATTTACTTGGAGTAGTTTATTACCACAAAGAGTACTATTGTGAATATGTTTAATATACATGGGACCTTTCTATCTATGAACTCCTAGTATAGGCTTAGCAATGGACTATACAAGATATAGATTCTTTCAGTCACTTTTCCCCCTATAATTTCAAGTTGCTTTCCAGAATGATTGGACTAATTCACAACTCCATCAACAGTATAATTCAGCATGTCTCTTTCTACAGCCTCTCCAAAAATGACCATGTTATTGATAGTTTTGGGTAACATTATGGGTAATATTTTTATTTCATTTTACTGTTTAGATATACATATATACATACATATATATATACATATACATACACATACACACATAGGTTTTAATACACATTTTTGAAATCTGAAAGTGAATATGCTTTTATTTTCCATACTAAAATTTATAAAGGAGTTCATCAACTGGGGAATGTTTTTTTGGTTTTGTCTGTTAAGCAGAGTTTTGAAGTATTTTAATGCTGAAAAAGGAAGACCATAACAAAGTAAAGCTTTGTTTCAGCACTTGAAAGAGAAATTAAGCTAAAAATAATATACAACCCTTTATATATAAAGATAATGCTACTTACTCACCAATGTGTGGCATGTATGTTAGATTGTTAGATTCATTAGTGGTGATGAATAATAAATACTTATCTACTCACACTCTAGCTTGATTACCAGGTAATTAATAGTTGTATAATCTGTGACCAGAGACCAGAGAAAGATGTGGATGGTAAATTTGTGGCCTGGTACTTATTAATTAGTACAATACTCTAACAAACTGAGTTAACTGAGTTAACCACATCTTTTCCAAGCCCTACTTTGTAGCTACGAGAAATGTTTCATTACTTAGCAATTATAAAACTTCCCTTAGAAATACTGTTAGAGGGACAGCTAGGTGGTGAAGTGAAGAGAGCACTGGCCCTGGACTCAGGAGGACCTGAATTCAAATCTGGCCTCAGACACTTGACACTTAACTAGCCATGTGACCTTGGGCAAGTCACTTAAGCCCAACTGCCCTGCCTTCCCTCCTCCAAAAAAAAAAAGAAAAAGAAATACTCTTAGAAAGGAAGCAAGACAGTAAGTTTAAAACAATCTAATAATTCCAATTTCTCATGTGAAATTAGAATTTTACTATCAGAGCTGACCATTTGTGCCCAATCCATTTATGTTTCTAATATCTCTATTTCTTCTTTCATTAGAGAGGAAGAGTAGAATAATGGAAGAAATGCTGAGCTAGGATTTAAAAGACCTGGTTTCCATTCCTGCATGTGTCACTAACTATATGATCCTAAATAAATAATTCACCCTTTCTGAACCTGTGTTTTTCTTTGTAAAATGGATTCTATTGATCTTCCTTCCTATTTCTCTCCAAGCAGATTGGGAGAAAGGGAATAAAAGAAGATAAGGAGTTGAATTGAAGGATGAAGAAGTAGTTTGGAAGTTTGTTTGAATTTTGGGGAGAAGAAATTGAGGCAGAGTTGAAGGAGGTCTATTTCCTGGATAAGACCTTATTTCTATGACCTTGAGCTGAGGAAGAGGAAAAAACAACGGAAGGTCATGTTGAGGCATTTGGATTTGTGAAGAAGACACAGAGATTGAATTTAGGGAAGAGAAATTCAGGTCTTGAGAATAAGCACATAAGAAACAATTTTTGCTGAAGGAATTAAAATATCCAATCTAAAGGGAAAAAAGGACTGAGGAGTAAGGATCTGAAGGGAAAGGCTCAAGCAAAAGGAAAAAAGGAAGGAAATGTAAGTAGAATCAAGTGAAACAGATTGATGAGATACATTGTTGAAACAAGAGGTTATCAAGAGAAAAGAAAGGAAGCCAAGTGTAACCATCAGCTTGTTGGAAGGAAGGTAAGGAAGTTGACCTATCATGTTGTTAAGAAAGGATAAGAAGTTTGAACAATCCTAACAAGGCGTTTAGGAGATGATGTGCACACGTGTCTACAAGAAATTTTTTAAACCCAAGATCAAGAATCCCAGACAGTAGGGAGAGTAAGGATAATTTATGGCAACTTGCAATGTGTGCAATTTTTCTATTTCTGTCACAGCCAAGTGATTACTACCTATGTACCTTAGAATCAGCCTTTCTGCCTGGCTGTTCTCTTTCCCAGAAAAAAAAGAGGAGAGGAGACAGGAGAGGAGAGGAGGGAAGAGGAGTGGAAGAAGGGGACAGGAGGGGAGGGGTGGGAGGGGAGAGGAAGGAAGTCCCAAAGAAGAACTTTCATATTTCAGGACATCAGGTGCAACAAAATGTTCTTTAAAATAAAGGGAAGCAGGGCTTCAGTGGGGGTGGTGGTAGAATGGCAGAGGGTATGTGATCATTATTAGAAGGTCAATGAGTAGAAGAATGTTACACAGAAGGAAAAGGACAATTGTCATACTAGGACCCACAAAGCAAATCCAAAGTTCTTCCTGAAGATAGATGTAAGATCTTGATTCTCTGAAGAGGAAGCAGCTTCTTATCCTCCAATCTATGATACAGTAGAGTCACTGAAGCTCTCTTGTGAGAGGATGGAGGAATAGTTGCAGATTGACTAGTTAGTGCCAAAGCAGCTACTAGTCAAACTGTTATCTATTGTCTTTCCAGAGAATGTAATCAAGGCATAGCAGGTTTGTCAAACCTACCCACTTCTGGAGATTTATAAGGAAACAAATGTTATTTATAGGAGGAATCTAGAATCTAGAAAGTATTGCTGTATATTATAAATTATTAGGCAAAAATACTGTGTCATGTGGGCACAAGAATGTTTTCATCACAGCTTTCCATTTGATGGCAAGGACTTTAATGAAAAAATAATAATTTGAGGAATGTACAGATGGATAAGAAGACAGCACCCAAGAACAAGATTTGGATTTCTGAGGCCTGGTTTAAAATAAGGGAAGATAAAGGCCAGCCTCCTGGTCAAGAATGGAGTGTACCTAAAAAAGGCTGGCAAAAATTTATTTCCCTGCTCTTATAAATCTAATGCAAAGGGCTTTAAACTAAAAGGGATATGAGAGAAAGAAAATTGTTAGATACCTAGATATCCTAGAGAGTAGAAGAAAAATGATAGTTGAGACACCCAATAGACACACCAAAGACAACTAACAAAAAAAAATAAGGGGCACTTAGGTAGTGCAGTGAATAGGGCACCAGCCCTGGAGTCAGGAGAACCTGGGTTCAAATCTGGCCTCAGACACTTAACACGAAAACTATCAGTGTGACCTTGGGCAAGTCACTTAACCCCAATTGCCCTCCAAAAAGAAAAAAAGAAAGAAAAATAAGAAAAATACCAGTAGTAAAGCCCATGGCTACAAATGTCCATACCCCAGTGCTCAGAAGAGCAGGTGAACTAAAATGAGTATTTAACATAAGGAGGCAAATTTGGCTTCATTAATATCAGTGAGACTTCATGGAATAAAACTGGTGACTAGAATATAACTCTGGGTAGATATACTGTATTAAAAAAGACAAACCATATGTAGGGAGGGAAGGTGAGCAATAGAGACAGAGAGACAGAGGTACAGAGACAGAGAGAGACAGAGAAAGAGAGAGAGAGGTGGCAGTGTTGATTACTAAAAAGGTATAATCACTTGAGAAAATATAAGAACAAGAGTAAGCAAGATATTGAAGAACATTTGGGTGAAAATTAGTGGAGGAAGAAATAAATGAGTTTGTCATTGGAGTATGTTGCAAGTGACTTAAACAGAAAGGAGAAATAGATGAGTAGTGTGGGAAATAGGCTCAAAGTTTGGCAGAGAGGCATAATATAATAATGATGGAGGACTCAGTTATCCAGAAATTCATCAAAACTCCCAGCCAACTTCTTGAATTCCTTATTGATTTAATTATATGTATATGTGTAGATATGCACGTTTATGATGTGTGTATATGCATATATAACATGAGTATATGTGTGTATATACACACATTTACATAGACATATTAGGAGGAGTAAGGTTAATTTACACTGACTTGCTCTGTGTGTGCGTATGTGTGTGTTCTGGAGGGTCCTTTAGCTTATCTGAAAAATAGTCTGAAATCCAGGATGAATCTGCACTGAGAACTAGTACCACATCCTCCTTTTAATTAAGCTAGACTTCACACATGAGAAGAGTTTGAAAAAATGGCGGGGGGGGGGGGGGATTCAATATTCCAATTTTGTTGCTAGAAATCAACCCAGGTTGTTTAAATTATGGCACTTCTTAGTCAATAAATACCAAATGTTTGACATAATTCAGCAATTTAAAAATTGATTTGCATACTGAATAAGCACAATCAAGTCTACTTGAGCAATTAATCTAGTCACAGAATAATTCAATCTGGTCATTGGTTTTAATTTCCCCAATTTACAGGTAAGGAAATTTATGCCAAGAGAAGTTAAGTGACATGAGCTAGACAGCACAACTAAGTGGCCAAGAATGCTGGAGTTGGAGGCAGAGGCCTGGCACCTGGTCCTGATTCAGTCACTCCCTACTTGTATGACTACTTGCAGGGTGACAAAAAAATCATTTTACCTGTCCTAACTGCAATTTCCTCTTCTTTATAATGTGGCGTTGAACTTGGTAGCCTGTAAATGTAAATTTACATTCCTATGACTTGCTCAGTCCCATAGATATTAAGTGCTAAAGGCTAGATTTTAACTCAGTTATTCCTGACTCCTATTCCAGCATTCTATCCAGAAAGGCTGTTATCTACAATACACCTGAGAAGTGGTTACCTAATCTTTGCTTAAAGATACCTGATAAGGCAAGACTTACTACCTCTTGAAGTAATTTTGGATATTTCTAATTGTTAGAAATAATTTTTTTTCAAGTCGAAACTTGCTTCATTGCAGCTTCCACCTTCAAGTTTTGCCCTCTGGAACGAGGAAAAATAAGGCATAGTCCTTCTACACAAAAGCCCTGCAAGTATTTTTTAGATGGCTATCATGGCTCTCCTAAGTCTTATCTATTATAGACAAAACATAGGGAAGTTCAACCAATTCTCATATGGCATAAACTGAAGACCCTTCACCATTCTGATTTCCCTCCCATTGATGCTCTCTAGGTTATCAATGTGGCACCCACAACTGGATTATGGTATGACCAGGCATTGGGAAGCAGGACTATCACCTTTTAATTCCTGGAAACAATTTCTCTCAATGAAGCTTGAGGTTTCATGAGCTTTCTCACTCTCTTTATCATAAGATTGACTTAAACAGAACTTACTTACAACAGTGTACCAGAAGCCCTGAATCTTTTTTAGATGAACTCCTATCCAACTATTCCAATTTCATCTTGTACTAGTGAAGTGGCTTTTTATTGATGTAAACAACCTAGTCTATGTTGGGGAAATACTGTTGCTGATCCATGACATGTTTTTTTTTCCTCAGTCCCTAGGTAGATAAGTGTTTAATCCTAGGCAAAATATCACATGGACAGAGAAACACCCTGAAGATACTTCAAGAACACAGACATCACAACACCCTTAACTAAAAATTTAAGACAAGGATAATCAGTAGGGTATAGAAATAGCACATAAAATGAACACATGTTGGAGCCCAGCACACCTGCCACTATTTCTACCCTGGCTGTACCACCCAGCCCTCCCAACAAATATTTCCTGGTTCCTCCTTTATTCCATCATCACAGACAATTACTACAGCCCACAGAAAACCTCAGCAAGTTCTTCAAAAAATAGCAGTCTTGTTCTCACTGCTTGTTTCCCTGGCTACTATAAGACTAGGTGAAAGTGCTAAAGCAACCAGCTGGCCTCTCTTACAGACTCTTCCACTTCCATACTCACGGCATTTCTCTCTCCTTCTGCTACTGACTATAGTCATTAATCATAAGAACGATAGATCACACTTAAACAGTGCATTACAATTTACAAAATATTTTTCTTATAACATTCTTATGAGGAAGTAGAATTGGTATTATTGCTCACATTTTATAGATGAGGAAAGTGAGACTTAAGTTAATTCGGAATTCATTAAGATGAAGAGGGACCAAGGTAGCAAGTAGGAGGAAACAGGATGTGAGCTCTGCTCCACATACTTCTTGAGACAACTCTAGCAAATATCCCAGGTCAAATCCTGATAGAGAAATCCCGCCCCCCAAAAAAAAAATCAAAATGAGTTGTTTGTCCAACCCAGCTTGACAAAGGGAGACAAAGAGGTCTGTTGACACTGAGGACCATATTGGACCAGGGATATACCAAAGGAAGCAATCTGGTGCCAAAAGTTGAACACCAGGGTAAAAGGAGGTACCAAATACATACCAGGGCACCACCAAGCCCACACTTTGGCACTGCAATGGGACAGGTAAGAAGTGTCAACTTTGTTGCCTACTATTCAGTTCTGGGTTAAAGATCTAGGGCAGAGTGAGAAGAAGAGCTACACAGGAGAGTGAGTGATATTTCAGGTAGAGAGGCCTTAGGCTGTGTATGAAGAAAAGAAGTTCTGAAGCAAGTAGCAGCAGCAGTGGGGTTTAGACCTCAAACTCAGCAGGATATCACTTCCAACATCTAGCCCCATTTAAAGGAAAGTCTCTAATTCTCCTACTCTGAACTAACAGCTTTCTGTTTGATAAAGATGGAGTCCAGCAGCAGTCTACTCTTGAAGAGATTCAAACTTGGGCAAGGAAATTGCAGAGTTCAGACTGGGATGGGGTAGGAGGAAAAATCATAGATTTCTCTCCTGGATCAGATCATTTTGGGGAGCATAGAAAGTCTGCAGATCCCAAACCTTTCTTGGAATAAAATAACACTCAATACTCCTAAAAAGTAGCAACAGGAGCAGCCTACACCTTTGCTCTAGAAGTGTATCAAAGCCCAGCACTAACATTAAGTCCAAAGTCAGAAAGTAAGCTAAAAGAATAGGTGAACCAAAAAAAAAATAATAACCACACCATAATGAGGTATTATAGTGGCATAGATATTTAAGACACAAATGCAGAAGACGGGAATGACTCCAAAACATTTACAGGCAATGGCTTAGAAGAAAGCACAGCTAGAATACAAACTAAACTAGAATTCCTGGAAGAGATAAAGCAAGATGTTTTTTTAAAGAGTTTTAAAAGTTTTTATAAGTGAAATGAGAGGGTTTGTGAAAAAAAAGGGGGGGAAAGAAATAAAAACCATGGAAGAAAGAATTTGACATGAAATCAACAGCTTAGAGCAAGAGACACTAAGCCTTGCCCAAGCAGCAGGCTCCCTGAAAATTAGAATGGAGCAAAGAGAAACTCTGTGAGGCAATAAGAAACATTAAAATGAAGTTAAAAGACTGAAAAATGGAAAAAAAATATAAGGTAACTCATTTTAAAAACAATTGGAGGAGAACAAATTTAAGAATTATTTGACTATCAAAAAGGTTCTAACAAAAAAAAAAGAAATGTAGATGTCCTATTTCAAGAAATCTCAAAAGAAAATTTCAGAGATGTCTTAGAAACAATGGACAAAGTGAAAACAGAAAGAATCCATTAGTCACCTCCTAAAATAAACCTAAAAAATAAAAATTCATACACACATATGTACATACATATGTACGAATGTATATGTGTGCATATATATATATATATATACATACATACATAATATCAAATATCAAAGCCAAAATCCGGGCTTCCAGGTCAAACCAAATATATTGCATATTATCTGGAGAGAAGGAATTCAAGTACCAAGGGACCACAAGTAGGATCATACATGCTTTAGCAGTCACTACTATAAAGGAGTAGACAGGGTAAAGAGGAGTGGCTAATACTTGAACCCCATTCTCATGTAAATTGGACAAAAAAAAGGAGGAAGTTGGTACAGAAATATATTTAATTCAATAGGAGGGAAAGGAGAGTATGGGGAAAGAGGAATTAGAGGAAGGGTAGATTAAGAGAGGTATTAGTCCTGAACTATACTAACTCTGAAGATTTACAAAAATATTGCTCTTTTTAAGGCAGCAAAAGATGGGAATCTGAGAAGAGGGCCATAAATTGTGGAATGGAGAAATAAGTTAATAAATGTGAGAGGGTTATTGTACTTAATTCTTATCAGTGTAATGACCAGCCAGGATTCCAGAGGACCACTGATGAAAAATGCTACTTACTTCCGAATAGAGAGGTAAAAGATTCAGAATGAAGAATGAGACAAATACTTTTTTGGACATGATCTATGGGGAAGTTTGTTTTGATGGACTTTATGTGCTTATAATGGACTTTGCTTTTCTCATGTTCTCAACTGAGAGGCGAGGAGAAGGAGAAGGGGGTGAGACAATTAAAACAAAGTAAAACAAATTAACATGTCTATTAAAACAAAACTTTAAAGAGAACTAAGATCACAGAGACTATCTAGTCTAATATCTTCATTGTGCACATAGCACATGCCTCTCCCCTCTACACACACACACACACACACACACACACACACTTCTCCTGAAAGCTAACCAAGATTTAAGGCATATTATGTGTCAACTTCCACTCCAAATTCATAAGCCCCCATCAGTGTAGTTCTTTATACCAACCAGAGGAAACATCAATTCAAAACAAAAGGAACTTAAGTGAACATAATAGCAAGATGTGTAAAAACGAAAGACTGTTCCCATGCTATATCAGTATATTCTCTCATATACCATACTACTAGCTGGAGAAGGGATACACAGAAGGAAAATATATAGCCAGGGAAAACACATATAGAGGAAAGTGTATGAAGAATATCCATAGTCAGGGAACATGTAGGGCAGGGGAACATGTAAAAACAAGGCAACTCATATAACTAAAAGGTTCCCTGCTGGGACTTTCTCTGCTTCTGATATTGCTACTAGCTTTCCCACATAGTTTCAAAGATCTTCTGGTGAAGTCATAAGGTTAAGATTCTTTCACTGCTGTGTCATTATCTATTATTTCTATCATCCTGCTGTCATCATTTCCACTAAAATGCTCTCCTCTAGGATCTGTTGTGAGGCCTCTTCCCCCATAGGAGAGGGGATATGGCTAATTTTGCTATAGCTCAAGAGTTATTTTAACTCATTTGTGGCTTTAGAACCTTTCTATCCATATCTAGCCAGCTAGCTAGAGATAAGTCCTTAGATATTTGACTATGTTTAGAACTAAACTCTTTCTTTGCTAATCAGACTACCTCAGTCTAAAGTCTTAGATATAAGCTCATAATGTTACCTTTAAGTACTACCTTAGCCTCCACAAATCAGTCTTAAAAATTCTACTAAGTAGTTTTTATGGAGGTGTGGTAGAAAAATCTCCTTCAGCTCCCATCATATTCTAGCCCTGTTCTAGCCCTAAATCTGTGCAAATTACTTACAAAAATAGATGGAAAGGAATTTGATGCAAATAGTATATGATAGAGTAGACAAACTTTGCCCTAATTCACTCAACTCAAACAACAAATTTCCACACTCCATTTGTGTAGATGATTAAACTGACACAGGAAGGTACAAAATTACTAGTCCTGATAAAACCAGGACCTAAATCCAGATTTTCTGACTACAAAATGAATGTATTTTCAAATGCAGTATTTTGCTTTCTGCAGTTTTTCTCCTTTAAGCTGAAAGAATTTAAGCTTTTCAAATGCTTGTAGGTGACTGTTTTTGAAAAACTGGTTTATGTTGACCATGTCTTTTGTACTTTGGAATAAGACATTATGAACTGTTTTCTAACTCTTATTATAATTAATCCACTTAAAAACATTACTGTCTTCCAAATTGGATATAACTTTGAAATAATAACACTTATGTTTCCTGCACATAGGTTAATAAGTACACTCTGTGTTAGTCTGACACCTGGTGTGCCAAATTTGTTTTTGTTTAATTTTAGTGCTCAAAGATAATACCAATACAAAAAGGGGGGGGGGGAGTAAATAGTTGTAACCATAGTAAGTGAATTTTGCAAGCACAAGTTAAAATATATGACATGACAAAGAATATGATATCATTTTATAGCAGTAGTCCTGTGTAAACTATGAACCCCCATACCTTATTCCTTTAAACCCTTTGGTGGTTACTAATACACATACATCAGTAGAGTTATATGACCCTGTGAATTCAGTCTCTCGCCATAAACTGCCTGGGAGTGTGTCTATTGAAATATAAGATATGCACCTGCACATTTTATCAGGTTTGAAAATATCAAGAGGGATCTAGTTAATATATTTAAAGTTAAAATTTGGTAATTCGCATTAGTGCAGACCAAGAAAGATTTTTTTAATGAAATTGATCAAAGGACAAAGACACTTTATTCAGAATTATGAAGATTTTTAATATTCCTGTCCTGAGGTTTTTCTTCACATGTACCCCTCTCTGAGTATTAGCCCACTAGTAATTTTAAGTATCAACCTACAATTTACCCCCTTAAACATTTTTAAGTAAAATGGAATATGCAAAAGTGTCTTTTTCTTCTTTCTTTGATCTCTGTGGGGAATGAGACCTGGAGTGGTATCATTGAGCTAACAGAAATGCTGAGTTTAACATTATTCGGGGGCATCATTCTAAATTGCTTTCCAAAATCAACACAGTGAACTAACCATGATTCCAGGGGATCTCCTGAAATAGAGGTGACAGATGCAGGACGCAGAATAAAACTAGATTGTGTGGGAATTGGCTTTGCCTAATTATGCAAGTTTGTTATCAGGGTTTGGTTTTTTCCTTCTCTTTTTCTTTTTTAATGATAAGGGTTATGAGGATTTGGGGTTTTCTTTTTCTTTTTTAATGGTGAGATAGGAAGAAGAGATGAAATGGAGAGACAATAGATTTATGAATTGGAAAAAATTAAAAATAAGTAAAATTTCATGCTTTCCTCTTTTTAAAATCTATAGTTGGTTTTGAGTTTTTGTACCTAGCAAAAACAAGAAGCTATCCTGTTCCGTTTTTTCTTCTTGATCATATTTTTAACTCTGTTAGGACATATTGACACTGTCATTTATGTAAGGACCCACACAACAGTTATGAATACTTCCTATATATCCCACAAAAATTAAAAATAGATGCACCAAAAGATTTATAGTAAAGTGTTTTATAGTGCAAAAATGGCTTAACAATCTATGATATATAAATGTAGTGGAATATCTCTGTCCCATTAAAAATAATTAACATGAAATACATGAAGACTTACGTGGACATTTACAAATGAAGTAAGCAGAATCAGGAATAAAATATACATGACTGCCACAGCAATAAATACAAATTGAATACAGTGTAATTATAATGACCAAGAAAAATGTACTTACCTCCCTTCTTTGCAGAGGTAAAGAATTATTGGGTGTGGAATGTTATGCATACTGTCACTCAGTTTATGGGTTGGTTAGTTTTGCTAAAATACATTTTTGCCCATTCTTTGTTGAAAGTAGAGAAGAAAGGAGGGATATATTTAGAAGTGATAGGGAAACAAAAGATACCAATAACTTTGTAAAATAAAAACTTTAAAATGATTAGACAGTTCCTACTCCCCTCAAAAGAAAACAAAATATCATGTACTGTTAGTGACATGTATTAAGATAAGTATGTGGGCTTCAGAAACATTATTTATTACATTAAAGTATTATTTTTGAAAAAAGTAAAAATTGACCTTGGTTGGTTTCTAGTTAAATTCACTCTCTTACTGTGCTTATTTATAGAAAGTTCTTGTTTTGGGACAATCCCAAAATACTTAGAATAGAAAGAATATGTCATGGAGAGAAAAGGATATTTCTCATTAAACATAGAACTATTTTCATTTCAATATTTTAAAGACCTCATGAAAATATATTTTGCATCATTAGGCACCAAGACCCTAATCCTTCCCCCCCCAATCTCTTTATAAATATATAATATATATGTGGGTGCATATGCTGTACAACATCAACAACCATGTAATAAGATTTAATCTTTCTTTTAGCTTTTACATTTTCTCCATAAACAAAGAAAATAATGGATTCAAATCTACTTTTCTTCAAAATTACTTTTTTTTTTAATGGGAAAATGACAGTCAGAAGCATAGTGGCTGTAAACCAAGTGTTACTGAAAACCACAACCATGCTGAAGCCAAAACAGCAGTATGAAGCAGGCTAATTTTATTTGTACTTTAAGGTGAAATTTTCAAAACTATCAAATCTGTATGTGAATATCAGAATCCACTGTGGTGCATTCATTCAACAGATAAGCACATTCTCTGAGTGCATTAGTGGGCAAATGTTGCAATATAGCTTTATCTAAAAGTCTATTTTTTATTGATACAAGAATTTTACATTCTTTTTTTCTCCTTTAAAAGATCTTTGATGCTTCTGTGGGGAAAGAAAATTCATCTTCAAGGTTTGAAACATTCTTGCTATTGTACAGTAACTGTTTCAGTCCGGTGTGCTTATGTTTCCGATTCTGTGAAATTCTCTCGGCAGCAGGGCGTGCCCTGAATCACATCAAAAGAACCAAGTTCTACAAAAGAAAAAAGAAACTCAAGTAGGCCTGGACACACAAAGAGAGGGAGAAAGAGAAGAGAAAGGGGCCAGGCAGAGTGATGAATACCAAATGAGTTCAGCCAACCCCAGGAGTGCTTCATCACTTACATTTATCTTATTATGGGAGAGTGGAGTCAAACGCGGCCCTGACATAAACCACCCACTGCCATTGACTTTGACTCTGTGTGTGTGTGTGTGTGTGTGTGTGTAGCACTAAACACACAAAGTAACGGGTTTCAGTGAGGTATCACTGTTATTCCACAAGAATGAAAATTGGATAGTGAAGGGGAGAGTGTTTCAAACCACAAGTTGCCGAAGCCACAAGAAAACAGTGTGCCTTTCCACCTCTTTGATACACAATCATTATTTAAAATGTGCATCATATTGTCTTGACTGTGCATCTTCTGTATTGACTTGCTGGATTATAAGTTTCCAAAATCTTATCACCAGAACTTCTGGTTCCTGTCCTGGTACCAACGAAAAGCTGAGTTTTTATTTATAATATTTTATGCTTGTAGTGATTTGGGCATTTAAAAAAAATCACCATTCTTTGCAAATCAAATTTTAACATGATGAATTCTGCATCTATTAATAATGAACTTATAATTCTAAATAATATATAAATACTTTCATAACTTTATATTTCTGTGGTCTGATTGGTATAGAAATTCCCCTGTATAGGTACAGATCACAACCCATCCCCCACACCATTTCATTATATATGTCTTGCTTTTTTTTTTTTTAAACCAAACCTTTGATTTCTTTGGTAAGGCCAGAATGAATCTATGTAGAACACACAAGGAAGAGACTCCTTCCACAAATGCAGACCTACACTTACTCTGAAACTTTAAATCTTAGAGAGTTTATGGTTGAGTGAAAGGTTAAGTGACTTGCCTAGAATCATTTAGCCAGTATGTTTCCAAGGTGGGATTTGAGCCCAGGTTATTCTCTTTCCAAGCTTGGCTCTTTATCTGATCCATGTTTTCCCAGAAACTCCCCAAAGCATTGAAGGCTTTCTTCTGGTTCTTTAAATGTTATGTAAATAACTAATGTAAAATGGGTGTATGAGCTATTCAGGGAGGACTAACACCTCTGTTGTAAAAACTTGCTGAGCCCTTCTGAGGGCTGCTCACCCTTTTCTGGTGTTTACCTTCACCTAACTCTCAACTGTGGCCCCAAGAAGCTTCACAGAGGCCACACCCTGGCTAAATCATCTTGGCAGATGGGCTAAACTATGCTGAGACTAATGGACAGCCTTCACTTCTAACTCACTGTTGGTGAGTTAGACATGTGAAGACTTCCCCTGACAGAATGGACAGCTGAGAACCATTTGCTACAAAGCTAAAGCAAGCCATAGTCAGTCATCCTGACTTTTTTCTTGCCACTGGACATCAATGTCTCTGAAAGAGACAATAAGGCTGACAACTTTTCAATACTCTGCTTCACTTAAATCCAATTCACTCACAAGTCAAGACATCACCATTGGTTCAAAAAACAAAAGACTTGGGGCAGCTAGGGTGTGCAGTGAATAAAGCACTGACCCTGGAGTCAGGAGGATCTGAGTTCGGATCTGAGTTCAAATCCGACCTCAGACATTTGACATTTACTAGCTATATGACCTTGGGCAAGTCACTTAATCCCAACTGCCTCACCTTCCCCCCCTCCAAAAAAAAACAAAACAAACAAAAAAGGACTAACAACAAATAACTAATAAAGAATAAAGTGAGCAGAGAAAGAATAATTTACATAACAAAAACATTGCAAAAAGGAACAACTTTAAAAGATGTCAGATCTCTAATCAACACAGTGACCAACCATGCTTCCAGAGGACTCGTGATTAAAAAGGTTATCAGCCTTCTGACACAAAGGTGAAAGACTTGAGGTGTAGAAGATAATTCAAATGAAGGAATTCATTTTGCTTAACTGTGCATATTTTTTTAAAAGAGTTTTCTTTCCCTTTTGATGTGGGGAAGGTATGGGGAGGGGAAGAAAACCAATCTTTATTAATTAGGAAAAAAATTTAACTTCAAATATCAAAAAATTGAATGTCTTTTATGGTGAAAGTCATTGAGAACTTGCTACAACCTCTCTACTCATCATGCATATGACTATTGTACTTTGAATCATAGATGGGGAGGAATGATCATTATAGAAATACTCAGAAATGGGTTCTATCTCAGATCAATTTGTTATCTTCCTTTCTAGTTTATGTAGGTCTTTAAAATTTGCAGGGCATTTTAAAAGCATAATCTCATTTGATCCTCACAATCGAATGGCTCTTATCAACCCCCTTTGTGGCTGAGGAAGAAAACAGACAGAAGGTACATGACTTACTCAGGGTCATATAAGTAGTAAATGTCTGAGGAAGGATTTGAGCTCAGGTCTTTCTAACTCCAAGTCCAATGCTTTATCTACTGCACTGTGATTGGCTTTGATTGAGGCAGGGTGACCAACTAGTAGATTACTGCAATAATCAAGGCATGAAGTGATAAGGGCATGCACTAAGGTAGTGACAGTGTCAGAGGTGAAAGGGGGAATATATGAGAGATCTTGGGCAGCTAAGTGACACAATGGATAGAGCATTGGGCCTGGAGTCAGGAAGATTCATCTTCAAGAGTTCAAATCCAACCTCAGATAGTTACTAGTTGTGTATCCCTGGGAAAGCACTTAACCACATTTGCCTCAGTATCCCCCTCTATAAAATGAGCTGAGAAGGAAATGACAAACCACTCCAGTATCTTTGCCATGTAAAGCCCAAAAGGGATCATGAATATTTGGGCATCACTGAAAACCATCTGAAAAACATGAGAGAAGTTGCAAATGTAGAATCAACAGAACCTGACTACGTATGAGATATGGAATGAGCGCGAGGACTAGCCTTCTGATGCATTTTACTTTAATTTAGCTACTAGGCTGATCACTATCTTCCCTTGTCATCTTTGATAATATTGTGTGAGATTGTCCAAACAATCTTATTTAAATCACCATTGTCTTTGCCTGCTTTGTCTCTCCACTTGTCGAGGAGACTAAGTGTTTGCTGGAGTTGTTTTTGGATCTTTTTCCGTCTTCCTCTTATTGACAATTATTTTACATAAATTAAATTACTACTTTTATCTATTTTCCTTTTTGTCTAAATCATCTTAAAATAGATCACATTGGAGGTGTCATATTTTCAACTGTTCATTTTTATCTTTTCTTACAAATCTGATGTTGATTTGTAACTTTATCTAATGAGTTGTTTCACCATATATAAATAGCTGATTATGGAATGAATAAAATATCAGTGAATCATTATTTCCTATTTTTTAAGAGATAAAGTTAATTTCATTCAGTGTGAGGTTATTCAGTGCTTGCCATATCCAATGACTTCTAACTCTTTTTCTGAAGAAAAGAATTCACTTAACACACTTTGTGTTCTACTCAGATGGGTCTATGTGCTGTTGTTCCCTAAACTTTGCATTTTTTTCTTCTTCCTTCACTTCATATTCTGCACACACACACACACAGACACACACACACACACACACACACACAATATTTCTCCCCTTTGCTCTTCTTCATACTGAAGTGACCAAGTAACAATATATATGATTATTTTATTTGAAGGATTTTGTCAAGTTCTTCATAAAAATTCTGTTTTCATCTTCTGCACTAGATGTTGGTGCCATCGTTATGGAAGAGGAAGAGAACTGAATAGGCTCATAAATGAAAGCTATTTTGTGTATTTATCAATTGTAGAAATCACATGGCCAGTAAATTCATCACCTTCTGATAATAAATATATTTTAAGTGGTCTCATCTTTGGAAGCAGTTTGTCTCAGAATGGTACTCAAAGTCTTTCCAGATTGGTAGAACCTGCTAGATGTTAAACTATACAGACTTACCCTTCTAGCATCTAAGTCTTGCTTCCATTAATAGTAGGCCTGATTTTACCACCATACTGCACGTAGAACTGTCATTAAACTCAATGGAAATTTTTAGGGTGAGTTTGATATAGATACATGTTGCCAGATAGCAAATTCAAAGGTAGAAAGAAAATTAACTAAGTGACCCCACTGTGGAGCTTCTAGGCAAACAACAAATCTGCTATATGTGAATAATGCATTATCATGGGGGTGGGAGGTAAAGGGATGTGGGGGTAGAGTGGGGCAGGGAGGAAAACAAAGTACCAGACTTTGCCCCCAGGTTCTGGCTTTAGTAACTTATTCCTCCAAAAGGTACAACTTCTCAGTATCTCCCCATCTTTTTCAGATATCCAGTTTTCTGTATTGTAATACTTTGGGTTATTTTCAAGATCACATGTACAGCTAATACCACTCAAAAATCTCCCTCCACAAACTTCAAACCAAGGAGTTTAGAAACATCATTGTTCATGGACTTTCCTATAAGCTCATGTAATTCCAATGTGCTTTTCCAGAATACTCCTATGTTGTCCCAGCTGCTAACTACAATCTTGAACTGCCAAAATCTTCTTTTAAAGCTGTAGCTTCTGACATATCCTCTGAAAAGGGAAAAGAAAGTAAAAAACAGAGGAGAAAACTTCCCCAAAAGGATGTATGATTGAGCATATATAGTTCCCAAGGTGCTTCTGCCTTAAGGCAACCAGGCTTCTGCTGTACTCCAGAAGAAACCAAAATAATTATAGAAGGCTAATGGAACAAGTTTCAAAGAAGCCAAAATTGATCCAATTGGTTCATCAGCTCACTTTTAAAGGTTAGCACAAAGAAAATCATCCTTTAAAAGTTCATACTCTCATCAGTCCAAACCAACTCAATGTAGAAAGCTTCATCCTCTGAAACCTAGCCCTTAGGATAAGGGAAAGGGGTGTTCCAAATCAAGCAGATCTAGAACTTGGGGCAGCCATAGACAATAAGACTTGGAGTTGTCTTCTGTCTTCTTATCAAGATTCCAACAAACACATCCACATTATCTGTAAGGAAAAATATAGAGCTATCAAAGATTTGAAAAGGAGTCTCATCTATCAGCAAGTTTATCAAACTGATCAATTTTTATCTCCTGTCCAAAACAACTCCCCTTATACCCATATTTATATAATGGTTTACAAGGTATTACATACATATGTATATATTTTGGTCTAGACCTGTGACCTGTGATTTCATTTATGTAGCTCCTGATTTAGGAAACTACTGATAAGGAAACTGCTCTGCATTTTTTAGCCTTAAAGACGACTACTACTACTATTACAAAGTCACCAGCCTCACTCTCTCTTTTAGAGCCATCTAGGTGTAGTGGCAATATATAGATCAGGACAAGTAGAGATGACCCTGGAAGCAGAGGGTGACCTTGACCTTTTTAAGCTAATGTCTTTAACTGATCTGTTTGACTGAGGTAACACCCATTCAGTGATTAAATCTAGGCAAGAAATGAGGCAGAGGGCCACACAGCTAATATATGTCAGCAGCAGATAAACAAACATCTTATATGTTAAATATACATGTGTATGTGTATATCTATTTGTACTTGTATTCATATATACATGTATCTCTCATCTTTCCCTCTCTCCCGCAACCCATATTTTATTCTGCCATAGCCTAGCTGCTCCCTTCACCAATGGAAACAGGGAATTATTATTAGAGTCCATGTCAGCATTTCTGTTATGTATTGCTTTCCTTTCATTGCAATTTTTGGGAGGGATGAGAGAAGGTGTCACCAACACTGAAGATGAAATGATTATGACACAAATAATTAATTAAAATATTTAAAGTACATACAGTGGAATATATATGCATATATATCTACATATATATACACACAAATACATATACACACAAATCATAGTCTTTTTCTTTGGAAGGGGTAAGGCAAGGCAATGGGGGTTAAGTGATTTGCCCAAGGTCACATGGCTAGTAAGTGTTAAGTCTCTGAGGCTGGATCTGAACTCAGGTCTTCCTGATTCCAGGGCCGGTGCTCTATTCTCTATTCATTGCGCCACCTAGCCACCCCCCCCCCCCTCCAACAAATCATAGAGTCTCACACCCAGAGCTATATAATCATAGATCTAGAGCTGGAAGAGACCTAAGTGCCCATCAAGTCAAATGCCATCATTGTACAAGGAAACTGAGACAGAGGGAGGTTGAATGACTTTTATAAAAGCACACAGGCAGCATCACAGATGGGATATGAACCCAATTTCTCTTACTACAGAACTACTACTCTTCAACTATACCATAATGCCTAGGTTCAAACCTGCCCCGGCCTCCTCCCCCCACCCCCCAACACACACACATGCAATGACTGTGTGACCCTGATCTACAGTTATTCTCTCAATGTCTCCAGGCAATTCATTTAAAATGAAGTCACAAAGAATCAGACACAGCTGAAACAATAAAACAACAAAGCAAGTAGTATAATTTCAGCAGTCCATAGAGTTAAATAGAGTTTCCTCATCAGAAGTTTACTTTACCAGTGAAACCTCTGACCTGGACTAGATAGATAGACAGATAGATATTAAGAAAGAATATGGATTTAAAGCTTTACTAAAGTAGTTTACCAAATCTTGCACAGCAGATCTCCTAGTAAATATATTCTCTTATTCATAATCAGATCCATTCATTGAAACCAAATTTATCATGTGTTTTCTACTGGAATTAGATTTTTTTCTTTTTCCTTATTTGAGTAATCTTTGCTTTTTGTGCACTATTTTTTCTTTTTTAATTTCCACATACCACAATACTTCCTGTATACTACTTCTTTCAAAATGTGTACAAGCAAAAAAAGATGTTATATGTTTTCTAAGAAAGTCTCTTATAAGAAGGCATTACACAAAATGTGTGAGATAGGTTATTTTTTCTTTTGATAAAGGAAAGGAAAGCATAAATTTGGTGTTCTTTGTGTGTATTTGTACGCGTGTGCGCGAGCGTGTGTATCTTAAGCGGACTTTTCTAAAGACTGTTATGAATGACTTACTTGAGCAGACAAAAGAGTTTCAGTCTGCTAGAGGCCTGGAATGAAAAGGTAGTTGAGTTTCTGTATCATGGTTATACAATGAAGTTTCTAACTTATAGTCTTGACTTTATTTCATTTTGTTCTTGTAAATAAAGTAGGAATGATCCCCAATTTATTATCAATTCATATAAAATATTTTTGTGTGTATGAAGTCTTAGGATGTTTCCATTTTTTAAAGTTATATCCCAAAAATAATTTAAATTCATGTTGGTTTTAAAAATAAATTATGACATAAAACTCCTGAGGTGGGGGCAAGGAAGAGAAGTAGAAAAAATCAAATGTTGAAAGATGTTACATCTCCAAAATCTAAGAATGGTTGCTGCAAAGTTTATTGTTTAAGGGGGGTGGGGATGGGGGTGTTTCATGGCTACAAAATCAAACATTTTCACACATATTTTTCAAAAGATAAAATGTTGGTCTCTTCCTACTTCAAACTGTCCTAGATCAGATAAGTCTTCATTAAACACCAATTTCACTATATAGTTCCCTTGTGGAATGTTCATAAAAAAATTGGCAGAACAACATAGCTTGCTATGAAGATGACAGAAATATGACCTTACAAGATTTAAATAAGATTCAAAAGGGAGTAACACTCATTGTTTGATAGCGAAAGTTAACCCTAACCTTGGGATTATGAACAATGAAAAACTTGGACCCACAGTCTCTGAGAGAGTATTTATTTTGTAAATATCTTCAGGTCTACTTACTTGTGTTCTATTGTCTCTTGATAGAATGTACTTGAAGCCTGGTTCATTTTTATCTTTTCATCTCTAGCATCTACCACATAATAGGTGCTTAAGGAATGATTATTTTAATGAAGAAATTGATTGATTGATCTAATTAGTCTCTTTTGGAATCCATTCTGATCAATGGCCTTCTCCTCTAGCAATCTGACCAGCTCAGATCAATTCACTCTTTCTTTCCTGCTGCCCAAAAGCAGAACCCAGGTTTCATCTTTTTCCTGGGAAAGCAGAGACGGAAATGTGTTTCTCTATAATCAGTCTCAAATGAACAGATTATAAAAGACATACATAAGCTCATACAACACACTTGTGGGAACAGGTAGACATAGAGAGACTAGAATTCCAAATGATAAAGACAAAGATATTCAGGGGCGGCTAGGTGGCGCAGTGAGTAGAGCGCCGGCCCTGGAGTCAGAAGGACCTGAGTTCGGATCCGGCCTCAGACACTTAACCCACACAAACAAAAAAAAACCTAGCCGTGTGACATTGGGCAAGTTACTTAACCCCAATTGCCCTAAAAGGGGTGGCTAGGTGGCACAGTGAGTAAGAGTGCCGGCCTCAGAGTTGGGATGACCCGAGATCAAATCCAGCCTCAGAAAATGAGCACCCACACATAAATAATGACTAGCCGTGTAACCTTGAGCAAGTTACTTAACCCCAATTGCTTAAAAAAAAAAAAGACAAAGATATTCTCTGGTGATGTTGTCAATGAGGATGAAAATGGCATCAAAGTCAGCTAACACACGGATGGTGAATCATTTATGTTGTAATAAAGGCTAAAAGCCAAGACCAAAGCAGAAGGATAGTTGTTACTTGACTTTTCATTCCCAAATGATTATGCACTAAATGAATGCAGCTTCTGAGGCTGAGATGCAACAAAATATGGATTGATTCTCTGCTGCTTGTGCTAAATTTGTCCTAACAATTAACACCAAGAAAGCACAGGTTCTCCACTAGCCAGCACCATACCATTCATATGTTGGAACATACCATCATATGTGGAACAGGAAATGGAGAAATTTTTCCCCCCTTGTTCATTCCATTGGTTATAATCTTTCTTTATAACCTGACTGATGAAAGTATTTGTAGATCCTATATTTGACTGCATGCTGCCATGGGGGAGGGGGAAAAGGAAGGGGAAGAAAATTTAAAACTCAAGGGATTGTGGAACTGAATGTTGTAAACTAAAAGTAAATAAACAAATTAATTAAATTTTTAAAAAGAAATGGAGAAATTTTGAATGCTGTAGATAAATTCACTTACCTTAGCAGTACACTTTCCAGGAATGTACACATAGATGATGAAGTTGACAATTAAGACTGCCAGTGCTAGCTCAGGGTTTTTTTTTAAACAAATGCTTTATTAACTTCTGTTTTACATCATTCATTTCCGCCAGATTTTGAGTTACAATCATTTCCCCCCGTTATTCCCCTACCCAGCCTCCCAGAATAGCAGTCCCACAAGATATAGCTTCTTCCAGTCTGCTCTCTCCCATATCTTCTCCCATACTCCCTTCAAATTTTCCATTAGAGGAAGGTGAATCTTTGTGTCCCAATGCCTGCACATCTTATCTCCCTATTACAAGCAAAAGAGTATTAATAATAGTATTTATATATATTTGAAACATTTAATGTTAATACCTCGAATTTCAGATCCATTTCCTTCCCCCCTTGTCACCCATTCCCTCTTGGGAGATAAGTAATTCAGTATATGTTGTACATGTCTAGCTATGCAAAACATTATCATAGTAGATATATTGTACAAGGCTGCTTATAATTCCTTCCCACTCATCCCACCCCCCCACCTGGTCCATTCCCTACATGATCCTGTCCCTCTTCTATAGTGGGTACTTCCAACCTCCCCTGCCCCCAAGGATGCCCTCCCATCCATCATCCCTCCTCTCATCCCCCTTCCCCCTATTCTGCTGCAGGTTGAGATATCCCATTTAGTATGTATGTCATTCTCTCCCTGAACTAAATTCAATGAGAATGTGGTTTTGCCTTTTTTGCCTTCCTATTCTCCCCCTCCCTTGCAACCACTTCCCTTGCTTCTTCTACATGAGATAGTTTACCCTACCCTGTCTCTCCCCATCTCCTCTTGCCACTTTCCTCTCTCACCTCATAATTTCATCCCTTGAGTATTCTCCCTTCCCAACAAATTCAACTTATGCCCTCTATCCATATATAACTGTAACCATATACACACACATTCACATATGTATTCATATGACCACACCCCCTTCTTCCATTATTTTCATAGTGAGAAAGATATCATCAGTCACAGTTATTGCTTTTCCATATAGGAATGTAAATAGTTCAACTTTGATAAGTTCCTTTTGATTTCTTTTCCCTGATTACCTTCTCAGGCATCTCTTGCTTCTTGTGTCTGGATGTCAAATTTTCTATTCAATTCTGTTTTTTTTCCTCAAGAATGCTTGAAAGTCCTCTATTCCACTGAATGCCCATATTTTCCCCTGAAACAAAATACTCAGTTTTGCTGGGTAGGTGACCCTTGGGGTCATTCCCAGTTCTTTTGCCCTCTGGAATATCATATTCCATGCCCTTCTATCCCTCAGTGTAGAAGCTGCCAGGTCCTGGGCTATTCTGATTGTGTTTCCGTACATTGAAATTGTTTCTTCCTGGCTGCTTGGATATTTCTCCTTATCTTGGGATTTGGAAGCCTGGTGTATAATATCTTGGGGTTTTCTTTTTGGTGATCTTTTTCAGGAGGTGATTGGTGGATTCTTTCAACTTTATTTGCTTCTTGATTAAAACATCAGGGGAGTTTTCCTTGAGTTTCTTGCAGGGTGATTTCTAGGTTCTTTCTTTGATCATGGCTTTCAGGTAGTCCAATAATTTTTAAATTGTCTCTCCTGGATCTATTTTCCAGGTCAGTGGTTTTTCCCATGAGATATTTCACATTGCCTTCTAATCTTTCATTTGTTTGTATCTGCTTAACAGCATCTTGATTTCTCATAAAGTCATTAGCTTCCATTTGCTCCAGTCTAACTCTGAAGGAATGAATCTCCTCAGTGAACTTTTGAGATTCTTTTTCCATCTGGCAAATTTCGCTTTTTAAGTCATTCTTCTCCT
>WOXC01010490.1:0-276032 GCA_011680675.1 Gymnobelideus leadbeateri
CTGTCAGGTAAACTATTCCTTGCTTTCCCAAATTGCTTACAGTATCATCCTTTACACCTAGATCATGCACCCATTAAGACTTGATTTTGGTATATGGTGTTAGATAGTGATCTATGCCCACTTTCTGCCATACTGTATTCCAGTTTTCCCAGAAGTTTTTGTCAAACAGTGCACTCTTAACCCAAAAACTGGGGTCTTTGGATTTATCGAACAATAGATTACTATATTCATCAACTGCTGGGTCTCCTGCACCTAACCCATTCCATTGATCCAATACTCTACACCTCTGCCAGTACCAACAGTTTTGACTACTGCTGCTGTATAATACAGATTAAGATCTGGCATAGCTAGTCCACCTTCCCTAGCATTTCTTTTCATTAATTCCCTTGATATTCAAGACCTTTGTTTTTCAAAATAAATTTTGTTATTATTTTGTCTAACTCTACAAAGTAGTTTTTTGGTAAATTGATTGGAATGGCACTAAATACATAATTTAGTTTGGGTAAAATTGTCATTTTTATTATATTAGCTCGACCCAGCCACGAGCAATTGATATTTTTCCAACTATTTAGATCTGATTTTATTTCTGTGAGAAGTGTTTTGTAGTTGTGATCATATAGATTCTGGGTTTGTTTTGGTAAGTAGATTCCCAAATATTTTATAATGTCTACAGTGACTTTAAATGGGATTTCTCTTTCTATCTCTTGCTGTTGAGTTTTATTAGAGATGTACAGGAATGCTGAGGATTTATGTGGGTTTATTTTATATCCTGCAACTCCAAATTTATTTATTGTCTCAAGTAATCTTTCACTTGATTCTCTAAGTATATCATCATATCATCTGCAAAGAGTGACAGCTTGGTCACTTCTTTGCCTAATTTGATTCCTTTGATTTCTTTTTCTTCTCTAATTGCTACTGCTAATGTTTCAAGTACCAGATTGAATAAGAGGGGTGATAGTGGACACCCTTGTTTCACTCCTGATCTTATTGGAAAGGCTTCTAGTTTATCCCCATTGCATATAATACTTGCTGATGGTTTTAAATAGATGCTAGCAACTATTTTAAGGAAGGCTCCATTTATTCCTATACTTTCTAGTGTTTTTAATAGGAATGGATGTTGTACTTTGTCAAAAGCCTTTTCTGCATCTATTGAGATGATCATGTGGTTTTTGCTAGTTTTGTTGTTGATATGCTCAATTATATTGATGGTTTTCCTAATATTAAACCATCCTTGCATTCCTGGAATGAATCCTACCTGATCAGGGTGTATTATTTTTGTGATAAGTTGTTGGAGTCTTTTGGCTAATATTTTATTTAGAATTTTTGCGTCTAAATTCATGAGGGAGATTGGTCTATAATTTTCTTTCTCTGTTTTATCTCTTCCTGATTTAGGAATCAGTACCATATTTGTATCATAGAAAGAGTTTGGTAGGACTCCTTCTTCACTAATTTTCCCAAATAGTTTGTAGAGTATTGGAATCAATTGTTCTTTAAATGTTTGATAGAATTCACTAGTGAACCCATCTGGCCCTGGAGATTTTTTCCTAGGGAGTTCATTGATGGCTTGTTTGATTTCTTTTTCTGAGATGGGGTTATTTAGGTAATTCACTTCCTCTTCAGTTAATCTGGGCAATTTGTGATTTTGTAAATATTCATCCATTTCACTAAGATTGTCATATTTATGTGCATACAATTGGGAAAAATAATTCCTCATTATTTTTTTGATTTCCTCTTCATTGGAGGTAGATTCACCCTTTTTATTTTTGATACTCATAATTTGGTTTTCTTCTTTCTTTTTTTTATCATATTGACTAAGGGTCTATCAATTTTGTTGATTTTTTCATAAAACCAGCTCTTGGTTTTATTTATTAATTCAATGGTTTTCTTAATTTCAATTTTATTAATCTCACCTTTGGTTTTCAGTATTTCTAATTTAGTACTAAATTGGGGATTTTCAATTTGTTCTTTTTCTAGCTTTTTCAATTGCATGTCCAATTCACTGACCTCCCTTCTCTCTGCTTTAATTAAGTATGCACTCAGGGATATAAAACTTCCCCTGAGAACTGCCTTTAGTGCATCCCACAAATTTTGGTATGTTGTTTCATTATTATCATTCTCTTGAATGAAATCATTGATTGTTTCTATAATTTCTTCTTTGACCCACCAATTTTTTAGGATTAAATTGTTTAGTTTCCAATTAGTTTTTAGTCTATCTTTCCATGGCCCTTTATTGCATATAATTTTTATTGCATCATGATCTGAGAATGATGCGCTTACTATTTCTGCCTTTCTGCACTGGATTGTGAGGTTTTTATGCCCTAGTACATGGTCTATTTTTGAGTATGTACCATGCACTGCTGAGAAGAAAGTAAATTCCTTTTTATCCCCATTCAGTTTTCTCCAGAGATCCATCATATCTAGTCTCTCTAAGATTCTATTCACCTCCTTAACTTCTTTCTTGTTTATTTTGAGGTTAGATTTATCGAGTTCAGAGAGGGGGAGATTAAGGTCCCCCACTAGTATAGTTTTGCTATCTATTTCTTCCTCTAATTCCTTTAACTTCTCCTCTAGGAATTTGGATGCTATACCACTTGGTGCATATATATTAAGTAGTGATATTGCTTCATTCTCAATGGTGCCTTTTAGTAGGATATAGTTTCCTTCCTTATCTCTTTTAATTAGATCTATTTTTGCTTTTGCTTTATCTGAGATAAGTATTGCTACCCCTGCTTTTTTTACTTTAGCTGAGGCATAATAAATTTTACTCCAACCTTTTACCTTTACCCTGTGGGTATCCCTTTGTTTCAAATGTGTTTCTTGTAGACAGCATATTGTGGGATTATGGTTTTTAATCCATTCTGCTATCCGCCTCTGTTTTATGGGAGAGTTCATCCCATTCACATTCACAGTAATGATGACTATCTGTCTCTTCCCTTCCATCCTATTCCCTCCCCTGTTTATGTTTTTGTTTCTTCCTTCTCCCTTCCCCTCCTTGAAGTTTTCCCTTTTGACCGCCCCCTCCCTCAGTGTTCCCACCCAGTGACCCCCCTTCTTAACCTACCCTCTCCCCTTACTACTATTTCCCTCCCTTATAATCCCTCCCTTTAGTCTCCTCCTTTTCACCCCCCCCTTACCCTCCCACTATCTATAGGACACAACAAATTTTTATACTTATCAGAGTAAATTACTCCCCGTTTGATTCCAAACCAATGAGAGTAAATTTCAAACAATGCTCCTCTCCCTCCCTCCAATTCCTCTATTTAATGAATTTATGTGTCTATTCACGTTAGATTCTTAAACTTCACTGATTAATTTGATCCTTCTTTGAACCAGAACCAGTGAGAATAGTGTTTAAATGATGTTCCTCTCCCTCTTACTTTCCCTTCTTCTATAGTGTGTTTTGATGCCTCTTCAGATGGCATATTTTACCTTTTCCTAGCTCATCCTTTCCTTTTTCCCATTACAGTACCATTGATCCCCTTAATAGTCTTTTTTTTTTTTAGACTCCATGTTAGTGCATTCATACCCACACCCTCTAAGTATAACCCTTTTGCAGGTCATGATAATCATAGAGATTTCAAATATTGACAGTTATCAGCTCCACATATAGGGATGTGAACATTTTGCTCTTGTTGCATCCCAAGTAATGAGCTTGTGTTTGTGGGTGTGGGTATGTGCACTTCTGCATGTGTGAGTCTATGTTACCCTTGTTTACCTTTTTATGTTCTTCTGGAGTCTTGTAATTGGAGATCAAATTTTCCATTGAGCTCTGGCTTTTTCATTAGGAAAGTCTGGAAGTCCCTTACTTCATTAAACGTCCATCTCCTTGCCTGAAAGATTATGCTCAGTTTTGCCGGGTAGTTAATCCTTGGTTGTAGTCCTAGCTCTCTTGCCCTACGAAATATCAAATTCCAGTCCCTCCGCTCTTTTAATGTAGAAGCTGCTAGGTCCTGTGTGATCCTAACTGTAGTTCCTCGATATTTGAATTGTTTCTTTTTGGCTGCTTGTAGAATTTTTTCTTTAATCTTATAATTCTGGAATTTGGCTACTATATTTCTTGGAGTTTTCAGTTTGGGATCTCTTTCAGGAGGAGTCCGGTGAATTCTATCAATAGCTATTTTATCTTCTGATTCCAGGACCTCAGGACAGTTTTCTTTGACAATCTCTTGGAGGATGTTGTCTAGACTGCTTTTCTCATCATGGCTTTCTGGTAGACCAATAATTCTTAGGTTGTCTCTCCTGGATCTGTTCTCTAGGTCAGTTATTTTTCCAGTGAGATATTTTACATTTTCTTGCAATTTTTCGATCATCTTGTTTTTTTCGATTGACTCCTGCTGCATCATAGAGTTCTGAGTTTCAGTTTGGTTGTATCTAATTTTTAGTGAATTATGGTCTTCAATAAGTTTTTGAAGTTCCTTTTTTAGGGAGGTATTTTCTTTTTCCAAGTTGGTCATTGCCTCCCTGATTTGGTCTTTAAAATTTTTCTTAAGCTCCTCCAGGAATGCTATTTGGGCTTGAGACCAGATCATGTTTCCTTCTGTGGTCTCTGGTGTGGGCAGAGAGTCTATATTGTCCTGTGTGTTTTGTTGTTCTTGCCCTGCATAGTATGCTCGAATAGACTTTCTTGCCTTCCCCTTCTCCTTTTCAGCTTCCTTCCTTCCCATTGTGACTTCCTGTTTCTTAGTGTCTCAGGCTATGAGTTTGGGGCCTGATCCTTGACTTTGAATACCTCTGGGTGGCTAGTTTATGGCTAAGTCAGGGAAGTCAGTGAGGAATGTAGATGTGTAGGTGGGGTTGAGTCTGACCACTTCAGATTTCTGCCTCTATACCCCTGGGCTATAAGTAGGCTTTTGTTGGTGAGGTGAGGTGGGGCTAGTTGGGTCCCCTCCCTCTCTTCTCTTCAGATTCCTGGCTGTCTCAGTTACACCCTTTCTTGGAGATTCTCAAGCCTGAGGCTATTTCCATTAACTTGGGGTTTCAGTCTGGGTGGGAGACTTATCTTTGGGTTTTCTGCTTCATGAAGGAGGGATGGGAGGATCGGAGCAGCTAGAATTTACTTTGCCATTCCAGCCCCTGTATCATACAGGCAGGCAGTTTCTAAATTTCCAGGCTGGGGGCTGAATGCAGCCTGAGAAGCCACTCTCTCCACTGGGGGCCTGACTCTCCTACCTGGCTCCAATGATCCGTTCCCTCTGCGAGATGACTGCGATTCGTCCTTGGTAAGTCTGCAGGCTGGGGCTTTTTCTCTCTCTGGTGTATTCTGCTTGCCTGCTCTTAGGTCTGAGCTGTGCAGACCCCACGCGCTCTGCGCTCGACCTGTGCGGGCACTCTGGGCAACCTCCTGTGCTGGATTCTGCCACACTCTGTCTTCCACTGGGCTCCGTCACTCTGGAATCCGCTCAGATTTACCCTTTTGGACTTAGTGACAGAGGAGCTCAGCGAGGTTACTGCTTCCTTTCCGCCATCTTGGCTCCGCCCCTCCAAACTTTTTTAAAGATAGAAATATTGTTCTTATTTTATTTTTCATTATTTAGTGTATTTCAATTTTTAAAATATTTTATGTATATACATAGGTATAGATATGCTATATATATATATATATATATATACATATAGATATATATTTTCTCCCCAACCTCCTCCTCTACCTACTGAGAAAGCAAGCAATATAATATCAATTATGTGTATGAAATAATGCAAAATATTTTATATTATCCTTATTTTACAAAAGAGGAAGAAAAATAAAATGGAAAATTATATTTCAATTTATATTCAGAGTTTGTCAGCTCTCTCTCTGGTGGTAGATGGCATTTTTTTCATCATGGGAACTCTAGAACAGTCTTGGATCACTGTATTAATCAGACAGTCCAAGTCTTTTATAGTTGATCATCATTATAACATTGTTATCACTGTGCACGATGATATCCCAGTTCTTCTCACTTCACTTTGTATCAGTTCATATAGTTCTTGCCATGTTTTTCTGAAACCACTACCCCCATCATTTCTTACAGTACAATTATCTGCCACAACTTGTTTAGCCATTTCCCAATTGATGGGCATGCCCTCATAAGAATCCTGAAAATCGGGGCGGAGCCAAGATGGCGGAGTAGAAACAGCTCGTCCAAGCCTCTCTGCCCCCAGATTCTCCACAAACTATGTAAAAAAGGACTCTGAAAATCTTCTGGAGCCCCAGCACCCACAGAACGACACAGAGAAGCTAACCTCCCGCTGAGGACAGCCCAGCACCCTGCAGGAAGGACCAGCGCAGGGGTCTGGGAGCCGGCAGCGCGCAGAGCGCAGGAGCCGAGCCGAGCGCAGGAGCCGAGCCGAGCGCAGGAGCCGAGCCGAGCGCAGGAGCCGAGCCGAGCGCAGGAGCCGAGCCGAGCCCAGGTCCGCATGAGCCGAGGTTTTAGCCCCAGGGCGGCAGGGCCAGCAGCCGGCTGGAGGAACCCCAGAACACCAGGAACTGTGGAGACGCCAGAATTATCAACATAGACTTGCCTAGGACAAAGTAAGAGGTTAGTGTCCTATGGACTTTGGGACCTGTATTTGGGGAATGCGTCAGCTCCCTCCCCTGGGGGCTAGAAGCTGCTGAGGAGACACGCCACTGTGTAGTTTTCAGAGGCATTTCCGGCTCCCAGCCTACAAATCGTGGGGAGATCCAGCGATCAGTCTTGGGGGTAATCGCTCTTGCTTTAACCTCCCTGGATCTGGATTGTGATCTAGGGTGGAAGTTGTGGGTGGGTTTACAGCTTGCCAGAAACGGAAGTTGCCCCCCACACGTTCGGGACGAAAATTCCTCTATCTGGCCTTAAAGCCATAGTGTGGCAACAAGCCCAAAAGTCAAGCAATTAAGTGGCAACATGCCAAGGCAAAGGAAACAGAAAAATGCAACCCTAGACTCCTATTTTGGGGGCATAGAGCGGGAAAAGGACTGTGAGGTCAGAAGTCCTGCTCCAAAAGCCCCAGGGGAAAACATGAGCGGGTTGCAGGCCATAGAGGACCTTAAGAAGGACTTTAAAAATCAAATAAGAGAAGTGGAGGAAAAATTAGAAAGAGAAATGAGAAGGATGCAGGAAAAGTATGAAATGAGGGTCAACAGCCTGACTGAGGAAAACAACACCTTAAAAAATAGACTAGCTCAAATGGCAAAGGAGGCCCAAAAGGGCAATGAGGAGAAGAATGCCTTAAAAAGTCGAATTTGCCAGATGGAAAAAGAATCTCAAAAGTTCACTGAGGAGATTCATTCCTTCAGAGTTAGACTGGAGCAAATGGAAGCTAGTGACTTTATGAGAAATCAAGATGCTGTTAAGCAGATCCAAACAAATGAAAGATTAGAAGGCAATGTGAAATATCTCATGGGAAAAACCACTGACCTGGAGAATAGATCCAGGAGAGACAATTTAAAAATTATTGGACTACCTGAAAGCCATGATCAAGGAAAGAACCTAGAAATCACCCTTCAAGAAATTCTCAAGGAAAACTGCCCTGATGTTTTAGATCCAGAGGGCAAAATAGAGGTTGAAAGAATCCACCGATCACCTCCTGAAAAAGATCCCAAAAAGAAAACTCCCAGAAATATTATAGCCAGGTTCCAGAATCCCCAGATCAAGGAGAAAATACTACAAGCAGCCAGGAAGAAACAATTTCAATATTGTGGAAACACAATCAGAATAGCCCAGGACCTGGCAGCTTCTACACTGAGGGATCGAAGGGCATGGAATATGATATTCCAGAGGGCAAAAGACCTGGGAATGAACCCAAGGGTTACCTACCCAGCAAAACTGAGTATTTTGTTTCAGGGGAAAATATGGTCATTCAGTGGAATAGAGGACTTTCAAGCATTCTTGAGGAAAAAACCAGAGTTGAATAGAAAATTTGACATCCAGACACAAGAAGTAAGAGATGCCTGAGAAGGTAATCAGGGAAAAGAAATCAAAAGGAACTTATCAAAGTTGAACTATTTACATTCCTATATGGAAAAGCAATATCTGTGACTGATGATATCTTTCCCACTATGAAAATAATGGAAGAAGGGGGTGTGGTCATACGAATACATATGTGAATGTGTGTGTATATGGTTACAGTTATATATGGATAGAGGGCATAGGCTGATTTTGTTGGGAAGGGAGAGTACTCAAGGGATGAAATTATGAGGTGAGAGAGGAAAGTGGCAAGAGGAGATGGGGAGAGACATGGTAGGGTAAACTATCTCATGTAGGGGAAGTGGGTGCAAAGGAGGGGGAGAATAAGGAAGGCTAAAAAGGCAAAACCACATTCACATTGAATTTGGTTCAGGGAGAAAATGACATACATACTAAATGGGATATCTCAACCTGCAGCAGGATAGGGGGAAGGGGGATGAGAGGAGGGATGATGGATGGGAGGGCATCCTTGGGGTGAGGGGAGGTTGGAAGTACCCACTATAGAAGAGGGACAGGATCATGTAGGGAATGGACCAGGTGGGGGGTGGGATGAGTGGGAGGGAATTATAAGCAGCCTTGAACAATATATCTACTATGATAATGTTTTGCATAGCTAGACATGTACAACATATACTGAATTACTTATATCCCAAGAAGGAATGGGTGACAAGGGAGGAAGGAAATGGATCTGAAATTCGAGGTCGTAACATTAAATGTTTCAAATATATATATAAATACTATTATTAATACTCTTTTGCCTATAATTGGGAGATAAGATGTGCAGGCATTGGGACACAAAGATTCATCTTCCTCTAATGGAAAAGTCGATGGGGGTATGGGAGAAGGTATGGGAGAGAGCAGATTGGAGGAAGCGATATCTTGTGGGACTGCTATTCTGGGAGGTTGGGTAGGGGAATAATGGGGGGAAAATGATTGTAACTCAAAATCTGGCGGAAATGAATGATGTAAAACAGAAGTTAATAAAGTATTTGTTTAAAGAAAAAAAAAAAAAGAATCCTGAAAATCATGAAAAATATAGACATTTTGAATACATACAATTTAAAAGTTTTCTGTAACAAAAATCAATGCAAATAGAATAAGAAAAACTGTTGTTTAAAAATATTCTATGCATCATACATTATTGATAAAACTCTGGCATCCAAGAGACATAAGGAATTTACATAAATGTATAAAACCAAAGGCTACACCTCAACATATATGTGGAAAAATTAAATGAACAAATATTTTTCAAAGGAAGAACTGGAAATGAAATATGAAAACTTAATCTAAGTAAATAATAATAGAGAATATAAATTTAAACAACTGCATGTTGTGACTTGGCAGGTGTGACCAAAAAAGAGCACTAATTGGTTGGGGAGGAAATATGTGAAGACTCCTATGGAACTCTTAATTCATTCAACTATTCTGGATATACACTTTGAATTTTGCAAGAAAATAGGCTGAACTGTTCATACCTTTCTACATATATCCCCAAGGAGGTCAATAAAGCAGAGAAATAAAAGTCTAACATACTCCAGAGTATTCATAGAAATTCTTTTTGTGATGACAAAGAATTGACACTACAGTGGGTACCTACTAGTTGGGCAGTAGCTGAACAAAATTTGGCACATTAATGAAATAGAATATTATTATGTCATAAGAAATGGGAAATTTGAAAAAAATAGAAACCCACAAGACAATTTGTATGAGCTAATACGTATCGAAATAAATAAAATTAGAACAATTCATGCAACAAAAAAGAAACATAAAAGAAAAAAAAATCACCAAAGCTGAAGGAGACCTGGGAAGTGGGAAAACATTAGTAATCCTAGAGAGTAGATAATCAAATATACCTCCTTTCTCTCAACAGAGAGACAAGGAATGCAGGGGTAGAGCATTCACTATCCATAGATTGTTAGAATATCACCATGTTGGTTGTTATCTAACATTGTAGTGCCTCAGGTATGTGTATGCAAGGGTGAAGAGGTTGTATCCATAAATGAAATAGGTAAAATTTGGAAATATTAGTATTATCAAGAACAAAAAGGGCAAGGCCAAGAATGGCAATAACCTATGGTGGATAATTGACTAGATTTGGAGTAAGGAAGACACTTATTAACTGTGTAAGCCACTTATGTAATCCAGTGTATCTCTGTCATCTCATCTGTAAAATGGAGATAATATTCACACTTACTTTCCAGAGTTATTGTGAGGATTAATATTAAGATAATGCAAAACACTTTGTAATCTAAATGTGCATATTTATTATCATCATCATCAAAGGTGGTGACATTTGAAGTTATAGTAGTTAATACAGTAAATTGTCAGTCTTTATGCAACTGAAATTGTTGGTTAGACTTCACAACAGCCACCCAGAATAAACATTAAGGGAAGGTGGTTCACCATGAGAACTGACATCATGTTAAGTAATGGATACAGTACCTTACCTTGAGTCAGGAATACCTGAGTTCAGATCCCAGTTCTAACATTAAATTGCTGTGTAAACATAATGAAGTCACTTAAATTCCAAGAGCCTCATAATAATCTTCTGACAAATGGAGTTTAAACTATCCATCCTCAAGGACCTTACAGGGTTGTTGCATGACTTAGGTGGTAAAATGGCTTGTGGATTTTAAAGTGCTATAGAAATATCAAATATAAGAGCAATCTCATGAAAAATATACTCACTGAAATTCCCAGAGAGAGGGTTTTGTTGAATGAACATTTGAAAATATCTTCAACTCCCTTTTCTTTGTGGAGATAAATGGGCATTATTACCATTGATTGGTCAGCTGTGAAAAGGAGGGGCCCCTGCCCAAGCATTTTCTGTCAACTCTGTGGGACAAGTGATGAGGGCTGTGATCAGGTGATGATTTCTGTGAGCAGGCAATGCCTGTCAGAGCTGACTGCTGACAAGGTGGTGACCTCTGGAGATAACTGCTGAGATTTTGTGTGAACAAAAAGACTTAGGTCTATAATAACCATGGTCTAAAAATGTCTCATGTAGCCATTGTAATGGCTGAGGCTTTATCTTACACATACGGAGAAGACAGCATTTCAAATGACTGGACTGGTCAAAAAAATGAGTTAGTCCCCAAAGTAGTTTGAGAATAATATAGCAATATAGTTCCCCTTCTCTATCATCCTGACTATCTGTATGTATCATATTATGCATTAATAAACACTTTATTCCTCTAGCATTTGTGAAATACATACTAATAAAACTATTTGACTCAGGTACAAAAATATGTATGCCCCAAAGATAAAGAAAGCAAAAATTATTTCTTAGGCAAAACAAATCTTCTCTAAGGGAATCTGGCTTTTTCGTTGAGAGCAATGTCACAAAGGGTGAAGAGAAAACTATGGGTTTACAGAGCCTGTGGATGTGTTAAAAAATGATTTTGAGAAAAAACCTTAAGATTGGCATGGGAGGCTGCTGAGTGGTGATGAAAGACTCTGTGCACTTTTTAGCTTGGGGTTGTTTTGGCTTTGCTTGTTTTCACAGAAAAATGCTAACTCATCTTTTATTTCTTCGTGTTCTTCTAACAGCATTGCCTGATAGTCTAGGACCAAATGGATGATTAATATTTTTTCCTAAGATCAAGAAATTAACTACATAGAAATTCTTATTCAGCAGGGATTCTTTCCTGAAGGACATATGGTTTTAAAAACTGTATTTTCATGCTTCTAACTATATTCTTAAGAAATGTTGTCTTAAGGAAATCTGTCTCAATTGAGAGGATTTAGGAAATGGTGATGATGGTGGTGGCTTACATTTTTTTTTTTAATTTGTCAAATCTTTATTGGGTAAGTGGGGAAGGTTGGCAGAGTCCAGTTTAGTCCTTCTTGGCAGCAGCCTTCCTCATGGCAGCTAGGACATTGCTGAGCTCCTCTCTATTCCTCTTGACTCAGATGTGTGTTCCCACCTTTTTTTTATGAACTTAAGGGCTCGTTTATCCTTGGAGACTTTTAACAATTCCATGGCCCGCCTTTCATAAGGTGCAAATCCACACACCTTCTGGATCATATATCTCACAAACTTTGTGTCATTGGTCAAGAGCCCACAGCGGCAGCAGTATCGCATTTTTGAAACGTTTTTTTGTAATCTTGTGGCCCTTGTTGAGGCCCACGGCCATGGGGTACTGGATAGCCATGGCTGTGTCTCATAGCCCCAGTGGCAGCCACAGCAGAAGAAGGGCAGGTGACTTACATTTAATGATACTTTAAGATTTACAAAACATTTCATATAAATAGGTAGATAAGTAGGTAGAGAGACATATATCTCTTAATCCTTGTAGCAACCCTTGTGAAAAAAATAATATTGTTAGCCCCACTTCTACAGATGGAAAAAGCAAGGTTAAATGACATTCACAGCCACACTGCTAATTTAGGTCATGGTCAAGATTTGACCAAAGCCTTCTCTGACTCCATGCTCTCTATGGTCTGTCAACTGTCCCATGTTGCCTGTCAGGAGAGTATCTTCTATGAGATACACACTATCCTTCTGTCATTATTTCTATGGTTTTAACACTGTTACTCCTGCTATTTCCCTCTCTATCCATCTGCCAATTCTATCAAATCAAGCCAACTCTACCACAGACACTGATTCTGCCACTAATACAGCCTAGCTGAGCCACTGTTGATTGGTCCTTTTTTCCCCAACTCTGTGGTTGGTCCTGGGGAAAAGTGCAGTGTGCCAGCAGCACAGTGTGAGAGAACACTTGACAATGTACTTTATGGAGATATTATTCCCGAGAAACAAAGAGTTCTATCCCCATTCATGACTATTCACTTCTGTCACACCTATCCATCTGTCTTCAGGTATCAATATAGAGTCATTTTACCTACTAATATTGTGATTGTTGACTGATGGATGATCTTATCCTTCCGTCAGATTACACTAAAACTCTATTAATAATTGAATGGCATGCAGCAAAGGTCCATGAGTCTTATCATCAAATGATGTCATTTATTTCAGTGTGCAGATTTCTTATGGCATTACTCATTATTTCATTACTTAATTAGTATTTAATTACTAGAAATTGCTAGCAATCGCTAAACAGTTCACTTAACAGTTAAAGCATCATTTAACATCCTTTAGTGTCTTTAGGAAGCTAAATCCTAAGAAGTTGAAATGTAATTATCTGAAAGTATTATGATTTGACATACATAAGTGCAAATACATATGTATGTGCACAAATAATTACATTTAAAGTATATTTCATGTAATTCTTAGAAATAACATTTAAGTGAGAGAAATCCTGTTTCTGAGTACAGAATTTGGATACAATATTTATGTACATATTATACAATACATCAGATACATTATATGACATTTAATATATTATTTTTAAAGATTGATGTTGCACATTGTGAAGCATGAAAAATCCTTTCTGAACTAGAGATAATTCAACGCATGTTCCTGAAAACAAAACAAATGGGTTCTATGGTCTAGATGTATGATATATTGACTTTGGAGCCCATGTTCTTTCCAATGTGCGGTGCTTTTCAGAAATATATGTTGAAGCTAACTACAATGGCAGCATCTAGAGCTAAGAACCACTTCCAAAATCTATTCTAATTTCTCTAATTTGCACATAAGGAAACTAAGATCTAAGTAGACAAATGGTTTGCTCCAGATTACACAGGGAGTGAATAGTAGAAATGGTATTCAAACCTATGTTGTCTGGCTCCAAATCTAGACGCTTTTTATACTCTTCCACATGTAGACAGCATGCTATTATGTTTGTTCTTTCACCATATTCTTGTTTCTACTAATTATGCGATCTTTTTAGTGATTCCTGCTTTCAGAGGGAATTTTTATGAAAAGAAAATACTAAAGGTGAAACAACAGATTTACATGATGTGGTTTCTTTCTATAGAGGAAGCCAGGTATATTAGATCAAGTGCTAGTCTGTGTCATGAAGAGAGTTTCAAGTCCTATCTCCAACTTACCAACATGGAACAAGTCACAACTTTTCTGAATGTCAGTTTCTTCATCTTCAAAATGGAGAAAATAAAAGCACTAGTCTCACAAAATTGTGAAGATAACACTGTATATGTGAAGTGCTTTTCAAACCTTATGTATGTGTGAACAGAATTACTTGCATATGAGTACTAGGCCTACTCGTTATATATGGGCACCAATGAATCTTCATTCTTGCAGAATCATCTTTATATCTCACTGCCATGTGTTATACGATAGTGACAACAACTATGACTTTGATTTCATTGCTAGAAAGAACTCACAGGTGAGGAAATTTCCTCATCTAATGTATGGTAGCATCTTCTTTGAAAACTACAGTGTTAAAGTGTTGTCTAGAGCAGTGGTGTCAATCAAATAGAAATAGGGGTCATTAAACCATAAAAAAGAATCCTTGTGGGCTTCATAGTATTAAAATATGATGTTATCTATATCTTATTGAATTTTTTATTTTGTTAAATATTTCCCATTTATCATTTTTCTTAATTTCCCAATAGGTGGGGAAGGGGCAGAAGGAAGAAAATTCAGAACTGAAAATAGTTTAAATTAAATCTAATTTAAAAAATAAATATTTCTCAATTATGTTGTCACCAGTTCAGGACAAATATGGAAGTATTGTGGGCCATAAACCACCTGTCAGCTTGTGTGTTTGACACCTCTGATTTAGAATACTAAGAATTTAAGTGCCTTGCCCAGCTGGTGTGTATTGGAGTAAGGACCTGAACATAGGCCTTTCGGGCTTCAAGGTCAGTTGCTATTCACCATGACTTTATTGTTCCTATCGTGGATTATATTAATCAAAAATAAACTTCTCATTTTGTATATTTTGATATAATCACTATTTAGAAACTACTTATTTCCCACTGCCACCCTGAGACAATGAACAATGTATTTTGGATGCATGCAAAGAATAAACATACAAGTATTTGCCTAACTTGGAAATGTTCAACTCTATTTTCTTCATTTTGTAGCTATGATTCTGCTTGATTTTTCTGGATTTAAATCTAAAGATTTTTTCTCCTCACAGTGTCTTAAAAGACCTTAATACTAAACGACTCTACTCATGGTGAGTCTAGGAGTTGGAGCCAAGAAGTGGATACAAATCTCATTAGACATTTAACTAGTTCTGTGATCTGTCCAAGTAATGGAACCTCTTTATGACTCAGTTTCCTTATTATATGGTGGAAATGATGATAGGATCTGCTCTACCTTCAGAGTTATTATGAAGATGATATGAGATGATATATGTAAACTTTACAAATTTTAGAGTTTTATTAGCTATCACTGAGCTTTGTGCTTTATCACTGTAATCATTGCTATAGGCTGTGTGCTATTAGACTCTATGATCCAAATCTTGAATTATTGGTCTATTCTCAAACAATTCAATATAAATATATGTATCTTCATTTTTTAAGATATAAAAATTTATAAAATGAGAATCAGATCCCTGCTGGATCAAGAGAAATATATCATAATGATCCATCCACATATATGAAAAAAAATCTATGTACTTTAATCTATAGGTTCAATATGTCCCATCAAAATTACAATTGTGTATACAAAGTTAATGTTGCTTGAATGTAATTAAGACTAAGAATAAAACACAAACTATTGGATTAAGTGTCTGTCCATAATCGGTAGATAACAGTTAGGGCAGACTTTAATGCCTATTGAAGTCACACACACTCGTACATATAGACTGAACAAATATTTGTTCAATGGATATTGAACTGTCCATATACTCCATAGAGTAATACTTTGTAGGAGTATGCTTGGAAAGCCACATAGCCTTTGAATGCATAGTACTATAGAGCTTTAGGATGAAATATAGATTAAAAAGAACAATTCTGTCCTTAATGGGTGAATCAAGTAATGTAAGAATGAATCCATAGTGACCATTTAAAATGAAATTCAAGAAAAAGAACACTTTATTTGCTTCATAAAAACCTGTGAAGCATTCAGATTGAATAACGTAAGCAGAATGCAGCAATATAAATCTTCTTAATTTACATCCAGGGCTTCATTATGCATATTTTATAGCACTCTGCAGAACTTTAATTTACAGATTTTTGGAACTTTACCAATCCCAATAGAAGTGCTAAACATGCCTGTTGGAACATTTAACCAAAGTAAGCCGCTAGAGATTTCCTTAATGAGTGTGGAATTATCAGTTATTTGCATTCCTTATAGATTTAAAGCAGTAGGGCCTATTAACAAGATAATGGCAAATGCTATTTGAATGTCTTTTGCAAACCATTCACTAAAATGAATAACTCACAGCACAAATTTCCTAGTATGCACCAAAATTCATCCGCCATTTGTTCACTTCACTTAAACAGATGATTTGATGGAAAATGGATTTGATTGGGCAAGTTTAGGAAGAACAAATATATAGGAATACCCTAATATTACCTCAAATCTGTTTCTTGGCAGTTAAACTATCAGTGATCATCTATATAACTAAATACTGTATCCAAAATAAAAGAAAATAATCCCTTACCAAAAAAGAGCATTTTATAACATTTGTCTTTTAAGAAAAAAAAGATGGTATAGTGGATAGAATGTTTGACTTTGAGTTAGGAATCTCTGTGTCCAAATCATGTTTCTGATATTTAACACTTGTGGGAACCTGGACAAGAAATTTAACTTTTCTGAGCCTCAATTCACCCATCTGTAGAATGGAAGGAAGGATATTTGTAATACCTGTTTTATAGAATTGCTAAAATAATATGATAGATTCATAGCGCTTTGCAAACTTTAAGGACAGCATAAATATCAGTTATTATTATTTTTAAAAGCAAACACATTTCATCCTACAAAATTAATTACAAGTCTTTGACAGTGATTTTAATAAGCTGCCACCAGTTTATCCATTTTGGCAGTAAATGTATATGTTAGACTTTTGTAGATTACAAATTAGAAATGTTCTGTTTCCCATCCACCCCCCCTCCCAGCACAGACATAGCAGTTGGTAGAACAGGGAAGGGGGTGGTGACGATATAAAATTATAAATCTGACATTCATTGACAGAGTAACATTTATATCTGTGATTATTTTGCTTTGGTTCAAGTTTTCCTTTTAACAGCCTAAATAATCTGCCTACCCATGTGCATAGTGGAATGAAGAGTTTAATCTTAGACTACACAGAATTGCATAATTGATTTCCATTATGAGCCATATAATACATTTGCCGTAGTGAAATAGCAGTCTCTGAGTAAACCATTGAAATTACACTGTGTTCAGTGTTACTAATCTCCATATGGAATGATCTAGAGCCCTAGACCTTGCTGAACATATATTAAAGTTTTAATTTTACCTAATCAGGAATATTTATTTAGATTCATAATTTGGGAAATCACATACAAATTTCTTTGGCCTCAGACAATACTCTGTCCTAGTCTATAGAACACAGACATAGTGGATTGAAGGAAAGCATTTGTCCTATCATCAGCATCACCAATTATAATTGAGTGATTTGATGACGTGCAATTTCCTCCCACATTAGCCTTTCCTTTTGGAAAAAGCAAAAGTATTTGGGTGACTTTTATTCTGGCAAATTCTCAGGTATTTGGGATATTTTGCAGTTCATAAATGTCAAATGCTCTTTCATTATATTCAACATCTGTGCATATTTTATATGTTCTTTTGTTTGTGTCCAAGTACAATATCTACTTTTGTTTATATTTGTTGTTCCCACATAGAAAATCTGAACACTTTACATAACATAACACTTTACATAACATAGCATAATGAGCCTTTTTGTTATTATTCCTGGAAGCATACAATTCACAAAAACTCAGAAGAATATCTTTGTTTTCAGGTCAGAGTAATGGAACTTAATGTCAAAGCTCATGGTCAACAGTAACATTCGTTGTTACTGTTGTATGGAGAATACTTCTAAATTTCCTCACTTATAAAATAGACTAAATAAGTTGCTGTCCTTTGTAGGACTATTGTGAGGAATTAATTAATGGGGTAGATTATTTTACCCACTTACCTTCATTATTGTTCAGTACAGGAAAGGATTTATTTTGAAAGTAGCATAATTCAAACAATTCCTGAATTAGTTATTGTAAAGAAAGAATGGGCCTCAAACCTGCCTGACCTAGCTATTCTTAATGCGTCAACTCTCCATGTCCAACACTGAGTAGATGTAGCAACAAGCACCTTAGCATACCTAGGATGGCTGCTAGCAGAGGTTCTTTAATCTACTTTTATAAAGAAGAGCAACTCAAAAGGGGTTAACAATCTTAGTGTAATCAAACATATATGATTTACCTAGTTTAGGGGAAAAGTCAGCACCCTGAACTTCAGAGAAAATAAAAACAGAAGTTACAAGCAGACAAAAAAATACAGAGAAAATAACATAATTCAACAGACAAACAGACAGGTCTTCTAGCTGTCTGACCATCGCATACCTACATAGTTAGTTATCAGAGAGAAGCACCAACATCTGGGTTTTCAAAGCCAAGGACCTCAATGGCTACCCAGAGCCTCATCTGGCCTAATCACACAACTCTTTACATAACTGAATCCCAAAACAAAACCTTACCTCAGGGAGTATATATAGCCTTTTCCAGGGTCAGAGAACATCACAACCTTTGTGACCCACTGCCTAATTACCAAGTAACAAAAGGTATGTACCTTCTTGAAAAAACAAGCCTACCCTAAGCAAGTTTCTTTTGTTGTGCTCCCAGTGAGTCCCATTAAGGGGCAGAAAAGATCTTCAAATTCTCTAGGCCTGTTAAGGGGCAACAAAAATCTTCAAATCCCCTTACCATTACAGTATGGAAACCAGAATGTGAATCCATAGCCAGTTCAGATTTAAATGCATAAAAATGGCCGCCACCCCAGCACACATAAGCAGTATGTCCCCATTGAGGTTAAGTCCACTCTCCTAATGTCAGCACCACTCTTTAGTGGGAAAGCTAGAACTAAAAGTCTTATATTATGATATTTTTGTTGAGTATTCTTTGTATTACTAATTGCTTCCTTCCTGGAACAAATAATCTTTTAGAGTCTGGACAACAATTGAGACCAAATGACAAATAAGTCCCTTGTTCTCTGTTGCACAAAATGGCTCCCCTTACCTAGAGTGAGGATAAAAAAAATAGATAAGCATTTATTAAGCACATATCACATGGCTGGTACTGGCCTAGATATTATGACTACAGAGACAAAAATGAAGGAGTCCTTGTCCTCAATGAACTTATATTCTCCTAGGGGGAAAAATAACATGCTTCCATAAGGGTGAAGGCACTAGCAGCTAAGGAGAGGAGCAAAAAAATAGTACATGTAGAGCATAGCATTTGAGCTGTCCTTTGAACTAAATAAGAGATTTTTAAGAAGTGAAGGTGAGAAGGGCATACTTTCCAGGTATAGGCCTGGTCAAAGACACAGAGACTAAAGATAGAATGTCTTGTACAGGGAAGAATAAAGGTATATAATGGATATGTATGCTATTTCTACTCCTAACATCATTAAATTTTCATATAATTAAATCTTAATATCACTGATACAAATTATATCTTCAGATTTCAATACCATGGCATTGTTACTAATTGTTTATTTAGAGACTGAACTACAATTGACCTTAACACTAGGACTAGAAATCTGCTCTCCCACACTCATTATGATGAAGGTAATTAGTTTGCTTTCTGTCGCATAGCCACAGAATGATCTACACCAATACTTAGGTTCGCATGAGAAATAAGACTGTTGTTATTTTTATTTGTTGTTTCCTTTGACACTTTTGTGGGGAGGAGGAAGGAAGGGGAGCCATTACGAAGATGCTGATCAGAGAAACACTGACATTATTATGGATATATTTCATTTTGCCTACAGATTTAGTTTCTAAAAGCTTTACTGTGGAGACCAGAGTATTCGGAGTGTCAGTATTTTGTTGTCTATGAGGTCAGCTTGTGTTAACAAACATTTCCACCCTGTTTCATCCTGCCAAGCTTTGTACAGTTCCAGACTGTTTTCATACTGCTGGCTCAGCGATTTGAGCCCCCTCTACAAAGCAATTACTGCTGTCCCTGCTTGCTGAGTGTATTTTGGAAGTCAACGCTATTCACTGTAATCAGAGGTTTGGGTGACAAGTGCCTTTGTGAATGCACTCAATTTCCTTGTAACTCCCACCTTCAGATTGCTCTGATGTTGTCAGAGTTTGTACCAGGGAGGAAGTTTTACTCACCATTAAAACCAGTAATGATGGAGATTTTTGTTGACCTCCTTTGTTCTTTATGGAGCTGAGGGCTTTATGTTCTTTATGTGTGTTTCTTTTCAAATCAAATGAGACTATGTATAAAGGCACACTGCCTACCAAATACTAAGCACTTAATTAATGGTTTTTTCCTTTCTTTTCCTTCCCTTTTTCCATTATGGTCTTCAAATTAGTCCATGCTTCCTTCCAGTGATGCTTTTGTTACTTTTTTTCTATAGAAATAGAGCGAAAAGTATAATTGAATAATTATCCAAGTATCCAATCAGATCAGGATAAACTGATAATGTGGATACTTCATAGGATCTTAGATTTCCAGCTAGAAGGAATCTTGGGGGTGATCTGGTTGAACAATCTCATTTTACAGATGAGGAAGTTGAGAACAAAGGAGGTTAAATAACTTGCCAAAGGTTACAGCTAGGATTTGAAAACAGGTCCTCTAAATCCAAATTCAGTATTTTGTTTTCTTTTGTTTTGTTTTTCTTCCCCTTATTACATTTAGCTTTCATCCTGTCCAATGCTTTTATTATGTAAATGAGGAAAACAAGACTAGAGAGACTTGTTCAGGGTCACACAGGCAGAAAATATAAGAACTGTGTTCTGAACCCAGTTCTTTTGACAACAGATATAACACTTTGCAGGGTATTGCACTGTCTTCCCTACTGACTGATACCAGTCCTTTTCCCCTTCTCACATTCCCAGTATAGCCAGTATTTGTGATTTATCACATATTATTCCTATGATCTCATCACAGAAATTGACTTTTGCAGTGGAAAGGGCCATAGACTAGGAAGAAGAAAAAATTAGTTCTAACTCTACCTCAGTCACTCACATGTCTTATGAGCTTGAGGAATTCATTTAATTTATCTTGGGGTCATTTTCTTTTCTTTCTATGAAATAATGATCTATACTTGTAAAAACAAACAAATGAACAAATTTCTCCCACTTACGTTACAAGGTTATTGTGAGGATCAAATGAGATGACTTGTGACATCATAGAATAAAAAGTGCTCCAAACATGCACATTATTATTGTTCATATTCTTGCTCTAAATCTGTGATCTTATGACTTTATGCATTACTTTTTTTTTCCTCACTACTCTCGAGAGTAATTTGACATATTTACCACTCCCTGGGATTTGAGCTTGCCTCTTCCTATAAAAATAGCATCTCCCCAGGTTAGTCACTAGGGGACATCTGTAGCCTTTTCATTGTTCAGTAGAATTGAAATTGGTACCATGCCTAGTAGAATATTTTGCTCAGTCTAGAATTCTCTTCTCAGATATAAGGAAGCTCATAAAACTTCTAACTTGTTTATAAGAACCAAATCTTTGTTTTGAGCAAGTAATAAGAGCTTATGAGGAAAGATCACTGAAATCATATGAATAAGACCTGAATTCAAGTTTTAACTTCCACAACCTAGTCGCAGAACAGAGTCACTAGGTGATATAGTAGAAAAAAATGCAGGGCCTAGAGTCAACACGACTCATCTTGAGTTTCAGTCTGACCTTAGACATTTCTAGCTGTATGTCCCTGGCCAAATTACTAAACTCTGTTTCCCTCAGTCCCTCATCCGTCAAATGAGCTGAAAAAGAAAATGGCAAACTACTCTGGTAGTTTGGTCTTTGCCAAGAAGATCCCAGATGGGGTCATGAGGAATTAGACACAACTGAAAAAATAATAACAATAAAGCAATTTACATTCCCTCTCTGAACTTCATTATCTTTATATGTGAAAGAGGAAAGATGCTATTTTCAAAATTAAAAAAAAAAACTATTAAGCTCCAATTATGGAATACTTTTATTACATGGGGCTATTTTGAGGAATGTATGAGCTCTATGAGAGCAGGAGATATGTCTTAATTACTTCTTTATCTTCATCAGGACCTAATACTGCACTGTGCAGTAGTACATGCACTATAACCAGTTTGTTTGTTTGTTTGTTTTTAAGAGAAAGGAAGGTGTGACTTAGTGAAAAGGGCTCTAGATCTGGAGTCAGATGATGTAGGTTGAAGCCTTGCTTTTTCATTTACTGCTTACATAACCTTGGGCTAAGTCACTCTGTCTCCATGCACCTCAGTTACATTATCTGTAAAATTAAGAGGTTGGATTTGTGACCTTTAAGGCCTTTTCTACATCAAAGTCTGTGATCTGATAGGTATAATAATTTATAAGAAATACTCACTAATCAAAATTTATGATATAAAGTTTATGGTCAGCATTCACATTTAAACATATCCTTAGTCTAACATAAAGTGAAGGTTACCTTAATGTATTTTCTGATAACATGGGGTAGTTGGTAGATACACTATCAAGTATTTCTGGTTAGGCTTTGTAATGTATTAAGGTTCAGCTACCTACAGTTCCATTAAATTTCTTCTTAAACTTTCCTTGAGGCTCTCATTAGGAAAACTCAAATTGGAAGATATTTAAGAGCTCTGTTCTTTCTATAGTTCTGTCCATTGCTAATCCAAGGTGGGAGACAGTAAATGCTCAGGTCCCAGATGGTAGAATTATCTGTTAATAGTTCATTCTTTCCAATGGTTAATAGGAGGTGGTTAATGTAACATTCATGCTAGGCTCATTCTATATCCACGTGCCAGTCCCCACTCAGTGGTTTCCAGGGGTAAAGGTCTGGTGCTTTAAAATGCTCTCAAAACTTAGTTCTCAAAGCAGTTGCTAGAACGCAGGAATCTCCTGTGAGATACATGGGCACAGAAATAGTTTAATTTCTTTCAATCCACCCCAGCAGTCACTGTCTGATTTCTTCTAATGACTTGGAGCATTTCCTTCCAAATTTATTAATTAATTTGTTCACCCTTAGTTTTTGTTCTTAATAGACAAACTTATCCAATAGAGGTATGTAGAAATTAGTCACACTATTGTACATTTTAATTGATTGATTCCATAACTGAATCAAAGAGTCTCACCTGATAAAGGTATCAGAAAACACAGTATTTTGTTTCCGATGTTCATTAGTTGTGTGGTACACCCCTCTTGCAGGAACAAAATGTATTAAAATTATTTAACCATTCAAAAGTGGCAGTATTCTTGTTTTTGCACACCTGCAATCTCTCTCTTAATGCAATGTAGGGGAATCTATTTTGCAATAGTTTCTTTTGGGGCAGATGATCTATGCTGCCCAACTCAAAGATTTATTGAGGAAGTAGGCACCTTGATAAATATTCCATTTAATAAGGAGCTGACATTCATATTTATTAATATTTATTTAAAATGAAAACAAATAAGTATGTAAACAGAGCCAATAATATACATTGCACAATATAGAAATGATATCAACTCAATTGATTACAACTTAATTAATTACAACCTCAATGTAAAGAATCCCTTCCCATAATATGGATCTACATTTAAAGTAGCTATTTATTTTTGGAAGATAAGTACATTTTATTGTAAAAACCTATGTTCCTTTTATCATGTTTTTTTTCTCTTTATGGTAAACACTTATTAGTATTTATGGTAAAAGTAAATTTCTGCTAATATTATAAAAAGTATATTGGTATGTTTCTTGCTCCATTAAATTTCTCCCCCTCATTGATGTAAGGAGGCTCCCATGGGTTCTTGAGGTGATACCAGTATAGCAAGAGCTGCAGTAGGTCCTCCTGAGATGGAAAGCTTCAAATATGTGATTAATGATGTATAGTCCTTGCTATCATACTGGACCATTCTAACAAAGTTTGAGATGTTTCATCTGCAGTTTGATTATAGGGTTATGCATTTTATAGGTGAAGAACATACAAAAAGTCACTTATCAAGTCACACAAATCATATGAGTTTGTGATGTATATCTTAATATAAGAACCCCAGTCATCCAAGGCTTCATTGATCTTTAGCATGTTGGAGTTATCAGTTATCATATATCAGAATTCTGAAGTCTTTCAAAGTTGTTTCTCTTTATTTTTTTTTATGTATTAGTATAAATTATTCTCCAGATTCTGTACACTTATTTTTGATCATTTTATACAAATCTCCCTGGATTCTTCTGAATTTACTTTTTTGTCTTTTTGCTCTTTCTACTGACTTCAAGGTATTTGTAATATGTAGATCCTCTATTCTAATGACAATATTCTGCTGATGATATATGTCATTGAGCAAGAAATACTGCAATCTTTGAAAATTTAAAATGAGTATCACACAGAGGTCAGTGAAAAGATGCATGATAGTTGAAAACAGACCACAAAATATACAAAGCAGGATCTTTGCAGAATTGGAGTGTAATATATCAAGGAAATGTTAAGATTTGAAAAAATATCTTAAAATAGTTTGTGTTATTTTTTATTTCTTATATTACAATTGTCACACCAAGAATCATCCCATTTGACAAAGAATTTCTTACAGAAGAAAAATCAGCACAACTGATCAGTGCATTGACAAATTCTTCAAGCATTCTAGATATAAAATCTGTGGTCCTCCTGCATCAATGAAGCAGTAGGTTAGGAATATCTTCTCATATCTCATATTCCAGTCCTACTTGAACTTTATAATTTTTTTTACATTTTTTGCGTATAATAGTGCCTTCCATTTAAATTGTTGGAATTACTGTGTATATTGTTTCCTTGATTCTACTTATTTTATTTTGTGTCAGTTCTTAAAGATAATTCTATGCCTATCTTTATTCATCACACACATAATTTCTTATAGTGTAGTAATATTCCATTACATTCATGTACCACAATTTGTTTAGTAATTCCCCAATTGATTGATGTTACTTTGTTTCCAACTATTAGCTATAACAAAAAGTTCTGGAGTACATGGGGACTTTATATTGATGACTTTCTTGTGGTATAAGGCAAGTAATGGAGTCTATTTAAAGGATATAAATATTGTAGTCATTTTATTTGCATAATTCCAGTTTGGTTTCTTAAACAGTTGTATCCTTTCACATCTCCATCAATAATGTATTAGTGTACCTGTCCTTCTATAATCCCTCCTATGTTTATCATTGCCATTTTTTGGTCATTTTTGCCCATTTGGAATGTGTGAGGTACAACCTTGGGGTAGTTTTGATTTGTATTTCTCTTATTACTGGTGAATTTTAGCACATTTTCATGTGGTTGTAAATATTTTTCAATTCTTTTGAAAACTGTTCCCATCCCTTGACACGTTATTGTTGTAATTTAGTCACTTTTAAGTCATATCCAACTCTTTGTGACCACGGGTTTTCTTGACAAAGATAAAATAATTTGCCATTTCCTTCTCCAGTTTATTTTGCAGATGGGAAACCGAGGAAAACAAGATTAAGTATTGGGTTTGTCCACAGCCAAAAAGCTAGTGAGTGTCTGAGGCCAGATTTAAACTCATGAGGATAAATCTTCCTACTTTTTTTTTTAAAGCAATTGGGGTTAAGTAACTTGCGCAAGGTTACACGGCTAGTCATTATTTATTTGTGGGTGCTCATTTTCTGAGGCTGGATTCGATCGAGGGTCATCCCAACTCCGAGGGCGGGCGCTCTTACTCACTGTGCCACCTACCGCCCCTTAAATCTTCCTACTTCTAAGCCCAGTGCTCTATTCAGTGTACCACATAGCTGTGGTTTATCAGTTAGGGAATGGCTATTAGTCAGAGAAATTTGATACAAAGATTGTTTTTTTTTTTCAATTTGATCACTTCCCTTCTTATCCAAGTTAAATTAATTTTGTCTCTGCAGAATCTTTTCAGTTTAAAGTAATACATTTTTTCTAGGTAAAGGGAAATGTATGATTAAAAGGATGGATTTGGTCATGTGATAAGAGAAAGGAATAAAATGAGGTGGCTAAATGCTCTTACTAAACAGATAACAACAAGAGCAGGTCATATGCTGTATGGATACCTTTATGGTGTTACACTGAAATAGAAGAACAGAACAAGAAATACAAGAAACAGAAAACATTGGATAGAAAACCTCTGGATTGTTTGGTTCTTTGTTGTCCTTCATTCTTAAAGAAGACCGAAATAATGTCACTATGCCACCTAGCTGCCCGTAACAATCTATGGAAAATACATGAACAATGAGTTGTGATCTGCATTTATATTAGAAAAAAACTCAAAATGGATTTATTTGAGTAATTAAAAATCAGAGATCATATAAGTCATCTTCATAATTTTAGGAATAAAGAAACTGAGACCTAGAGAAGAGAAGTTGTCTTTCTGAGTTTCACAATTAGAAAGGAACAGAAATAGAATTCAAACCCATTTCTCTTGTTTGTGAATTCAATGTTCATAGTATCTTAAGATCTTGTATTACCTCAGGTCATCATAATTTCCATTTCTTAACCTTGTATGGCACTTCAGGGGAAAATATTCTAACCATCAGAGCTTCTGTTTTTTGTGGATATTGGAGGAACAGGGATTATTTTAATGTTAAATTGAAGTGTACATAAATAATAAATCAGCAAATATTCAAACCCTTCCAAACAGGTTAATTAATAAACAACAAGCAAAGTTATTCCAAGGCTAACAGAAAAATATGTTAAGAGATAAAATAAGAATCAGAACCTATAGTCTCAAAGCAAAGGGGAAAAAGATAGCTTATAACCATAATTATAGAATTCATTCTTTAGTATTCTTTGCTAAATGGACTTGTACTCTGTCCACATGAGAGCTCTCCACAAAGTAGTATCTTTACAAATTTTTTATTTTCATATTTAATTACATATCAGAGAATACACTGGGACATGATGTAAAGATATTATTAATAAAATCTGTGACAACCTATAGATTTTGGATATTGTCACAAATATAGCCTTGGCAAGATGGAGTTCCGTAGTGTTAGATAATGGAAAATGATTCATATATCTGAAACTTAAGAAGATAGATTTAATGATATAATGCAAATGATTAAAGCTGTGAAAACAATTAACTGTTCAAAGTGTTTGGAAAAATAATTCATATTTTATATTTTGTAGATTTCAGAGCAACCCCAGGAATGCATAAGACAGGTAATATTCTCCCCATTTTATAGATGATTAAACTGAAGCTGGGAGAGATTATGACTTATACAATGGCACATTAACCATAAAGGCTAATAATTAGAAGAACCAAGAATCAGATCTAGGTATTATGACTCCAGGTTTCTAATATTCTTTCCACTATGCCACGCAGCTTCTCACATACATACATGTCTGTATATACATATGCATATGTGTATATTTCCAGGGATTGAATAATATAGAAAAAATCCTGGAACAGGCGTTAGGGGACCTGGGTTGATTCCTGGTTCTGCTACATAATCCCTCATTGATAATAATAGTATTGGACTAAGTGACATCTCAGGTGCCTTAGTGTATGTAGCACCAATTCAATATTTACAGTGCCCATGATCATGATAAAGATTATGACTATAAGTATCACATGACAGTCAATCACAAAATATAACAGATTCCCCAGGTAGAGGACAGAACTGAAGCATTTATTTATACAACAAAAAACCAAATCCCAAAACCAGTAAGCCAATTCCATCATAGTAACAAAGATATTCAGAAGCCATAATAACACTGAGAGCCACAGCATCCTTCAGCCTTCCCACAAACCAATACAAGATCAATATCTACTCACAAGCCTATGTGACTCCTTTCTTGAGCATCCTCTCTCCCCCCACCATCTCACAAGCTCTGACTACCAGCTTCTTGCAGACTCTGCTTCCCTTCAGCAAAGTCCTGCCACCACAGGCTCCATGTGACCACATTTAGCCTATTAGGGAATAGGGTTTATGTTCACAGCAGGGAATCTTCCTATGGGCTCTGCTGCACCCTTCAGCAAATTCCCTCCATCACAAGCTCCATGTGATTACCTTAAGCCTATAGGGGGCAGAGTTTACTTTCAAAGCAGGGGAGGTATTCAAACTCCCCCTAGGTCTATTAAGGGGCAGGGGAGATCTTCAAATTCGAATTCCCATTACAGTGTGCTAAATATATTATCCTATAGTTGTATTTATATTGTATTTTTGTGTAATCCTATAATCATTAAAAGTTACAAAAACTTATGCTACAAATGGTGTCTGGGATTTAAAATGTAAAAAAACAAACAAACAAACAAAAACAGAAAAAAACCCCAAACCCATTTTCTTTCTCAATTTTTGGGCCTACAACATGGCATCTTATGATTGCTTTCCCTCTATAAAATAACCTACCAGAAAATCACTGTAGCAATGCAAGACTTTGAGACAGCTGTCCACTGATTATGCCCATTTGAAAGTCAGGAACAGAACAATAAACCACCCAGGATCATCCCATTGACATTTGTTCCTCAGAACTTTTTTTTTTTCTTTTCATTGCTGCTCAGTTTTTCTCATGCCTTCATAAGGTGTTTCACAAAGTCATGATTTTCATGTAACTTGTCACTTTTCTAAATGATTTCTTTCGTCTAGTTAGTTGTCTATATTGCCACTAATATACCTTTCCTTTTTTATTATTTTCAAATAAACCATTCAGATAAACAAAACTAAGACAGAATCACCAAAAAGCTCAGATTGGCATCACCTCATGTGCCCAAATAGCTTACACTTTTTAAATAAAAAAATTCCCTTAGATTTTTGAGGTAGTTGAGTAGTTGAGCTCCTCCCTTCTGGATACACACTCAGTTCTAGTTCAGTGGACAATTTAAATTTTCCACAACACAGAAAGTGTACTGGAAAGAGTCACAGAATAACTTTGCATCCTCTGAAGTGGTAGGCATGGCCTTCCAACAAATACTATTATACATTTCGGGAATCAGACTCCCAAAGCTTCCTTCTGGGTTGGCACTAGGAAAAGGAGATTTCCTCTGTTGGTCAGTACCTCCATTATATTTGCAGATATTAGGTGCTTAATGCATTTTTTTTTCTCAAATTGAAGTGAATGAAATAGCTTGGTCAAAGTCTGACAGCAGGTTTGTCCAGGAATGGAGAAGAGAATTCATGAAATATTAATTGCACACCAGTTGCCTAGTTCTAGGATAGAGAACATAAAGGAACATATTACATTCTGTGTCTAAAAGAAACATACAACCTCCTTTAGAAGACAAACAAATATAAAATAATCAGTGGATAGAATGCTATCATACATGATAGGTTTTATAGTAATGTAATAAAGTGCTAAATTATGCAGTACAAAATGTCAGGAAGAGTACCATACATAATAAGGTTGCACCATGCAGTATAGAGATGCACCTGAAAAATTACTACCCTTTAGATATGGAAACTTTGGGAGCACAAGGGGATGATTTTATGACAACCTAGGATGTTTCATAGACAATTATTATTATACCTCTGCTATGTTTGAAGAGAAAGGGAAATAAACTGTAAAGAATTTCACTCCCCGCCATTCATTCACAATCTGACACTCCGATTCTGCCCACCACTTAAGGCTTTGTACAATAGGAAAAGTAATAGGATCCTAGAATTAGAAAAGCAAGAAAACTTTGATACATCCTAGTCCAATACTCTCATTTTATACTTGAGGAAATTGAAATTCACAGGGGTTAAATTATTTTCTCAAAGTCACCCACAGTGACAAAGGCAGGATTTGAACTCATGTTCCCTGATTCCCCTTTCCACTGTACTGTGCTGCCAGTTGCTTTGGCTCATTATTTCCTTATTATCTCTTGCCATCTTTGACTCTTTCTTTTTAGTTCCTTTCCAAGCCAAGGCATGAAACTCTAAAAAAATTATGGAGTCAGAAATTCACTTTCTTCTTATAGGACAACCTTATTGTATCTACATTTAATTGCCATCTAGCTGAAGAAATCAGAAAGGAGAGAAGATGTTAAGAGAGGACCAGAGAACTTTCAGAATAGCATTTGTATTCAGAAAAAAGGGACATGAAGTTAAAATTATACAACATAGATCTAACAAGTTGTCCTATCTTCCTTCCACCATGTCTCATACTTCCAGAAAAACATGAAGAATTTGTCACTATGAAATACCCTTCAATGACAAAAATCTCAAATCATCTACAAATTAGTATATGCATCCTAGGAGATTGCCTATTATATCAAAAGGTCAAATAACTTGCTAAGCTACAGTAATAAATGTCAGCAGTATCTCTAAGTCTATCATTCTTCTTGCTAATGTAGGTTTATTATCCAAACTGATTTATGCATTTTTTGCCTATTCACTTGATTACACTTCTCTTAGATGTTGATGCCTATACAAATTAACTAACAAATGAATGTTCTTACAATTTCTAAATATCGTTCTATTACAGTCTTCACTAAAGGCTCCCTCTGTTGCTTCATTAAGATCTCAAGGTCATTCTAGGTTCTTGATATTTTTTCTCCAGTGGATCACTATAACTAACAGTTTCTCCAAAATTTCAAAATATGAACTCATGATGGACTGTGTGTCTGTTGCCTGGACACCACCCCAATTAATTTCTGAGGGGCTAAACACAAGTTTGGCTGTTGAGTGATAAACTCTTCAGTCAAGACTGTTTAAAAAAACAATATATGAAATTACAGAGGAATCAATGATCTTCCTTGACTGATAAAATTACATATCCTTGATATTTTTATATATCCAATAATGTATAGATTGATGCCTGATTGCATGAGGTCATAAATGTATCTTAACTTTACTCTGGAGGCTTTAGAGAGTTTTAGGGGAAATGTTTTTAATGCACATAGAGATTCTTTTTGAAGGGGGTTCAGGGACCCCTCAAGGACAGGAGTTCTGGATAGAGTTTTCTAGAATGAATTGACGGAGTGAAGGATTCTTTAAGTAAAGGTGGCAAAGATTTATTGTTATGCTTTTTAGCAGGCAAGAGTTCTTAAGGAACCTGCAACCTTAAAGGAGTATAGTTAAGGTTTACATAGGATAAACTATAGTAAAACATGTGCCAAATAAGCTAAGTAGATAATGTGGGGTGGGATTAGGGAGTAGTTAAAGAGTGGTCAGTCCTTAAAGGAAAAGGAACACTTTTTGTATCTGCTGTGTGGATGTTTTACTCAGAGCTCACTGGGAAAAGCCCAAAGGTTGGGGGACAGGGAGATGTGGTTTATAGGCCTGCAACATCATTAAGTCAACTAGTGGTCAGGACTGACTGAGGAATGCCCTGTCTGACACCCACCAATGTCTGGTTTGACAAGATAGTTGTAGAGTATGCATATTCCTAAAGGCTGAGGTATACATAATGAGTAGTCCAGAATGTATGTAATGGGGGTAGGGAGTTGGTATAAGTCCATGGAATTCTTTTAGGTACAGCTTATTACTGTACCAGGGAGAGAGATAAATATTTGTCTGGGGACCATTCACAAGTAATTGCTAAACACAGTGTCCTTGGGCTGGTGAGAAGCTGCCAAGGAAATTGTTTTGAGATGAGGGAGAAATGTGATTTTGGAATTGGGATTGAAGTGCAGGTACCCAAGCACCCCATCAGAGCCATGCTTATCACCTTATCCTTTTGAATGTTTCTATCACCTCCAGGTCTGGAACCATGATCAAACAAATCTGCCCCTGCTCCTGTAATGTGTATGAGTGTATGTCAGTCAATTTCCCTGTTATCCCAAGCTCTAACAAAAGTAAATTTTCAAAGTGATCCCAGAAATTAGACTGGAGATTATTAAATACTACAAATTAGGGTTTTCTTTAGTCATTTATTACTTGTTTAAACTTAAGAAAGTCTAGATGGAGAAAATGTGAATAATGTAGATTAAAATTAAAAGTTTTACCTGTCTTTTCAGAAAGGCAGTTGTTAAACGTTTCACAGCACACTGCTACTAGAAAGTTACAGGGACCTGGAGTAAGAAGACTTGGGTTCATACTCCATCTTTAACATTTATCAACAGTGACTTTGGGCTTCTCGGAGCCAAGATGGTGGAGCAAGAAGTAAGACACTCTCATTCTCCCTTATTGACCTCTGAAAGTCCAGAAAATATGGCCCCAGTAAAAACCCTGGAATAGCTGAGCCAGCAGAAAGATGGGGCTTAACAAGAAAGGCCTCTTTTGTTCTGTGGGAGGGGAAACAGTACAAGACGGGAGATGTCCCAGCAGGCCAGCAGCAAACCCAACCTCAGCAAAGCAGGGGGAGATCCAGAACCCCTGGGAGCTAGAGCAGACAAACACCAACACCAGAACCCCCAAGTGCCTCAGCACAGGCAGGGAAACCAGTAGATACCAGCTGGGAAAACCACTATGTGTGCTGTTCTCTAGTAGCCAAATCTCTTGGTGCTTTAGCACAACTCCAGGAGGCATAGCTCCAGGCTGACAGACATCCTTCAATAGCCAGACATTTGAATGCTTTAATGAAGCCCAGGTGACCAGACATCCCCCCAGGGGTCAAATTCCCCACTCCCATCCTGAGAGCTTCAATGTTGCTGATGCCAGCTCAGCACCAGGTAAGCTGCCAGACCCCTAAAGTCTCCAGCTGCCAGTACCTGAGTCCTTAGCATACAAAGCAAATGGCCAGGTCCTGGACTCCCAGCACAAGAAACTTGGGTCAGAAATTCCTGCATTCCATCAGGACAGCTCAACTTTAAAAGCCAGGAAATAGGCAAACATCATGAGCAAAAATCAGAAACAGACAATGAATATAGATTCTTATCATGGGGACAGAGAAGATCAAGTGACAAATTCAGAGGAGGACAACATTGTCCATATACCCATATCTGCAACCTCAGAGGGGAATATAAACTGGTCTCAAACCCCAAAAACCTTATTGAAAGAGCTAAAGAAGGATTGTTTTAAAAGAAGAATTTTAAAACTCAAATAAGAGATGTAGAAGAAAAATTGGGAAAAGAAAGGAGAAATATGCAAGAGAGAGCCAATAGCTTGGAACAGGATGAACAAAAACTGATTGTAGAAAACAAGTCCTTAAAAATAAATTGGCCAAATGGAAAAGGCCAAATGGAAAAGGAGGTGCAAAAACTCATTGAAGAGAAGAACTCTTAAAAAAGTAAAATGGGCCAAATGGAAAAGGAGGTACAGAATCTAACAGAAGAAAACAATTCATTAAAAACTAGAATTGGGCAAGTGGAATCTAATGACCCTATGTGATATCAAGAATCAGTCAAAGAGAAACAAAAGAATGAAAAAAATAGAAGAAAACATAAAATACCTCCGGTAAAACAAATGACCTGGAAAATATATCTAGGAGAGATAATTTAAAAATTATTGGTCTACCTGAAAACCATGATGAAAAAAAGAGCCTGGACAGGATCTTTCAGGAAATCTTCAAGGAAAACTGCCTTGAGGTCCTAGAACTAGAGGATAAATTAGTCATTGAAAGACTACACTGATAACCTCCTGAAAGAGATCCCAAGTTGAAAATGCCAAGGAATATTTACTCAAATTATAAACTTATTGTGTTTGCATGAATAAAATAAAGAAAGAAGAAATCAATGAATCGGGCATGCAACTAAAAAATTTAGAAAAAGAACACATTAAGAATCTACAATATAATACTAAATTGGAAATTCTGAAAACCAAAGGAGAGATTAATAAAATTAAAATTAAGAAGACTATTGAACTAATAAACCTAAGAGCCGGTTTTCTGAAAAAAAAAAAAAACAATTAAAAAGTTTATCATCTGTGATTATCCTTCTGTCTCAAGAATTGTCTTGGCTGTTTTCTAGGGTCCCTAGTTGTTCCATGATTCCACATTTATTTCTGCAATATGTTACATATTCATAATTATTTAATATATGCTTTGCTTGGTATGATTACATATTTATTATTGCTCAAATATACCTTTGAAGAATTGGGTATTTTCACAACAGCAAATTATTCTCTATGCTGTTTAATATTAATACTTTGAAAAAATATAAAGATATATTATAATTTATCTGGAATTTAGATAACCCCACAGAGCTATAGGTGGGGAGATGATATTTCTTTGCCATCTGTAGTGATTAATCTTTCACTTGAAGCATGAAATTTCATTACTCCAAAATTAGAGTGCATTACATTCATGTGTGGTCATCAACCATAAAATTGTTGAATTCTTCCTAAAAGAATTTCAGTGTATCCCACTCTTGTTACTTAATTTAATGAATGGAAAGTAATCATGCATCAAAGCTTCAGTGACCAACTGGCCATTATATATTCTATGTTCATTCAGATAAAATGAAACAAAACAAAAAATATAGTTATACTCTGATTTCTGTACCTTAAAATTTAATTATTAAAGAAACAACTCCAAGATGATTCCTATTTTCTTTTTCTAATTAATGATTTCTAAATAAAGTATTTAATAATAAATAAATTTATTAATGCAATAAATGGAATTTATTAAATTAACAATATAGTCAACTTATTAATTTAATAATAAACCTGGTTTATTGATTTAATAATGAATAATATGTTTCTTAGAATTTTAATTAAATGTTTACTATTTAAATATTTGCTATTTACTGTTTATCAGTTTCAAAATTTATATGCCTAACACTGATGCACTAATGAAGAGTTATTTGTCCTCAGGCAAATGCAAGGAGCAACTTATGGTTAAAATATCAGTGTTCTCTTTTTCTGTCCCTCTGTTTAATCCCTATCATCCCAACCCCTGAAGGTTTCTCTATTCTATCAATCTGTCTTATGGAAAGCAAAATATTCTCGGTGTCAAACTGTCTGTTCTTTATGAATGAATCTAGAAAGGCAAAGAGTATCATGAGAAATGGAAAGGAAGAGAGAGGCTTTCAGCAATAAATTATAACTTTCATTTTGGTAGTAGCTTCTCAGAGTTACATATTTTGAGATACCTTTTCCCATATTAAGCATAATGATACCCTTCCTTTACTTAGTTTAGGTGACAAAAATGTATAGTCATGGACTTAAATATATAGGTTTTACCTCTGCAAAAGCCTTATTGCAATATGTTAGCATGGCATGAGAGTGAACCCAATTATCAAAGACTATACCAGTTGAACATCACAGAAGAATGTGACAAGAAAGTGGTACTTGAGTCACATCTTGAAGAAAAAAAAAAAAGGATGCTGTCAGGTCGACATGAAAAAAAAGGGAATTCCAAGCATGGAAGACAGTTAATCCAAAGATAAAGAGATGGGAGATGTAGCACCAAGTTAGAAAAAATAAAGTGAATGCCATTTGGCTTCCAAATCTCACAGTAGCTGAGAAGACAGACATAATGAAGTTGGGAGGAAAGGCTGGGGCCAGGTTACTAAGGGCCTTAAAAGTTAAACTGAATGATTTATATTTTAACTTAAATACAATAGGAAGTCACTGAAGCCTAAGACCAGTGTGGAAGGTGAGTTAAAGTGAGTTCTATCTCTGCTCCTTTCTTTTCTGTCTTTTGTGTTTCTTGACATTTAAATTAGTCAGGAAGTGTGCTGGTGATCTTTAAAGTAAGGCTTTTCAGTATTGACTGGGGAACATTTTTCACGAATCTGCTGTGTAATTGGGTCTAATCTCTGTTTGTAATACTCCCATCCAGATATCCAATAATTGAGTCTGTCTAACATAGAGACCCCCCAGGCACCACAAAGCACCATGATTTATCATTGCTCAGAGATGCCATATGATCCTGGTAGCAATACTGCTTAGTTTGTTCTCTGTATACACTCTTCAAACCCAATCATTTACATCTGAACTGGCCAGACATTTTGTACATAACATTTTATCTTCTCTGTATGGCTTTAGGCAGATTTTGTTATTCAGTAAAGGGAAAGCCACAGTGATAGAATTTTTCTTACACATGAATGCAGCAATAAATAAAAACAAACAAACAAACAAATAAATAAATAATGAAAACATGATGGTGCTGAGTCAGAACATCTTAAAGGTGCCAACAGCTCCAGATGCACAAGCTATGGAAAAAGTCTACTCCCAATGAAATGTTAGTAAAGACAGGATATCCACCATTCTTAGTATTCACTAGATTTTTTTCTGGAATTAAATCCTCAGTGGGAAGTAAAGTTTTATTAGTTTGAAAAGATAGGTCAAGACCAGGTTGTAAAGAGTTTTAAAAGCTAAACCCAGGATATTGTATGTAAGCTTGAGCCAAAAGAAAAGTTGATTGAATTTTGCATGTATTTGCTGATATCTATACTTAAGAAGAATCATTCTGGCAAAAGTGTAGAGAATGGACTGTATTGGTAAGAACCTTAAGGCAGGAAGACTAATTAGATTCTATTGCAATAATCTAGGTAAGTGATGATAAGGGCTTGAACTAAGGTGTGAGCTATGTGATTAGAGAAAAAGGGATCAAATATAGGAGGCCATATGGAAGTAGAAACAGCAAGAGTCTTCACCTGATGAGATTTTTCTCTACATTTGGCTAAAGTGGAAGTAAAGATTAAGTCATGACTTTCAAGAAAGCTGAGGAATTGGGGAATTAGTAAATTGGGAGACCATCCATTTATATAATAGTTTTTCTTTTCATATAAAATCAGGAGGCAGGGAACAGAGGAAAATGGAGAGCTATGTGCTGAAGTATTGAAGAAATAAGGAAGAATTATCTGGTGGTCAGTATATCACAGTCGCTGTAATTTGGATTGAGTGTTGGGTTTTGAGTGAAATTCAGAGGAAAAAAGATTTTTGAATAATAGACATAAAGGCAACTCTGAAAGTGACAATGGGGGTGCCTTTGGAGGTCAGTAACTCAGCAAACATCTCCCTGCTAGCACCCCTATGCCATCCTACTCACCCTACTAAAGTGTTGGAACAAACAATACAGTAAAATATGACATCTTTGAGCTCAAGGACTTTCCTTCTGGTTTTTGTATTCTCACCACATTACACAGTTCCTTACACATTGTAGATGCTTAATAGTTATTTGTTGAATTTAATTGCAATGAATTTAAGACAAAGGACTGAAAGTCATGCCCCTTTTAAAAGCAGTAACCTCGAGTTGCTGTTTTTTTTTAAACCCTACTAACATGAATTTTTATGAGTAGTTAGACAATTGATTTGTTTCCTTGACCTCCTGACTTTTCTCTGTACATTTATGATTTGTACCTTCATTCAAATGTAATTATTGAAGGAATTATGTGTTACAAATTGCAAGAAGCAATTTACTTAGCGTGCACTGGACTTCTCATCTCTTTCCCAACCCCCATACTATTCTCTTTCTTCCAAAATGTCACTTGAGATTGGGCTAAGTATTTTACTAGAAATGTAAGCAGTTGGCAAGTTCAATATTAACCTTACCTCATATTGTTAGATTTGGAAAATTACGTCCCTTTGGCTCAATTTCCCATGAATTCAATAGGGACAGTTGCTAATAATTTTTTTTAAATATTTCATTTGAAAGGAACAGCATCAAACACAAGAACCTGTTTTATATTAAGCATGATTTTATTATTATATTTATTATTTTATTATTATTATTATTATTATTAAATTGTTTCTGTCCTAGGATTGTCCCAGGGTTTGCATTTCAAGCATAGCAGTAACTGTGTAATCACCAGTATAAGGGGGGAAATGTGCTTCCTTTATGCAGATGCATCTTTTCACTTCTCCAGAGGGTCACTGAGGAAATGGCAAGAATATGGGATTTGGAGACTGAGAACTTGATTTTCATTTCTGACTGTCTACTTTCTAGGTTTATAATCATGAGTCATCACTTCACCACTTTAGGCTTCAGTTTATTTATCTTTAACAGGCATATCTTAACAAAATCCTTAAAGACATGAGCTATTTTATTTTAATCTTTACATCTTTTATAGCCACTGTGCCCAGCATTCTGTATGGAATATATATTCAGTGAAGTTTATGGGAATGATTTAAATAGTTCCGCCTTCTATTTCCTAGGGTATCATGAAAATGAAAGGAAACAATGCATATAAAATATTTTACAAATCAAAAGTGTTATTCAGATGTAGTCTATGACTATTATGCAAGGAATTGATCGGGTGCATTGTGACAACTTTGGTCTATGACCACAATTTATCCTCCCTGTATTTGGACTATTTTGGAGCCTGGACTTTCACTATACATGATAATATATATAGTTCTTTGACAAAATTATATAATCACACGATTTGAGAGTTTAAAGGGACTTCTATAAGCATCTCCTCGATCCAGTAATTGAAAAAGAATTTCAAATATAATATATCTTACTGGTGACCATTCAACATCTGCTTAAATAAATTCTCTCAGTGAAGAGAAACTCAGTAACTCAAACTAACCCCTCCACTACTGTAGAGTCCCTAATTGTTAGGAAGTTTTTCTTGTTGTTTTCCCTTACATCAAGCTTAAATTTACCTCTATAATTTCTACCCACCATTCTAATGTCTGTTCTTTGGGGCTAAATACAAAGCTAATAATCCCTCTTTCACATGGTAGCCTTTCAAATACAAAATTATTATGTCCTACTTGAGTTTTATCTTCTCAAGCCTAAACATTATTAATTCCTTCAATGGATCACCATATATAATGAAATAACCTGGTTACCTTCTGTGTGGACTTCTGTATGAAGGGAAGCCACACTCTAGTATCTCCAACTTTCTCAATGTCTCTAGGCTGAATTTTATTCATGGTACCCAGATCGAAACACAAAACTCTACATATAGTCTGACAAGAGCAGAGTAGAGACAGATCTCTGCCTTTTTTGTTTCTGGAAGCTATAGTTCTCTTAATATTACCAAAAAGTAGCATATGCTTTTCTGGATGTCACATCACAATGTTGACTCAGAAAAACTTGAATTTCAATAATATACCTATTTTTTTTTGCAGATGCTACTTTTTAATCAGATCTCAATTTACCTTGTATTTTAAAGTAATTTTTAAAACTTAAGTACAAGGTTGTATATATTTAACTCTACAGATTTATCTTTTAGATATAGTCAACATAGTAAACTACATAAAGATATATATATATATATATATATATATATATATGTGTGTGTGTACATACACACACACACACATATATACATATAAAGCAAGTTGCATAAATGCATTCACAAGATTAATTTATATTTAGGTCATAGAAAAATAGTTTGGAAATTAAAAAGATTGGAAGCTAGCTACTTAGAATCATGGAGGCAGAGATACCAACAAACAAAAATGCTAAATAGTTGGACTAAATTTAGTTTTAAAAAATAATAAATTGGTTACTCAAACTTAATTGTTTCTAAGACAGTTGACATTCTGTGAACTGAGAGGTATTCTGCCTAAGTTATGTGTGTTTGGTGGAGGGAGGGGGGTGGAAAAGGAAAATTTCTCTTTAGAATACTGGCAAACCCCCTGGAAATGTCAGGCTACGGATTGATTATATGCTACAGGATATTTAAAGGATTCCTGAGTCCCTTTGTCACCCATAATTGCCCTGAAGCACTTCACCTGTCATATCCTTATCTGTTGTCTCTTCTAAGCCTAGCTCACCAAGAGCATGTCACCTGTCATTTTTTTATCGGTTGTCTGTCTCTTCCAGGCTAGCCCACCAAGAAGTGCTTGAGTTTTGTTCATAAAAAAGAACAAACAGGTCATTCCACAGTGTTTCATTATGATTGTCATAATAGCAGCATTTATTTTATAATCTTTATCTAATTAGCTCCTATCCTAAAATATGTTTTGTATATATATGGAAAAATTGGCAAATTAAAAATGTGAATTGATCACCCACAGAGTCAAAGTAATTCAAGAACAGGTTAAGGTGACAACTAGGTCTGTCCACCTGTCAAAGGCAAAGTACAATATTTGGAAACTTCACCTCACTTTTCTAGCCTCTAGAAAGAAAGTTACCTTAACTACAGTCCACATCTTTTTGTATTAGCCATTCTAAATGCTGAGGTATTTTACAAGTTCTGTCTCCTAGATGCAGCCCACCTCTAGCCTTTTTCTTGGTCTAGATGGATCCATCTAAAATGGACAATTTGACATTTGCTTATTGCCCCCATACCAATACAGACTGATACAGATACATCTGTTATTAGAGGGGAAAAAAAGGGGTCAGTACTAAGAATGTTTATTCCCTTATCATTAATGTAAAGATTTAAATAATGATTCAATGAGACTCTTAAAAAAAACATAAGTTAAATTATGACCATCTGACTGGTATACACACATACATGCATATGCATATGCATGTGTGTATGTGTATATATACATATATATAAATTTATAAAATCTCTGAAGAAGGAAGAGGCTATTGTGACCCCCTACAAATACATACATGTATACACATGCACAATATTTGTATGTGTTTCTACATGTAGGTATTATATATATTTTATGTAAACAAAAATAAAAACAATAGAAAAAATTAGGGAAAAGGAGGGGTTAGTGAATGATTATTTAAATAGTTGTATTTACATTCTATGCTCTAATGCCTTGTATGTCTGAATATTTGAGACTTGTTCTAAGTTTTGATGGCAACATCAACTTTTTGAAGTTACAAATACTATCACTAAGGGATCCTTAGCATGGTATATGAACACACAACCAAAATAGGATTATTTAGGTACTATTGTTTTTTTTTTAAATGTAGGTTATTAATGATTTTTGTTTTTAAATCACAATCAATACTATATTATTGCACCTCCACTCAAAAAGAAGAACCCATCATTTTACCAAAGAGAATAGAATAAGTCAAACAGCTCATGTAATGACTATACCTGAAAATGGGGCAGGTTGGTGGTGCAGTGGCTAGAGCACAGGGCCTGGAGTCAGGAAGACCTGAGTTCAAATCCAACCCTAGATACTAGCTGTGTGAACCTAAGTATTCACTTAACGCTGTTTGTCTTAGTTTTCTCTTCTCTAAAATGAGTTGATGAAGGAAATGGCATTGGAATGGCATGGAACGGCAAACCATTCCAGTATTGTTACCAAGAAAACCCCAAATGGGGTCATGAAGAGTTAGGTATAATTAAAAACAAAAAATGCCTAAAAATTGAAAGGACAACAGGGACCTCATCTGACAACGAAGGCAGCACATTTCTCCTGAGTAGGTCTAAATATACTATCAGGAAGAAATGGATATCATCATCTGTTGTCTGGGATCATTATTGGGTCTTAAATTACTCAGAATTTGATTTCTGTTTAGAAATCTTTTCATTTACTTTGCTGAAGTTAACTTTTACTTACTTTGCTGAAGTGTGTGTGTGTGTGTGTGTGTACAGACACACAGAGGCAGAGAGACAGCAAGACAGAGAGACACTAATTTAGGCTCTGCAGTAGGTCTTTCTTGAACCACAGTGCTGCTAATAACTTCTTTTCTGAGGTGATCTTCCATCTACTCTCCTATTCTTGTACAGCTGTTTGCATGTTATCACCTTCGTTAGCATATGGGCTCCTTGAAGGCACTGTTTTGCCTCTCTCTCTTTTTTTTTTTTTTTTTTTTGCCTTTTGGAGGGCAGTTGGGGTTAATTAACTTGCCCAAGGTCACACAGCTAGGTTTTTGTTTGTGTGTGTGTTAACTGTCTGAGGCCGGATCCGAACTCAGGTTCTTCTGACTCCAGGGCCGACACTCTACTCACTGCACCACCTAGCCGCCCCTTTGCCTTTCTTTATGTTCCCCAGATTAGCAGCACACTTTCTGACATACAGTAAGTCCTCCTCAGTTCATTCTTGTTGACTGATTGAATGATTCACAATAGAAAAAAAATCACACTATAGAATACACAGCCTATGTTATAGTGACAAGGTCCTCAGAGATAAGAACAGGAGGTGGCATGTGCTAGGAAAGTCAAACCACTTATAACACTCAACTTTTACTTTTTCTCAGACCCTAAGAAATACAACCTATGACCTTCAAACCAAGACTCATCCCTGGGAAGAGTAGCCTTTAGAGGTTTTTTTGTTTTGTTTTGTTTGTTTGTTTTTTGGCTTTCTTTCAATCTCCTTCCAACCCCAACTCTACAACCACCATCTAGGGGAATGAGTAGTATGAAGAAGAGGTCCACCATCTCCACCACCAAAAAATCACTACTGGGTGATTGCCACCTATGGGCAGGTAAGCCCAAGAATTCTGAGGCATAGTAATGCCCGCCAGACTAGTGGTCTTGCTTGTAGCCCAGGTCCCCAAAGCCAATGTCCTTTGAGGCAACCCTTGTAGAGATGCCATTTAGCACCTTCTTTAGATACTGAAACCTGGAAGATTCAGCAGTTAAACACCACTGAAAGTAAATCCCCACTACTAAAGCCCTTGTCACTACAAAATCAGATATCAAAAAGGTTTTATTAGTGGAAATGACAAATAACATGCATTGCTATCTGCTTTACAGTTGTACACTAAGGACCATTGGACCTTTACATCTGGCTTACTGCTTTTTTAAAATGAGAGAATAGCATAACCATTCATCATTTGCAATATAGCATAGTCACAGGTACTTATCTTAAATCTATAATAGCCCCAATACATAGTTGCTACATTAGAGTTAGTTACATGGAATAGACATAATTTAATAATAGAACAGAGAGATCATTTTCACCGGTAGAATTTGCTTCTCCTCTCTTGACATAGTGAGTGACCTAAAACAACAACAATGATAGTAATAATACTACTACTACTAATAAATTTAATCGTTTGTATAGCACTTACTATGTGTCAGACACTATACTAAGTGCTTTACAATTATTATGCCATTTGATCCTCACAACAACCCTGGGAGGTAGATGCTATTATTATTCCCATTTTACAGATGAGTAAACTGAGGTAAATAGAGGTTAAGTGAATTGCCCAGGGTCACACATCTAGTAAGTCTCTGAGGTGGGATTTGAAATCAAGTCTTCCTTATTCCAGGTCCAGAGCTTGCTCTGCTTGTGCCACCTACCTGTTGTGTCCAAAATCATTATTGCTACTAACTTTATAATAGATTTCACTGAATATAGCTAGACTGGTCCTGGAAGAAGAGACAGGGCAGTCTTGGCAGGACATGCCAGAGCAGGTAATCTTTGAGAACCCAGGTTCACTCTTTTGCTATGATAAGGTAAATTGTAAGACTGTGAAGGCAGCTCATAACACTTGCTGAATATTTGCCAAGTGAATGGTTTGTAAAATGAGACAGTAAGGTATAATGACATGAGCCAAATGATCAATTACAACAAAGATCCCATTGCAAACAAAATAATTTTTATTGTCATATCATTATTATGAAACTTGCCCCATGTGACAACTATTTATTGATTGCTTTTCACAGCTTCTGTGAGTTCAAGTTCACCAAGGAAAGATTAGATCAAAAATCAGTTGTTTTAAGTTATTGCTCCAAAACTTGTCAGGCCATTTATAAGAGGGTTTATTTTTGGGGGGTGTGGGAAGGAAAACGATTCACTGTATTTCTTGATTACTAGCAGTATTATGAACAAATATACTTCTTGTAAAGAACGTATATATGACAAAACCTTAGACTTTGAGGGGATTATATTATTAAATATCATATCTCAATGAAAATTCATCTATCAATGCACAAATTATGTTCTGGAGATATTGTATGCTCTAGCCTTATTATAAAAGCTTAAGTAAGAAAATCTGGCAAAGTCAGTTTTCCAGTATTAGCTTTCAGGCAATACATCAGATCCTGCCAATTCATCTCAATTTATTTGAATATATAACATACAAGGAGAGATGGCAATGAGACAGTATTTTTATCCTTGTTGGCTCATGATGGATGAATATGCATCATAACTCACTAAAGGTGATTCCTCTTGGGAGTTATGAATTCTCTGACTTGGAAGAACTAGTGATAATAATAAAGGTAGGATTTGATTTAAAATATTGTCTGTCAATGTTAAATATCATGCCTATTACTATAAAAGAAAGATATATTTAAGAAATAAAATACATTGATCTTTCCATTTGAGATACTAAATTTTTCAAACATTTATTTAATCAATAGTACTATAAGAATAGTATATTGTTATTTTAATTTTGTTTTTGTCTAGACCTAAAATGACTATGGCTACTCTCTCCAAACTCCACTTAGTTACTTTTTAACCTTATCTTGTACTATGGAAATGTCCTAGACAATGTCCAATATTGCGATATTATACCATGGTATCTATCCCTGCTTTGGGTTAATGCTTTTATTCCATGACATCTATTTTACATATAAATATATCTATATTTTCTCTTTTTGGTAGCAATTAAAATAATCAAAACCCATAAATAAAAGGGGGTGTGTGCTTTCTATACCTTGCAAAGAAGTGATAACAAAATTATCTTGGTGAACCAATACCTATGATCTATTATTTTCAATGTGACCTTAAATCATTAACTAGGTAGACAAGCAATTGGGAGCCAATCAGTCAGGAGGAGGAAGAGAAGAAGAAAGAAAATAAAGGGAGAAAGAAGAATAGGAAAAAGAGGAGGAGGTAAAGACAAAGGAGGAGGAGGAAGAAGATGAGGAAAAAGAGGAAGACCGGAGTTTGGGGAGGGAGAGACAAAGACAGAGCTGAAAGTGGTTTTACTTTGGGTCCAAGGAAAGAAAAGAAACATTTCATGCAATACACAATCTTTGTATTACAGTGTTCATAATAAGCAACTGAAAAGGCTGCCTGGAAGATAACTGCTGCTTAACTGCCAATATCCACTATAGATGATATGGAAGTAGAGAGAAATACTACTAATGATCCAAAAAAAATGATTATACTTTTATATTGATCATGTCCATTCAAAGGTAGGCATAGGACAGCTAGATGAAAAATATTTTAGAAAATATAATTTAGGGGGTGGCTAGGTGGTGCAGTGAATAGAGCACTGGCCCTGGAGTCAGGAGGACCTGAGCTCAAATCTGGTCTCAAACACTTATAATACTTACTAGCTATGTGACCTTGGGCAAGTTACTTAACTCCAATTGCCCTCCAAAAAGAAAAAAAAAAGAGTCTTCTGTCACCTTTGTATATTGGAAAAAAAACAACAACATGCCAGACTTGGAGTTAGAAGATCCATGTTTACATCCCATATCTGCAACTTTGGGGACAAGTCAATTCCCTTCTCATGTCTTCAGTTCATATCCTGAAAAATCAGTGTTATTGGATTAGAATCTAATAACTACAATAAAAATTTTATTTCAAAATGTAAATACTATTCTTAACCCTGGGGTCAAACAAAATAGGCAATGAGCTGCACTTGGCCTACAGACCATACTTTGTTAATCACTGGATTAGATGGTCTCTAAAGTGCCTCACAGATCTGATATTGTCATGTCTGAATTAGATAACCATGCTACACCTTTTGAACTCTATTGGGACACAGCCTTCCCATAAGGCTGATGTTTCAAATCTGGGGGATACTTTTCATTTTCGTTTTCTTCCTGTAACACTCAGCCCCAAACTAAGGAGTGGAATTGGGACAAAATTCTAACAGGAAGAGCTTTGACTAGGGTCCTAACATGGAGTACCTTAAGGGATACTAGACCATATTTCCCTTGCTCTCCCAGGGTGTTTTTAATGAAGAAACTGAAGATGGGTTGAGTTTAGGAGTGAGGGTGTGTAGAGGGAAATGAGGAATCCTTGGAAGTCTTCTGAATTTAATATACCAAGAGTACAATTTAACATTTATGGGCCATTTACTATCATTAATTGGCATAGACAACATATCATCCATCTGAGAAACTCATTGATAAAACTGAATGTCACCATAATAATGGAAAAGCACAATATGCTGATGGGTACTTCATTAATACTAAATGGATTAATACTAAATTAATACTAAAATTTGAATATGATAGTTCAGAATTAAGGATGATATATTTAAAGGTCACGATTAGGTTTTTGATTTTTGCTTTTTTCCCCCCTTCTTTCTTTCTTTATTATTCTTCTTTCTAGAGATTCATTTGCCTTTGATGATTTCATTCAGGATCATGGCTTCAATTATCACCTTTATGCAAATAATGCCAAATCTCTAACCCCCTTCCCCAACCCTAGTCTCTGTTCTGCTCTCTAGTCCTATATATAAATCTATCTGCTGAATGTCTTCACCTGTACCTTTCTGTGATTCTAAAATTCAAACTCTCCTAGACTGAGTACATCAATCAACAAGCATTTATTAAGTACCATGTATGTTCCATGTACTAAACCTGATCCTCACATTCTATTTTCTTTTTTTTTTTTTTGCTTTTTGGAGGGCAATTGGTATTAAGTGACTTGCCCAAGGTCACATGGCTAGTTTTTGTGTTAAGTGTCTGAGGCCGGATTTGATATTCTATTTTCTTAATATTTCTTTAGAGAACCTTTGTTCTTCTAGTCACTCAGCATTTAGTCCAGTGTTTAGCACAGTACCTGAAACATAGTAGGCAGTTAGTAATATTGATTGATTGATTCAGATTTATAATTTCAGTTATAAACTACTTTGTTTCACATTCTCAGCACTTGAGTCAGATTTCTCAACTCTTTCTTCGTCATTTCCATCCTATCTTCTCATTTCTGTGCACCCCCCCATATTTAGATTTCCTAAAATATACCCTTCTCCCCGCCCCTATCTCTATTTCTTGAAATATCTCTAGAGCAGAGATTCTCATCCCAGTATCTATGAACTTTTCTTTGTAGGAATATGTTGATAACTGCATTTCAATATAACAGGTTTCTTTTGTATGTATTTTTTAAATATTTAAAAGCGTGATTCTGAAAAGGGGCGCATAAGTTTCAGGATCACCAAAAAGATCCATGAAGCAAGAGGCAAATATGTTGCCACAGTAAGTAGAGCCCTGAGCTTGGAGTCAGGAAAACCTGAGTCCAAATCTGGACTCAAGACATTTACTAGCTCTGTGACCCTGGTCAAGTCATTCAATTTCTTCCTGTCTCAGTTTCCTCATTTATAAAATGGGGATAATTATAGCACCTATCTCTCTGAGTTTGCCTGAGACTTCCTGAGGCCTTTGTAAATCTTAAACCATTACACAAATACTAGCTATTATTATTGTTACACCCAGTATTCGGAAACTTCCTTCAAGGCCCAAAACAGGTACTACCTCCTCTCTGGAATCTCTGCCTGATAACAGGCATATGAAAATGTTCACTTTTTTCTAATTTTTTCATAGCACTTTACTTGGAACTCTGCATTTATTATCTCCTGTTCAAGTTATCTTTATTACATATTGGTTTTCCTCTATTAATTTGTAACCTTCTTTAGAGCAACATTGTTATTTTAAGTTGTACCTCTCTATGTCTATAAGCATCAGGACAGAGTAATTTGGATATACAATAGCATTAGTACACAGAAGTTTTTTAATTTAATATAATTGCTTCCACCTATTCCAGAAGGTGATAGGAATCTGGAAGTACACACACATTTTCTGTCTGTCTGTCTGTCTCTTTTTATGTTTATATAAATTATATTTAGAAATCTCAAAATCAATCACTTCGAAATTAACCAAAGACGTTTTCTGTCTTAAAAATGGTCTTGCATGCATCTTGAAGAAATTCCTCCTTGTTTACTGAGATTGAGAATGACAATAAGTATAGAGTCAAAATGAAAGATTAGAAACAAGAGAAACAGTAAAACTTTAATAGTGTCTTTCCTATAGGGTTGCTGGAGCATCATAGAAGGGAATCACTCATAATTTGCCACACATGGCAACTTACCTAACAGAGAAATATTACAACACCTTAAGAAATTTGTCAAAAATGGCACAAGCTGTTTTTTTTCTCCTACCTATGAGGTATGACTATAAATACTATGACATTTTAAAGAAAAATTAGACTTTTCATCTCCAAATATGAGCTATTCCTTTCAAAGTAGTCACCTTGGGAGCTTTATACTTACATTTTAAAGATCCTTAGTGGCAGAAAGTCACTGAGGGCAACTTAGATTTCTTAGAAACAGCTAAAGGTCAGTTAGGGGAAGATCTGATGAATAAGGTGGTTGATCCATCAGTTAATTTGGGGAGGTTAAAATGCCATGTGCTCTATGTATAAGTAGAACAATAGAGTGCCCACCTCATTATAAGCAAAGCTTACCACTTCCACCATTGAAAGTGAAAGCCAATGTTGGAATGATTGCAACAGATGTATCAGTTATATTTATTAGATATATTTATTCCATATCTCCTGAAACATAAAATTTCTTGGACATTGGTCTCTTTTTAAATATAGTTTGCTTCCAATTATGGCTTCTACCCCTTTGCTGGTTCAGCATTAATCAAATTAAATCTTTCTGGGATTCATCAATATGCTTATATAATATAAAAACCCTTTCCTAATAAAAGTGATATGTTTATGGGTGTGATAGAGAAAATATCTTTTTACTTTGCCTGGTCCCATAGTAGAAATTTGTGCCAGTTTAAATTTTCTGGTTCCTACTTTCCCCCTAGCTTTTAATAAATTCTCTTATCAAAGCAGAAAGTATTTGCACATCTTGTAGGATTTTACGACAGTAAATCTATCCCTGAGGTATTTCTGAATTAATTTTAATAGATTTTTTGTGTGGGGAAAAATCATCCTACATTTCAGCACACTGCATCAAATGACAATGCTGCATACAGATATTCCTCATAATACCCTCTCCTGGTACTTCCCTCCAGCTGCTACGGTTCCTTGCTCTACAACAGCTCCTGCTGGGGAAAAGGTGTTGCTATAGCTTCAGGCTAACAGGAACTGCCAAGCTTGATTTTATGGCATTAAGTTTCCATCTATACAGACTCCAGAAGAAAAGCAACTCAATGGGACTACCCTTTTACTCTCTAGAGCTGATCATTTTTGCTCATCACCTCGGAAATGTATCTATTTGCCTGATAGTCTTGGAACAGAGAAATTCTCTGGTCAAGTTAAGCTGTTCAGGAGCTAGCATAATTGAGTTGACACTGGGCTGTATGGTTTGTGTAGTTCAGAAGGGACAAATGCAGAAATAGGAGTAGACAATGATAATGATACTAAACCATCTTCCTTAATTAACCTTAAAATAGCAATAAATTATCATTTTTTCTTCCTGAAAAATGTAGAACTGAAATTACTTAAAATAGTTTATTTCTCATGAGGAAATGGGAAACAAGGTATCATCTTTTCTTCATCCTTTTCCCTAACACCCCACATTTAATTAATTTCCAATTTTGATGACTGATTCTCCTCTACACTATCTCCCTGCTCCATCCTCTCTTTAGTTTTTCACTGTCAACATCTTAGTTCAGGTTTTCATCATCTTTCATCTGGACTATCACAATAGTCTCCTAACCAGGCTTCACATTTTCATGTTACTCCTGTCAAGTTGTTTTCTATACTGTTGTCAGATCTTAATATATAGCTATGATTTTGTCAGGCTTACTAATTAATGGATCCACAGTATTGTCTTTAACATGTGCAATATTATTAGAGTGAAAAAGCTATTATTTGCTTACCATATTGTCTAAAAATGTATTCCTAGTAAATAAAAATGTTCAGTAAAAGAGAATGTTGTTTTCCATTCATTTGTCCAGAAACAGTTTGAGTTTATACACAAGCCATAAGCTAAACTAATCAAAATTATATCTGTCTAATACTTGTGTACTTTCATCCTAAAGGAAAAGGTGTGAGAGACTACAGATGAACCTGCACAAATAAAGGAAGACTCCTCAATTTATATATCTTATTTAAGTAACTTCATAAAAAGCTCATGAAGAAACTGAGGCAGAGAGCAGTTAATTGGTTTACATAGGGTTAGAGAGCTAGTAAAGGTGTGAGGCTAGTTTTGAACTCAAGTCTTCTTGACTGACTCTGGGTCTAGCAGCTGATTCACTGTGCCATCTATTTGCACAGGAAGGTTCCCAGAGCTCGAAGAGTGGAAATGTTTGACAGAGAATTGAGCCATGGAGCCAACAATCTCCTAACCAGTCTCCACATTTCCATTCTCCTGTTCTCCATAATGTTGTCAGATATTTATTAATATATAGCTATGATATTGTCTGTCTTGCTAACTGGTAGATATTTTGCATGATATTTTGTCTTTGGGACACGTAACAATAAAGTTATTCCTTGTCTAATAGATTATCTGAAAACGTGGTCCCAATAAATAATTTCATTTCAAGACTAAAATTCCTCAAAGTACTGGGTGACAAGTAGCACCCCATATCCAGAAGAAGTAGGATATTTCGAAGAAAATAATGCCATGCTTTCAGTATTTTAGAGCACAGAACAGAATCACCTAGGTTTAGAATTGGAAGGAACATCAAGAGCTATTGTTCCATTCTACACACCTAAAATAATCCCCCCTTAAAGAATTATTAGCTTTTTTGAAACTTTTTTTGTATAAGGGACTTAACTAGCACTTGAAGCAACCTTACTACTTTTTTTTTTTTTTTTTTTGCTTTTTGGAGGGGAGAAGGTAGGGCAATTGGGGTTGTGACTTGCCCAAGGTCACATTGGTAGTTTTGTGTTAAGTGTCGGAGGCCAGGTTTGAACTTGAGTCCTCCAGACTCCAGTGCTCTATTTACTATGCCACTGAGCCGCCCCAACCTTCCTACTTTTCAAAGGCTCTAGTTGTTGGGAAATTTTTTTTTTACCTCAAACCTAGATTTTTAGATTTTTTTTTATCTTATCAATGTCCCTTCTAAGATGTTTTGTCTCAGATTGATTATATGTCAAAATAATCAGGTTGATTACATATACATGTAAAGGCATACATAAATTCTGTGATTGTATTCTGTGCTTCAGAATAATTAGTCTGTCTCTAATTATCAATGTATATGTTGTATCCCCCCAATGTAATACAAGTTTCCTGAGGATGAAGTTTATTTTATTTTTTATTTTGTATTCTCTATAAGATAGTATATTGATTTATACATAGTGATAATTACTAAATATTTGAAGTATTGAATTGATTTGTTGAAATATGCTTTCTTTAAAAAATGCTAAAATCTTATCAAATACAATTGAATTTGCTCAAAACAATTCATGGAACTTCTAGGTTTTCATGTATAATTTTTCCTTATGTAAAGTTAGGATCATTATCAAATATGTGAATGTACCTTAGTATGATCTCACTTTTAGATATTTTGTATAAAATGACCACTACCCTCCCATTTATATGTGTAAGTCTCATTCTTTGAGGCCCATCCCAAGTCCCTTTGCCTTTAGGAAGCTTTATCAATTTATTCCAAATCAAATGGATCACTGACTTCTCTGAACTCATATTGCACTTATACTCAGTGCCTCATGTTTGGCACTTTATGGCCTTTATATTACCAATTTCCTTCATTTGCTAGGGCAGATTATTTAGCCATCACAGTAAGCCTGTAGTAATTTTTCCACTTCTGTATGTAATAATGCACATACTAATGATCATAATAAGAACTAGTTAGAAAGCTTCACGCTGATATTCTATAAAATGATGATTTAAACTTTCTCATCCTATAGAATTATTTTAAGGGACTACATACTTGATGGAAACATCACATTTCAGCAGCTTTTAGCATTTTCCAATTCAAAAGTAATTGATTTTTCATCTCTATTTGGAAGCATTGAGCATGAGAGAAATAGCTGCAATGCCATTAAACCAAAGCAGCATAGGAAAACATATTGGAAAGCTTGGATAAAAATTAAAACGGAATGTCTGGGAAATTAGTAACTGCTTTGATTATCAGAGTACAACTTTGCTTTCATCTCTTTACTTCTTGGTTCTGGAATATAGTTAGCTCACATTTGGATCAGGAGTTTTGAAAAGATAACGCCCTTAGCACAACTTACCAATAGGCAAAGATGCACAATTTGAGGGATTGATGTTTTCAAATTTGAAAGTTCTTTGCCTATGCCAGCATTTTTCTGGTCTCTTAAACTTAATTGACTTTAAACTGGCCTCACCATATTCTCTGGCATAAATGTAGATCATAGGATACCCCCTACCCATGTTTCTTCAAACTTAATTTTGTATAGGAGCAATGGTGACTGGTTACTACTCTCTTTAATTGGAACCAGTGAGACAAAGATCATTCTTCCTATGCACTCCAGTTCTAATACATGGACTCAATGAATATAGTTACTCAATAAATACTTGTATATTGAATTGGATTTCTGAACTGTGGATAGTATCTGGTTTCCAGTTACTATATTGCTAATTCTATTATAGTTAAGCCCATGTATATTGATTCACAACCTGGCCTATGCACTAACTCTTATTTCTTTGGGGACCACAAATCTGTATCTTGACAGGAAGTTCTGTGTTCCTCTAGAACATACAAAATCAGGGAAATTTAAACATATTCACTCTTCCTAATGATTAAGCCCTTCCATGTATAGTTTCTCCCTTACATCCCCCAGTAATCTTCTGAAGGAAGTAGTGAAAAGATTATCTAGATTTGGAAGATAATGCAACTGACCTTCAATGAGAAACAACTAAAAATATGCATATTTGGAAAACCTTTCAGAGAAAATTTAGAGAATTTCTCCCTGTAACATGCTGCTACAACAGGTTATAGTATTAATCCCATGCCAAAATATCAAAGTAGGTGATCCTGATTCTTGATACTTTCTTACCTATCTTTTTAATGATCTTTCCTCCACCCCACCATTCTAGGTTATTCTCTGTGTCCTAATGCTAGACCCAGGTACAGGGACGTCATTGGATTATAGATTTAGAACCAAAAAGGTCTTTAGAGGCTATCTCTTGAATTTGTCTTGTTTTGCAGATGAAAAACCTGAGGCCCAGGGAGGCTAAAATACTGTCCCTGGTCGCAAAGGGATGAATTTGACAACCATGACTTGAACACCCATCTTCTGACTCCAAAACCATTCGTCTTTCCACTTGACTATCCTATTTCTCACGTTACCCTGACTCTTCCTAGTTATTCTCTCACTCTCAAAACTTTTTCCCATTTTTCTTGTAGCCCAATATTATATTTGACAACAATCAAAGAAGTGAAAAAGCTGAGATTCCTTAAAAAATGACTTTTAATAGTGGAAGTTCTGATCCTAAGATGGTCTCATGGTAAGGGCAGGTGACCTTCCAAAACCTATTAAAGAGCTACTTAAGTGTGCCACAGAGGTAATGACTTATTCTACAATGTATCAAACTGGTCCTGTTAGCCTGAAAGCATCAGATAGCATAACATTTAAAAGATTAATATTATCTGGTTTTCCAAGAGATAAATAAGTTATAGAAATGAGAAAAGTATTATATATCAGCAATATGTAAATGGTGGTTTGGATGTCAACGAAAGGTCAGGGTCTAGATTGCTATAAACAGAAAAATAACATCAAGTAATTCTCCAAACCAACAGTAGAAAGCATCTAAGACTTTCTTTGGACACTTTATCACATTTGTGATCAGATTGTGGTAATAAAGCCATCATAGAATTCTGAAGTTGGAAGGATACTCAGAGGTCATCTAATCTACCTTGTAACTGAAAGAGAATCCCATCCCCAATAGAACTATAAAGTCAATATTATCACCCAACTGGTACTTGAAGAAGCCCATGGAAGGTGGGAAACCCACTCTACTTCTATGAGCAGACCATTTCTACTTTGAGATACTTATAATTATAAGCAAAATTTTACTTAAATTAAGCCCAAGTTTGGTTCTTGTGCCTAGTTCTGCCCCATAGGACACGAAAGAGCAAATCTATAATTCCTTCTGACAAAATTTTAAATAATTCAAAGTAGCTACAACTACACTCCTCCCCCATCTGCTCTTCTACATGCCGGACATCTTCAGTTCCTTCAATTAATCCTCATCCAGCCCTTTATCATCCTGATCTCTGTCCTCTTGATATTCTCCTTACCAATAGAGACATTTAAACTTTAACTGTGTTATACAGATACTGTTAAAGATGTGACCTGGTCAGGGTAGAAGCAAAATAAAATTATGACCTTCCTAATTCTGGACACTAACCCTCTCCAAATTGGTTAACATCATATTAGCTTTCATAGCTGCCACATCACACTTTAGACTTATATTGAGCTAAGATATCATCATAGATTTAGAAGTACAAAGGACATCAGAGTATAGCTGTTTCAAACCCTTTGGTTTATAATTGAATAAATTGTGTTTCAACCAGGACATTGACTTGCCTAAGTGATGCTACAGCATCAGAGGTGAGATTTCAGTCTCTGATCTCTGACTTTAGAGCTCATGCCAGTGTATCATAGTACCTACTCAAGATATATTGATTCTTCATATACCTTTCATGAAAACAATGGAGCAAACCATAAACGTCAAGCAAATTTTTGAGGGTATGCTAAGAATATTTTAAACCTTTGAATTCTTATGGAAACTTTGCTTGAAGAAACCATATTATTATAACAATCAAGGTTCTTGGGCAATAAATTATTGAGGAAAGGAAAACAAAATTATTCAAACCATATTGATTAGAAACAGAAGATGGTCACATGGGCCTTAAAAAAAATTCTATGCATGCAAACTTTAGTCACTGAGAACCTATACAGGCAGAAGAGAAGTGCCAGTAAAATATTAAGTGGGCTCAACTCAAGACTGTGCAAAGAATTAATAGGTCAATGGAAATGCGACAAAAAGTAAAAGTCAATCCAGGTCAGAAGACAGGAGCAGATAAAGACACAACACTGGATTAAGGAGTTGTGAAAAAGATAAGGGGGCAAAAAGGTAAAAAAAAAAATTTCTTCATTAATATAATCCCCCAATGGGAGCTTGAGATAACATTAGCCTTTTCATAGATTAGGAGCAAAAGTACATTACATATTCAGAGTTTCTGAAAGATTGTTTTAAGTTCCATCTTTACAAAAGTTCCAGTATGATCAGATAATTAAAGGAAATGTTTCCTCTGTTGGGGGAAGGGTTAAATGGAGCTATAGGCTCAAAGATGCAAAGAAAAACTATGTTGAATGCCAATTATGGACACAAAATTGGAAAATTAAATTGTTAGGCAATGTAAATATGCATACAATATGTTCTCCACCCTCCAGGCTCTTATTTCATTAGGTATTTTTTTTTGGAGAATAGATAATTTTGTAATTAAAAGTCAACTTTTTGCTACTATTTCAAACTTAGTTGAAGTAGACCATTTTCACACCCCATTTACATACAAAATGGAGTAAAAAAAAGAAATGTCCTTCTTTTCCAAATATATTATTTTCAGAAATCATAATATCTGAGAGGTGGAGTAGAGATGCAGATAATCAATTGTTGGGTTTTTGGGGTTTTTTTTTTTTTTTGGTCTACTTCACCCAACCCACCTCCTCCATTACAATCTAAAAAGTAAACTATACCAAATCCTGATCAGGAAAGCTAATAGTCTGTTATTTTTCCAGCTGATGGCACCATAGGAAGACAAAGAAGTCTCTGGATGTTGGGGGTGGTGATGGCCAGGACCTCAGTGTAGTAGCAGCAGAGGTAGCTGAGGCTATAGCAGTAAAAGCAGTGGGGGGACAGAGTGCCAAAGGACCTTAAGCAGCAGCAAGATTAATACGAACACCAAGGCTAGAAGCATCAGGGCAGAGAGAGATCCTAGGGGACTCATGAAAAAGTACTAGAAACATGAACAGGTGCCAACTGGCAGCTGTGTTGCCCAGTACACTGGTCTAGGTCATAGCCCCAGGGAGGAGATGAATAGTCACAGTTGGGAGTGAGAGATGTCCTAGTAGTGTACTAAACCAGGAACAAGTGCCAAAAATTTAGCTATGTGGTTCTATACCCAAAAGCAGAATGTGTGGAGTAAAACTCAGTTCTAACCTTTAACTCTGCACATAAGCCTACAGGGGGATAACAAGAGTAGGAAACTAATACCAAAAAGAATGAAAGAGTTCAATTATTCTTACCCTGCAGAGCCTCCCAGCAGGCTAATGATTCCATCAGCAATCTAATGAAATTCAGCTTCACACAATCCAACAGAAACCTAGAATAGAAACCTGCAGAGCTCAGGCCATGCAGACAGTGAATAAATCTCTCCCCAGATCACACCAACGTAGAAGCACTGAAAACTCACAGGTCCCCAGACTCATCTGTGCACAAAAAAGGATAGATGGACAGTAGAACAGGACACAAAAGTATAGAAACTAATGGAAGATGTCCTTAGAAGTGAACAGAGCACAATGCCAACATAAAGTCCAAAGTCAAGAAGTAAATTTGAAGAATGAATAAACAACAAAAGAACCTGATAAAGAGGCACTGTGGTGACAGGGAAGCTCAAGACACGAACACCGAAAAAAACAAAAAGACTTGAAAACATCTATAAGCAAAGCTGCAAAGAAAAATGCCAAGTGGATACAAGGCCAATAAAATTTCTTAGAAGAAATTAAAGAAAAAATTATGAATTAAAAACATAAGAATAGCAGAGGGGAAAAGGGGAAGGTTATAAAAAGAAAATTAACAGCTTGGTAAAAGAGGTAAAAAACATTAGTGAACAAAATAACTCCTTAAAAAGCAGAAATATTAGTACTTCATGAAATATGGACTTTAAATGTGTTTGTTATGACTTTGAGAAAAAATATTTTCACCCTTCCAAAAAAAGTCCTAAATGTTTTTAAGCTTGTAATTTTCCCCCAGATGACCATTAATGGTGATCATCAATTAAGCAATTAAGAAGTCAGTTATTGGAGTGGCTAGGTGGCACAGTAAGTAGAGCACTGGTCCTAGAGTCAGGAGGACCTGAGTTAGGATCTGGCTTAAGTCACTTAACACAAAAACTAGCCTCGTGACCTTGGGCAAGTCACTTAACCCCATTGATTGCGGTTGATTGCCCTCCAAAAAGCAAAAAAAAAAAAGTTAGTCATCAAATTTCTATAGCAGGCATTAAAGATATAGTTATACTCATTAGAGTATATAGTAGATTAGAGAATATATAATGATGATGATGATGATGGTTCAAATAAAGACAGTAATAAAATTGATTTCCAATGATTTACTCATATTATCTCCACAGAATTATTCACAGAATAGGCATTGACATGCTCTTAACTAAAGTTAGCTCTTAAAAAGAAAAACAGTGTCTTCTGAAAAGCATGATTATTGCTGGAGAGGAATATAGAAATAACTGGAATCACACACAGTTTACCGCTCATTTTTCTAATAGAGATAATGAAAAATGGGATACTGCATTTTACGTAATCCGTATGAAATAAGGATTGCTATGTTGTGGACCTTGAAAACTCATAACTGTTAATGTAATTGGGAAATAGCCACCCCAATATCGTTTGGGGAATGAAATATCTGGCATGGGGATGTCAAAGGTAACAAAACAATTATCTCTCTCCTGAGCAATATAACTAAAAACAACACATGAGGAAAGTTCCTGTTTGCATGAGAAACCAGCTAGCTTGTTACCAAGGAATAAACAAATCAGAATGAGATAAGCTATTCTCTGGAGTGAAATAAACACATTGCAATTAAATTTGATGTAATCTAAAAGATTTTAATTTGGTTAGTGACATTGGCTATTAGCAGCACAAAAATAGGATTTCAAGGAGACATTGTTAGAGAAAACAGACTATGAAATTCTGAAATACTTCATAATCCCTCTAAAATATATACTATAGCTACTCCAAGTGATGTTAGAAGAGTAGCATGCTTATGTAGTTCAAGAACAATTAAAAAGTGACTTTTAAAACTAAACTCTATTATGTAAAACTCTATAAGTAAGTCACATTTGTCTCATCTATGAGGCTCAGTTTCCTCATCTGTTAGATGAGGTTAGACTAGATGAAACTGAAGTTCCTTCCAGACTTAAATGATCTTGTTATTTCAAACATTATTAAAATTATAAAAATGACAAAACAGCTATGAATACCCATTAAGGAAATGAATTATTTCTTTTTAAAAAACATATACACATCATAGTGTGTTATTACAAGGAATATCACTAATTAAAACAAAAACAAACAAAAAAACCCCAACAACCTACCTCTGCTAGTGAAAAGGGATTTGGATTTGGAAAGCAGTCAATCACTTATGACAGTGATTTAATTTTGCTATATACAAAGGTTTTAGTTCAAGATGAAAGTGGATAAGGTTATTACTAGAATTAGTATTCTTTAATAATATCCATATTTTTCTAGCTTCTCTACATAGAATATGAATTAACAAAATGCAAAATACTTAAACATAGGAAAACATGCATCCACGTAACCAATGATTATCAAGAAGCACATTATCTAACTTAGCTGTATGACCCTGAAAAAATTACCACCACTTTAAATCTCGATTTCTTCATCTGTAAAGTTGGGATACTTGAGTTACCTGTCTTATATTGTTGCTGTGAAGATAGCATTTTTATAGCCATAACAAGCCTATACAGATTTATTTTGATATAATCACCAGCACCAATCACCATCATCACCATCACCAATATCATCATCATTTTAGTAGTCTATTAAATTCCAATTTCAATCCTTTATCATGATGTAATGAGGACTTTACTGGCTCTAGATCACCTAAGATGGAGGCACCCATGTGGAACATGCTAAGTATGAGATTGTAGGAGAAAACAACAAGTGGGAACAACTTTTTCAATTGGATACAAAACCAGCCAAACTGGGACAGTCTCTCCCTTCCTGGTAACATGTATGGGATGAAGGTCCTGTTCACTCACATTTGTGTGCTGCACTAAATTGGATGTGGGAAAAGGACCATCTCCCTCACACCTTTTAGGTCCCGTGGAGCTAAGGATCTGGCTCTAGGTTGAGTATGTTTTGTTTCTTTTTCAGTTATAGATAAAGGTACTGGAGACCCAGGACCCAGGAATTTGAGCCACGGCAAACTTGAAATCAGAATTCTATGACAGTTTTGTGGGTAGCCCACCAGGAAAACCCCAAAAGACCAGGATGGCAGGACAAAAATCAAGGGAAGGTTTGGACTTTAAATTTGGTGGGATTGCTTCTACTTCTAGTGAATACCAAATGGCAGAAGATGCTGGTGCTGCAGGAGGTGTGGGAGGCCCCAGGGGCCCCGGAGTCAGAGGCAGGGGAGGCTTTCTCAGTGGCTTCGGCAGTGGGGGCCGAGATTGAGGCTGTGGCTGTGGCCTGGGGCCTGGGGAGGAAAGGCCAAAAACAAGGAGTGGGTTCCTGTTACTAAGCTGGGCCGGCTAGTCAAGGACATGAAGATCAAGTCTTTGGAAGAGATCTATCTTTTCTCGCTTCTTATCAAGGAGTCTGAGATCATAGATTTCTTCCTGGGATCTTCGTAGAAAGATGAGGTTTTGACGATCGTGCTTGTTCAGAAACAACTAGACCTGGCCAATGTACCAGGTTCAAGGCTTTTGTGGCCATTGGTGACTACAATGGCCATGTTGGTCTGGGTGTCAAGTGCTCCAAGGAAGTGGCCACAGCTATTCATGGTGTTATCATTCTGGTCAAGCTGTACATCATTCCTGTGAGATGTGGCTACTGGGGGAACAAGATTGCCAAACTTCACACAGTACCCTGCAAGGTCACTGGGCAATGTGATTTGGTACCGGTGCGCCTGATCCCCGCCCCTAGAGGAACTGGCATTGTCTCAGCTCCTGTGCCTAAAAAGCTCCTGATGATGGCTGGAATGGATGACTGTTACACTTCTGCAAGAGGCTGTACTGCCACTCTGGGCAACTTTGCTAAAGCTACCTTTGGTGCCATCTCCAAAACTATCTAACCCCAGACCTGTGGAACTATCTAACCCTAGACCTGTGGAAGGAGACTGTGTTCACTAAGTCTCCTTATCAGGAATTCACTGATTCAATAAATTGAACTATGCGGGCTAAAACAAACAAACAAACAAAAAAAACTAAACAAACAAACAAACAAAAACAAAACAACCAACAAAAAAACCCTTGGTGGCACTATGTTATTTAAGAAATTAGCTCAAGCTGTGAACACAATCCCCTTTCCTTTGTGGCTGAACTTGCTTAAGGGTACCATAAAAACTTTGATTAAGTGTGAAATTTTACTTACATGGTCTTCAGACTATGGTAGCAAGGGAACTCACTGTTACAATGACAAAGTCCAACTCAAATCTCCTATTGTAGAAGCTAGATTATACAGTGGATTGAGTGCTGAATTTGGTGTTAGAAACACCTGAGTTCAGATGCATCTTCAGATACTAATTAAGGTATATCCCTGGGCACTGAACCACTATCTCCCTCAAATACCTTATTTGTACAATGGAGATTATAATAGTACCTCTCTCCCAGGATACTTTGTGAGATAAATGTCAAGGTCTTTGCAAGTCTTAAAGTGATATGCAATTATTACTTACAATTATTAACTTGGTGTTTTTCAGCTGTTTCAGTTGTGTTTGACTTCATAACCTCATTTTGGGGTTTTCTTGACAAAGATACTAGAATGTTTTGCCATTTTTTTTTTTTTACAGATGAAGAAACTGAAGCATATAGGGTTAAGTGACTTGCACATGGTCACACAGCTAGCTGAGGTCTTCCTAACTCCAGGCTATATCCACTGGGCCACCTAGTTGCCCTACTATTTATTCATTATAATAATTAATAATTAAGTAATTTTGAGCTCTGGAATATTATGGCAGTAGAGCATAAGCTTTCATTCCAAGTTTGAAAGACTCAAGTCCGTGACTAATTTAAACTTCATTTAGAAGGTGATTTTGTTACTATTTAATCATTCCACATTTTCTCCAGGGTACTAATCTCTTATATTGCATGTTAATATGTGTAAAATATCGGGGCAGCTAGGTGGCACAGTGAGTAGAGCGCCAGCCCTGGAGTCAGAAGGACCCGATTTCAAATCCGGCCTCAGACACTTAACACACAAACAAACAAGCAAACAAACAAAAAAACCTAGCCATGTGACCTTGGGCAAGTTACTTAACCGCAACTGCCCTCCAAAATAAATGTGTAAAATAATATTTCCCCCCCAAAAAATACTGCACCAGATATAGGCAATTTAAGATAATTCAACTTTATAAGTATAAGGCCCTGGGGGAGGGGACCAATTTAAGGAGTTCTCTGGTCACTGTGATGAGATTAGAGGGTATAGATCATCGTTCAGAAGAAAGTAAGGGGGCACTTCCCTTGTTGATGCCTTGTTGATGGGGAACTCTGGATAATTGACTAAATGAGAATCACCCCCCTGCCCCACATAGCATATAAAACATCTTTGTCTTTCCCTCTCCTCTTTCTTTCGCAACTTCCTTTTTAATTCTAGAAGAAAACTCAACGTAGCACTGAAATGTGTTCTTGTGGGAGAAAGGTTCAGAGGCAGGGATTGTGCCTATGTAATATTAGATTCCCACTCCACACTCAACCATTAATTGTGATTAGGTGCAAAATCAGTTAGTGAGATATTTGTTTTGCCAATAGAATTCCTAGACCTCATGTTCCTAGCATACTTCTGCTTCTCTGTTCCATTTTTGAGTACTTGTTAGAAATTAGGGATATGAGAATGAATGGATTTTCTAATCTAAAGATGAACTAACAGAATTGATTTTAAAATTAAATTGTAGGGGCGGCTAGGTGGCGCAGTGAATAGAGCGCCGGCCCTGGAATCAGAAGGACCTGAGTTCGGAGCCGGCCTCCGACACTTAATCCGCACAAACAAAAACCTAGCCGTGTAACCTTGGGCAAGTTACTTAACCCCAATTGCCCTAAAGGGGCGGCTAGGTGGCGCAGTGAGTAAGAGTGCCGGTCTCGGAGTTTGGATGACCCGAGATCAGATCCGGCCTCAGAAAATGAGCACCCACGCATAAATCAAATGACTAGCCGTGTAACCTTGAGCAAGTTACTTAACCCCAATTGCTTTAAAAAAAAAAAAAATTAAATTGTATTTTTTTAAATTAGCAAATCCCCCCCCAAGATAATTATTAAAGAAACACATAACATAACCGCAGATGAACATACATGTAGTCCCACTTTCATGAATCCTGAAACTAGATGATCTAGAGAGAGAAAAAAGCAATTTCCTTATTCAGGGTGTCCCTTGGAGAAAGAAGAGGAAAGGCCACAGAACTCCTATCCATTGTCCTATGTGAAAATCAAAGCTGATGATTTACTTTGATAGTATTGGTGTGTTGGAAAGAGGATTATTTATTTGTCAGTCCAAGAAATTTGTTTCTCTTTTGAGTGGGAATATAAACCATGGGTGGTTCTATAGGTCTTGGGAGAACTGTTTATGATTCTGCAACATGTCCTGGGGGAATTGTTTATGACTCTGCTACAAGTCTTGGGAGAACTGTGTATGACTCTTTGAGAAACAAAAATGCATCAGAATGTCAAAGGGTTGTCCCCATGGTAATCCTAAGTTCAATTCCTTTCTTGCAGGAACTTATGAGATATTTGAATGTTTTATATGTTTCAGCATCTAGTAGAGGCTCCTATAAATTCTTTATGTTTTATGAACTTTCTGTGAAGTAAAACAGAAATTCCTCTATCAGAAATGCATTAGGTAATGAGTATTAATGAGATCTAAAACTCTATTATCCACATTTGGGGATACCTAGAGATGAGTTGTATATTATGCATATTCCTCGAGGTTTTGTTAGAATAACTTTGGTGGGGAAAAGAGCCAGAGATACTAACTCTTTTGGAATTTGGATGTCTAGATTAGATTTAGGAGTAAAAAATATTGAGAAGCCCTGGGGAGTGGGTTAGATAAGTGAATTTACTTGCATCTCTATCACTTGATGATTACTAGAAGGCAAAAGGATATTTCTATGCTAATTGTCCAAGCCTAGGTTAAGTTTTAAAAATAATTTTATTTTAAACCAAATTAAAAGTTAGTGAGAAGTCATTTCCAATGAAAAATAAATATTTCTATCCTATTTTTACAGTCTCTCCTTCTATAGGAATTTAAGTAATTATTTCAATCCTTTTTTCTACTTTGTATAAATATATCTTATTTTGGAAAAAGTATACTTCACTTAAACATTTCAATAATGAAAACAGGAAATCAAATTTTTTCTCCTTTCTATTTTTAAAGCTTTAAAAAATAATCTATTTTAAATTTTAAAAAATTACCAAAGAGTCAGTCAATCAAATCTTTTGACCAAAATAATTTTAAATTAAATTCAACAAACATTTATTTAGCGCCTACTATACACAAAGCATTTTGGTAGGCAGTGGGACATCCATCTAGTGGTTTTCTTGGGCTCAGAACAAATAGCTAATTGGACTTTGTTTTCTACCTACCAGCATTTAGAAATGAGAAATCATGAAGTGGAACAGGGAGGCTTAGAGAATGAATGATAATCACTTATAGATATGTATTAAACAGCTTTAATGTTCAAGGAGAACATAATTCTGAGGACAGTAAGTGATTTAAAGAGCAGAAAACAGTGATAGCCAGGTTGCAATCTAGTTGAAGAGATGAAAACATATGCAGGTTAAGATGAATTATTATTATGTACATTTATATGAGCAATGCAGACAAATATTATACCATGCTCTGTGATCTTTGTTAAGGTACAGAAATGTGATTGTGATAATATGCTACTTAATGTTCATCATTAAACTGATGAAATTAAAAAGGTAATAACTTTTAAGGGTTTGGTGACCCTCGGTAATTTAACCTCTATAAACATCAACTATTCATATTAGCTCTTAACATTTACTTAATGGTTTCTGGGTGAATATATTTTATTATTAAGCATGTACACATAATTACATATATACATATATTATATATACACAGAGAGATAGATATTTAATAATATTTATTAATATTTAAGAGTAACTCAATTCAAAGTTGAAGCACAGTAGTTAGATTACAATTAGATATCTTATAAGAGATTCATGTAAGTTCATTTTCTGATATATATATATATATATACATATATATTTATATACACACACACAAATGCAATTTTGTACATGTCTATGTATGTTTTAATAAATGATTAATCTCAGGAAGGCTATTATTTAGTCACTTTGAGGCACAGTTCCTTCCAATTATAAGACTTATCTTGGATGAATCAATGTTGGGTCTTTGATTACTCCATTCTGCATTCTGAGAATGTTTCAAACTCTTTCTTTTTATTCCTACTGAAACCTAACCCATCCTAGATGGTCCAACTATGATATTACCTTCTCCATGAAACTTTCCTTGATCTCTCAGAGTTGATTCTAACATCCAATATGCTTTACTTCTTTTGTGCTTTTGTCATATCCCATAATTATATAATATAGTTTATATATTTCTATGTATATGTATATATATATATAAAACATAGTTTAGTTATTATACATTCAGTATAAAGTTACATTCTGTTTTTGTTTTATCACACCTTTTCCTAACACCAGGATGAGGGCAGAGAACATGCCATAATTGTTGTATGTCACTCAGCATCTGATATGGTACTGTATTTTTTGATTAGCTGATTGTTGAATTAATAAAGGCTATTCCATATTAACTTTTTGGTTTGTACACTTAAATTAACTTTGACTCTGTTTAAATATTAACTTAATTTTTGGTACTTAAGAATTGAAAATGAAATGAATAAATAGCAAATTGGTAACTTTTGGAATTTCAAAAATATTTGACTATTATTCTATTTGCTTATAGACAAGTCCTCTTGACTAAATATTCTTTTAAAGACATATGTATTAGGGGGCGGGTAGGTGGTGGGGTGAATAGAGCACCAGCTCTGGAGTCAAGAGGACCTGAGTTCAAATCTGGCCTCAGACATTTAACATAAAAGCTAGCCATGTGACCTTGGGTAAGTCACTTAGCCCCAACTGCCCTCCAAAAGGCAAAAAAAAAAAAAGACATATGTATTTACTCAGCCCTTGAGCCACAAAACTATATTTGTCAATACTTTATTATCGTATTTTAAAAGTGAAAAAATTAGCACATTTGACATTTTCAAATAATCTATTTTACATTATTTTAGGAGGTTAAATGGGACGAAAACATGTATTTTAATGTTATTTTTATTGATAACTTAATTTTTCTTCCTACTTCCCATCCATATAATCTTTACTTGTGACTAAGATTAAAAATAAAAGAGCAAAAGAAAAAAAAAAGCAGTTCATCAAAAGTATCATATTAGTAGTGCCAGTTAGTATTTAAATCAGTAATCCCCTAATCTCCTCCAAGTGTTTGGGGGTGGGGCTAGAGGTAAGTATGTTTTCTCAACCTGCGTCAAGTTTGCTCATTGTAATTTGTCATATTTTTCTAACAATTCACTAGATAAAGTGCAAAATCAAACAGAAATTCAAATGTATCATATCACTGAACTTAAATTGTATACTGATTTGTATGTGTATACTATTTAAAGTCAGTATTTGGATTGGATATGATGAAGACATTTTATAAGAAGGTCAAAGGAAAGAGACATTCATGTTGTAATTTGTCACATCAGATTTACGTTTTGTCTCAGGTTTGAACATGGAATGTTCTGGTAAACATGGAACTAGTAAAATGTTTTTCAATATGCATTTATTAATTATCATTTTGTGTCTACACATACTGAACACAATACATTTTTCACCTACCTAAGCTTACTCAAAAAGTGTTTTAATCTCTATTCCCAATTTTGACCAAACTTCATGAAATTTGCATTTTTTTCATCTCAAATTTCATTGGAAATTTCAAATGTCTAACATCATAAAGAAATGTATCTTTTTTGTTGTTGTTGATTTTTGGAGCAGGGAAAGGCACGGCAATTGGGGTCAAGTGACTTGCCCAAGGTCACACAGCTAATAAGTGGTAAGTGTCTGAGGCCGGATTTGAACTCAGGTTCTCCTGACTCCAGGGCTGGCGCTCTATTCACTGTACCACCTAGCCACCCCAAGAAAAAGATCTTAATAGGCAACAGTTATGACTTTATTTTAAAAACAAAAGTGAAGCAAATTACACAATGCATGAGGTTTGAGAATAATAATAAATCACTGCAAGGGAAGTAAATACTGACATCTCTGGAATGAAATAAAATGAAAAATGCAAATCAAAAGAGAGAAGTTGGATATTTTATTTGTGTTTTGTTTAGATTTTATATTCCATTATAAGAATTGAATAAATACAAAAAACCTAATGCCAAAAAGGTTGGGATAGAGAAGAGAACAACAGCAATGACCTTTGAGATTTAACTAGAACAGTGCTCTCTTTCTGTCTCTCTCTATATCTGTCTCTTTCTCCATGTGTGTGTAAATATATGTCTATGTATAATTATGTGTACATGATTAATAATAAAATATATTCCCCCAGAGTATATTAAAGTATACAAAATCCTAATATCAAAAATAAAAGTAACCTCAAAAATATCTTCATTTTAGTATGGAAGACAGAGAAAGCAAGACTACATGACAATTTATTGGAAAAAAAATTTCAAAATAGTTGTCTAGAGCCACTTTTTTCATGCAGAGAATGATAAATGTGTGAAAAAGACTGTCAGGAAAAATTGCTGAGGCAAAAACACAGGGGTCATATGAGAAAAATGAGATGCCATCCAGTCAAAAGCAAAGTACTAAGAACGGATGAACTTGGATTGGAAGAATTGCTTCTATCATCCCCCAAAGACTTCTTATGTTCTCTTCTTGTCTTTCTAGAAATCATTTAATTGAGAAAAATTCCCCTCAGTTTTATAGCCTTATCTTGGTAGAGTCAGTGCTCCTTAATTGTCATCCTGAATTCACATTTATATAGTAAATGTGCTTTACATGTTCACTGCTGTTTCTCACAGCACTCATTCGTGTCTTTCATGACTCATGTTGATAAATTGCTTGACAGTTCAGCTCTCTGAAGAACCAATACTACCCTTAAGTCCCACTGAAATATTGCATAGTTCAAATGAAGATTAGAAAAGGTTCTAATATTGGAGATCTTTGCTAAAGGTCAACCTGGAAACACTTCTCATATTTGTCATTTTAAACATTAAAATATCTCTTTTGATTTTGAAATCGCCAATAGCTTTTAATGCATAACTTATGATTTCTGGTTCAATGTTAAAAGACTTTGATGAACGTATGAGTTAACATTAAAGGAATTATGAATTATCCTGAAGACAGAACAGAAAATGGGATCTGCTATGACTGTATAAGATTACCAGGGATGAGAAAGAAAGTTGTATAATACAGTCCCTGGCATTTATTAAATACTGAACAACATTTCTCATGTGTACAGAAGCGCCATTAAATTTAAAATATTTATATATTGTTTCTTATCCTTACCTGTTGCTTTTGAAAGGGGACAATTCCTGCAACTTATAGTTAAAAAGGACATTACTAGTTGGTTTTAGAAGTGTTGTTTTCATCCTATCTACCTTCTCCTCTCTGAATGGAAATTGCATATTCAGAACATTGCATTCACAGCACTGACCTTTTCTTTCTCCCAGGTCACCCATTGAACTGCTCTTATCCCTAAGGTTCTGTTGTGCACTATCAGTAATAATGAAGCTGGACTTTGACAAGCATTTCACCATCATTACTAGAAATATTTTCTCAGGAAGTCTGGAGACGCCAGAAATATCTTGATAATCTTATTGTTCAATTGGTTGAATCTCATTTTTCAGAAGTACAAGAAAACTAAGCTGATCCCCCCAAAATGAATTTGTTTACAATATATTTAAATGTCAGTGAGTTAGGATATTCATAAACAGTGTTGAGTACACAAAACATAGCTAAAGCAATAGATTGGACTAGAATGGTAGAATTAGAAAGAACCTTAGTAATAACTTCTTTGAACCTGGATTTTTCTCATGAATAAAATGAAGGAGTTGGACAAAGTAAAGTGACGCAAGATCATAGGGTTAGTTTTCAGTAAAGTTAGGGATCGGGGCGGCTAGGTGGCGCAGTGAATAGAGCGCCGGCCCTGGAATCAGAAGGACCTGAGTTCGGAGCCGGCCTCCGACACTTAATCCACACAAACAAAAACCTAGCCGTGTAACCTTGGGCAAGTTACTTAACCCCAATTGCCCTAAAGGGGCGGCTAGGTGGCGCAGTGAGTAAGAGTGCCGGCCTCGGAGTTGGGATGACCGGAGATCAGATCCGGCTTCAGAAAATGAGCACCCACGCATAAATAATGACTAGCCGTGTAACCTTGAGCAAGTTACTTAACCCCAATTGCATAAAAAAAAAAAAAAAGTTAGGGATCAATTTAGGTTTCCCAGTCCAATAATTCCCCCGAACCCCCAAAATACCCTAATGTTGGATTTACTGAAGTATTTTCTTATTAATCATTACTTTTGTGGTGGCTAGGTGTCACAGTGAAGAGAGTACCAGCCCTGAAGTCAGGAGGAGCTGAGTTCAAATCTGGCCTCAGACATTTAACACAAAAACTAGCCGTGTGATCTTGGGCAAGTCACTTAACCCCAATTGCCCTCCAAAAAGCAAAAAATAAAAAATAAAACCATTACTTTTCACTATATTCTTTAAATCTGTGTTAGAAACACATTACTTCTAACCTATGTTAAACTTTCTGACCTTCTAGACAGGCTTCCTATTCTTATTTAAGGAGAATTTTAATTTGTAAAAAATGACATATTGTCTCAGAAGAGGTTTAATGATTAGATGTGTGCCCTGGCCTCTCATCTATTTCAGATGAAACCTTGGCCTCATGCCCATTTTATCAATACCTACTAAACTCTTATCCATCCTTAATATTCTTCCATGTCCTCCTAAGAAGAAGAGGAGGAAATGTCTGAAAGCCAAAATTCACTCTGATCACACCCCTTGTGCCTTCTGTTGCCTTCTGGGTGCATCATGTTCCCTGAGGGAACATGGGCTGGTAATCCTCCATCTGTCCCAAAGGACTTTATCTTGCCCCAAAGCAATGACTTTCATCAGTGCCAGCACAGTACAACTATTACTTACTGCTACCAGCCCAGGGTCTCAAATGGGATGTCAGAAACTCTGAGGTAAAGAAAAGCTACCTTTTGACCTCAGGACTTTTCTCTGTTTCTGCTCCTGTCTCTTGAGGAAAAATCAGAGGAAAGTTGGTGGGGAACAGGACTTTTTTTTCTCCTGCTATGCTATTTTCTTGCCTTCTGAGGAAAGGGGAGTGGTTAGCAGAGCCTCCCATCTGACCACGTAACTCTCATATCATGATGCACTTGCATCCAGCATGATCTCCAGTTTCCATTGGGAAGAGTGGCATCTTTGGCTCAATGATATAACATTCATACACCTGGTCATACTCTTCACATCCCATTGACGATTGTAGATCATCATCCAAAATACACTCCTCACCTTGATCACCTGACTCTGTATTCCCATCCCTCCCCAGTTCTCCTACTACAAAGTTTCATCCACCACTCAGCCCTTCCATAGCCCATTCCTCTAGGATGCCTGTTCCATGGACAATCATTTTCCCTTCATCCTAAATCATTTTCTCTTCAACTCCTTTCATCCATTAGCTATTATTGGAACCTGTCTCTCCTTAGCTGACATAGCCACCTCAGCTACCTTTTCCATTACTGACTACAACTTAACCTATTCTCCTTGTCTCCAGTGATCAAGGCAGGGAGTTGGAATACTTCTTGCCCCCCATTGCCACTTCAAGACTCTACCCTCTACTTATATCACTCAGTATCCTCTCTTCCTTTGAAGTTCAAGTATTCATATCTACCACTCAGTCGAAAATTTGATAGCTATTGTGCTCTCCAAGTCATTCCCTTTCCTTCTTCAATGAGTTTCATACGTGTCTGATGATATTTCTCTTCTCTTCAAATCCTACTTTCATCCTTGGAGACTTTGTACTAGGAGACATACATATTGACTCTCTCTCAAACACCCTAAGAACCCAATTCATCAACCTATTAATTTCCTTTGAGTTACTTCTCCACCATATCTCACTCATAAACAAAGATGGTCATGCCCTTCATCTTGTAATCACCTACAAATGCAACATGTCCATGTCCAAGAATTCTGCAGCCCCATCATCTGACTGTAACCTATTGACTTTTCACCTCTCCATCTCCCTCCCCTCAGAAAGCCCTACTCCTTGTCCACCTGATAACCGCCAATCCTTTGACTCCTCAATTCTTTTACAAGTCATCTTGATCCCTTGATGAACCAATTCAGCTCTATATTGTCCTCCTTTCTTGAATTCGTATCTTCTTTATGATATCATCAATACCCAGCCAAGCCTTAGCCTTGAATCATTACCATTATTCACTGCCTTCATTCCACATATATGCTTCTGAATGGAGGTGGGTTTTACAGGAAAAAAAATGAACCCCCATCCCTGTTATCATCCTAGATCTTTTTTATTATTTTAGATAAATTCCTTGAAAAAGCTGTCTACAATAGTTGACTTTATTTTCTCTCCCTTCTTAGCCCTATATAATACAGTTTCTGATCTTATCACCCTACTAAAATTGCTCTCTCTAAAGTTATCAGTGATCTCTCCATTCCCAGATCCTGTGGCCTTTTCTCAGTCCTCATTCTCATTGACCTCTTCTGCAGCTTTCCCGATGATTGATCACTCTGTCCTCTTTTGATACTCTTTTCTCTTTATATTTTCAGGTTAGCACTCTCTCCCACTTCTCCTCATGCCTATTTCATTACTTCTTCTCAGTTTCTTTTGCTAAATCTTCGTTCATATCATACCCTATAACTATAGGTGTTTCCCAAGATGTGGTCCTGGTTCCTCTTCTTTTCTCCCTCTATATTACTTCCCTTGGTAATCTCATCAGCTCCAATAGATTTAATAGCCATCTCTATATTGATGTTTCTCAAGTCTACTTATGTTACCCCAACCTCTCTTCTGACATCCAATTTTGCTACTCCAACTGCCTTTCAGGTTTCTGAAACTTAATGCCCAGTATTAAATATGTCCAAAACTGAACTCATTATCTCCCCCCTTAATTATCTCCTTTGCCACTACCTTTCCTATTATAGACAGGGTGAATGGAGTATTCAGAGAGAACTAATACCTCTGGTGTGAGGACCTGCCAAGTCCTTTTCATGGCTGCCTATTCACCTTTGGACTCTACTTTTCATCCAACTCTCACCTGTCGCTCCAATAAGCTATAGTGTGTGAATTGATCTCACCCAAGGAAAACCATTTTAGTAGAAAGGCTAAACCAGGTTGAGAGTAAGCAGCAGGCCTCAAATCCATTGGTGAGTTAGGGGAATGTCTGCTCTAAATACGGGAAGACTTCTCCTGGAAAAATGGGAGCATGAGATCTATTTGTTCTAATGATCATGACAATGACTGGAGCAGGTGTTGTGGAGCTTAAAGCTTGCACAAAAATCAAAGATGCCAAGGTTACCTACTACATACCGGAATATCACCACTCATCCTGACTTTTGTCTTGCCATCTGACTTTGATGACTCTGGAAGAGAGAGTGAGACTTACCACTTTGGGCAACTCTACCTCACTTAGATCCAGTTCATGTGCAAGTCAATATATCACCCCCATGATATTGTGGGTCCTCTTTGAAAATGAAGGAAAAACAATAACAACAGATGGCAGCATCTTATTTTTACTCATTACTCATTTACTCATTCTGGCTCACAACCTACTGGTCATGAGTGTGTTCATGACACACTTTATGAAGTCTTTCTTTATTTAATATAAATAAATATTTTATTCCTCAGTATTTATTTATTCCTCAGGATTTCTTATGCCCTAATTCCAATATATTGCCAATATCTCATGATTTCTTCTTTGCAACATCTTTTGAATATTCTCCCTTTCCTTCTTTGACACTGCCATCAGTCTAGTACAGGCCCTCATCATCTCACACCTGAACTATTGCAATAGCCTGTTTGGTTGGTCTATCTGCCACAAGTCCCTCCCTACTCTAATTCATACTCCATTCAGCCACTAAGTGATTTTTTTGCGGGGGGAAGATAGGGTAATTTGGGGTTAAGTGACTTGCCCAAGGTCACATGGCTAGTTTTGTGTTAAGTGTCTGATGCTAGATTTGAATTCAGGTCCTTCCTGACTCTAGGGCTGGTGCTCTATTCACTGTGCCACCTAGATGTCGCTAAGTTATTTTCTTGAAGTTCATGTCTGGCCATGTCACCTCCCTACTCAATAAACTTTAGTGGCTCCCTATTGTCTCTCATATCAAATACATTTTCTTATTCTGTTTGGCATTTAAAGCCCTTTATAACCTAGCCCACCTTATCTTTCTAGTCTTCTAATATCTTAATCTCCAAAATGTACTCTTTGTTCCAGTGACACTAGTCTTCTTGCCTTTCCATGAATAAGGCACTCCATTTCTTAGCTTAGGGCATTTTCTCTGGCTATCATGAATGGAACACTCTTCCTCCTCAGCTCTGCCTACTGACTTCCCTGGTTCCCTTTAAGTAACAATTAAAATCTCATCTTTTAACAGGAAGTTTTCCTTACCCCTCTTAATTCTACTGATTTTCCTTCATTATGTCCTGTTTATCCTGTATGTGGCTTGTTTGGTCAATAGTTGTTTGCATGTTGTCTTCCCTATAATATTGTAAGATCCTCGAGGGTAGGTATTATCTTTTGCCACCTTGTATGTTCCCAATGCCTGATATATAGCATGTGCTTAATAAATGTCTGTTGATTTTATCCATTAAGGACATTTTTTAGCCTTTTGCTCTTAGTAGGTTATTTCTAGTCCTCATTGATCCTTTATATATATATATATATATATAAATTTTTTAAATTTTTGGAGGGCAATTGGGGTTAAGTAATTTGCCCAAGGTCACACAGCTAGGTTTTTGTTTGTGCATGTTGAGTGTCCAAGGCCGGATCTGAACTCAGGTCCTTCTGACTTCAGGGCCAATTACTTCGCCTCCTAGCCACCCCGATCCTTTTAATATTAAACAACTAACTTCGACCAACTGATCACCTAATTCAGGTATGTGCTAATTCCAGCCTGAACTGGTTTGCAAAAGCTGATTGTTAAAATTTCACTGTGAGCATATACACATAAGAAATCAGCAAATTCTAAAAAACAACCAGAGCTTATTTATTTGTTTTGATTGTCTAGAATTAAGAAAGTGATTAATAATAGGCTAATACCGTAAATTAAATTTAATTTTTTCCAGAAAACTGGTTATTAACCATTTGCTAGCACACCATTGACTGGATCATAAGCCACTGTATGAATACATATGTATATGCATGCATGTGCATACACAAAATCGTCTTGTATGCACAAAATGTGGAGGAAGACATTTTTGTGAGTTCCCATTAGCTGATAAAAGAAACATAATATAATAAAAAAAAAATAACATAGAGAAACAATAGGGAAAATTAGATATGTACAAGACAAAGAGAAAGAGACCAAACAGAGACTGGGATAAAGAGAGAGACAGGAAGACAAAGAGAAAAGACAAACAGAAACTAAGATAAAGACAGACAGTAGAAAAGAGTAAAAGAGACTGTAAAGTAGAGACAGACCAAAATCCAGGGGCAGGGGGAAAAGGGGAGAAAGAGAGGATGGGGTGGGAGGGAGCAGACTTGTTAGGGAGAAATTATAGTGGTAGGAAGAGATAGAGATTCACAAAATACATAGATGGTATAGAAATAGTGTGGCTGAAACCAGATAACTTTTAAAGAATAACAATAAGAAATGTTGTCTGTAGTTAATAAGAGAGGAAAATCAAAAGAGAAGGGAAGAAGTACAAGTGACTACTGAGGTAGGAGTAAGAATGTAGTAACTGCATATCACTTCCTTTTATCCTCCAAAAAGAATATTTTTTCCAAGCTTAATCTTCTGCTGCATACCTATCTACCACACAATAGTATTTCCAAAGGTTTTTTTTTTTTTGTTTATTCTGCACTTTTTCAGTACCTACTTCAACTCCTATTCTTTTCATTTAGTCACTTTCTAAGAATTCCTCTCAGACTTCACCAGAATGATTAGGTCTAACTAATTCCACTAAGGTATTTTGTTTTGGTTTTTTACCCCTTTCTCACTTTTTAATGGGTACATGGGTTTTCTATCTTCCTATTGTTACTATTCTATTTCCTTTTTTAAATCAGAAACTTAACTTCCAATTTTAATTTACAACTCTAGACCCCATGAGCTTCCTCTATTCAAAGTTTTATTTTCTTGATCTGTCTTTCATTGCCTTAAGACATTGAGAACCACTGCACTCACTTTGACCTGTACTATATTCCTATGTTTATTCTCCACAACGTCTTTTGATGTGAATCAACAACATCCCTTCCTCTAGAAGAAGGGATGGTGTTTAGTCTCTTTAAATGCCCCAATACAAGGCAGATGCTGTTGGTGATGGTGGTGCTTTTCTAAGGGTATTAAGGCACATAAGTGATATCAGGAGTTGTTTAGTGCCTTCTAAGAGGCAATTTACCAAATGGCATGGTTATGAATGGACTTCTAGTTCTGGATTAGTTTTAAGGTTTATAATTAAAAACTGCCTAGTATTTAATCTAATTTAGAAATGATTGCATTTGCAATTCATCCAAACTACTGTTAGTTATAATGTCTCTTGAGTACTTAACAAGTATAGAGTGCTATCAAAATCCAAATGAAAACTTCACAGAAGTATTGAAATTACTGTACCTTTAGTCCTCTTATTTCACTGAGAAGGCAATCTGCTATGATGGATAGAGAACAAGCCTTGAAATGAGGGAAGCAACTGTATAAATCCTACTTTAGACCTCTTACTGCTTTGTGGCCATGGGGGAGTTATTTAAACTCTCATTACTCCCATATAATTCTGTAGAATTAGAAGTCAGAAATTAAACGCTGATTTAAGTTGGTGAAGGAAAGTTTCTGAACCAGAAATAGTTTCCAAACCTATACCGAAGAAATCATAGTACTTCCTCCTTCCATATATGATCAAAGTCTGTCCAAGCTCATGAAACATTGTCAGCCATTATTTTTTGAAAAATTTATATTTCTTTGATATACAATTAAAATAATTCCAAAATAATATTTTTTTCTATTTTAAAATGTTTATCATTTCAACTTTGTGGCAGCACACAAGGGAAAGGTATCTTACCTGAATTGAAATCACTATTATGTTGTGATTAATGTTACTTCTATCCCACAAAACTCTAAATCTCTGATCTGTGAATGTTGGTACTCCCTCCCACTATGCAGATGACATAGAATCTATGTGAATCCTTTTGATTTCCTACAATAAATCTTCCAGAGTAGATCCCCTAAACACAATGCCCTAGAGTTTGTGGTGATGTGTGGATATTGTTCTTTGGTCATCTCTTGCTTCTGCTATGTGATTTACCCAACTTCCTTTAAGTCTCTCTGGTAACTTCTATCATACTACTTCTCTCGTTTAATTCTTCATTGGTAATATGCTGCAGCCTGTTTATAATTCACCATGAGTGTTTACATTTTCATTTGTATGACTTTCACCTTTAAGTGTTTTTGTGTTTTGTGACACAGTCATACAGTATTATCAAAAGTATTTTATTGTTAAATAAAGAAATGAAAAAGATAGGGCCCTGTTTCAAGGAGAAGTTTGCCATTCCTAAGAACATTCTGCAATTTCCCAAAGACAATTTAGTCTACTACCTTCCTCCTTTTTATATTCTGGGCCCAGCAGAGAAGATACTCATTTATTAAAGGATGGGAGAATTAATATTTCTTTAAAGTTTTCAAATTTGGCATGCTATCTTTCTATTCTATTAATTTTTTAGTTAACTATGCTGTACTGGCAACCCCTAAATTATTGAATTAATTTTTTTCTTGACAAACTATATTGCAAATGGGAGCTTATTTTCCATTGATGAATATTTTGGTAGGAATAGTTAGTAATAACTTTATAATGTGGGCTAATATGCTATCCCCTGAAATAATGAAATGTTTCACATAAGATATTCCACAATTCTCTTAATGATTCATTAAATAAAAACAAGAAAAGAAATTCTGATCACCTTTTTATATTTTAGTACTCAAGTAAATCTTTGGTTTTATAGATAATTGTATTACATAAACATATTACATTTTGAATAAGCCTGTCCAAACATTGTTACAAGACAGAGGGATAAATAACAAGTGAGATTTTTAACATAAGTCGAGAAAGCATTTGTAGATATAGCATTTGCACAGTACAGGGGAAACATTAAAAAAAAAAGCAGGTTATAGGTTGTTTGCTCTGGAGATTCCAAAGAATGCAAATATCAGGTGTGATTCTGCTTACATTTAGAAAAAAATAGAATTTTCACATTTCCTTCAGTCTTGTGATGTTCTATGTCGTCCTGGTTCTAGTAACCTACTATAGTTTCTCTAGGTTGGTAAATATAAATAAATTAAATTTATCCATTTATTCAATAGCTATTGAGTGCCCACTATATGTAGGCCACTGTCCTACATATGGGCTTGGATACGGAGATAAAGTGGAAAAAAGTTTCTTCCCACAAGGAGCTTATATTCTATTGGGAGTATACAACATTTACAAAGATAAGCATAATAGTTTTCAGAAGGAGATAGTATTGAACAACTCTGCCCATCAGGAAAGCTTTCCATTGGAGATGGCATCTCAATTAATCCTTGAATTTTTTAAGGAAGGCCATGTGCCAAAATTTCAGACTTTACTCAATGGGGCTTATTTGAAAAAATATGTTTATTTTAGTTTACAACATTCATTTCCACAAGATTTTGAGTTACCAATATTCTCCCTGTCTTACCCCTACCCACCACCCCAAAATAGAGATCCCACTGAATACCACCTCCCCCAGTCTGCTCTCTCCTATATCTTCCCCTATCCCCCCTCTGACTTTCTGATAGGGCAAGATGGATCTCCATACCCCAGTGCCTATACATCTTATTTCCCATTTGCATGTAAAATAATAATAATAATATTTTTAAACATTTGATTTTAAAACTTTGAATTCCAGATTATTTCCCTTCTTCCCTTGTCACCCACCCTTAATGGGAAGATAAGCAATTCATCATAGGTTGTACATGTATAGTTACACAAAACATTTCCATAGTAGATATGTTATGAAGGACTGACTATATTTCCCTCCATCCTATCCCACCCCCCACTTGATCTGTTTTCTACTTTTACCCTGTCCCTTTTCAAAAGTGTGTGCTTCTAACTACCCTGCCCCCAATCTGCTCTCCCTTCTATCATCCCCCCTCTTATCCCCTTCCCCCCTATTTTCCTGCAGTGTAAGATACCCAATTTAGTGTGTATGTTATTCCCTTTTTAAGCAAAATTCAAGCAAAGTAAGGTTGACCCATTCCCTTTTGTGGGACTTATTTTTGAAGAGAAAATGCATGCGTTTTTTTTTTGTTTGTTTTGTTTTTTTTTAGTGAGGGAATTGTCTTTAAACAGACTTGATTTTTAAGTCAAGAACTTTTTGTTCTAGTCACTGGGTTGTTGTCTTCCTTTTTGTGTCCAAACCTCCCACTCACCTTGGATCCCCCTATTTTTAATAACCGAGTCTTTAAATACATTTCCTGTCAGTTTTCTTAGTTCTTCTAGGTCTGGTATGCTTTTCTGTTCCTTAGACTTCCAGTAATTGATACCTTGATCCAAAAGGTCTATTAAGTGTCTCAACGACTTGACTCTCTTCCAGATACTCCTATTTTCAGGGTTTGGACATCTACCTGCCCCTAGTCTCTATAGTCACCCCCATCACTACCTCTTTCTACACCTTCCTGACTGCCAACTGCATGAAATCTCATTAATATGAATTGACCATATGACATTATAAATTTGGGCCATAACATAACAAATTTGGGTATTTTTTAAGCCTGACAAGACATCCAACAACTGAATTTGCACCACCTTATAATTCCTGTTTTTTCCCTAGAACTTACACAATCATGGAATTGATCAGGAAAACTCCTCAGATTAGAGGGTCATTTAGTCCAATGTATACCTAAACAAGAATCCCCTCTACTGCACAATCATAACATGGTTACATAGCTTTTCATGAATCCCTTTTGGGGAGAGGTACTACCCCCTTCTGAGAGAGCTTGTTACTTAAATTATTCAGATGTTTTTTTTATTAAACAAATGGTTTATTAACTTCTGCTTTACATCATTTATTTCCACCAGATTTTGAGTTACAATTTTCCCCCATTTTTCCTACCCACCACTCCAGAATAGCAGTCACACTAGATATCCCCACATCCAATCTGCTCTCTCCCATATCTGCCTTTTTGCCTTCCTGTTGTTCCCCTCCCTTGCAATTACTTTCCCTTGCCTCTTCTACATGAGATAGTTTATCCTACCCTGTCTCTCCTCATCTCCTCTTGCCACTTTCCTCTCTCACCTCTTAACTTCACCCCTTAAGAATCATCCCTTCCCATCAAATTCAACCTGTGCCCTCTATCCATGTATAACTGTAAACATATGCCCATATACCCTTCTTCAATTATTTTTATAATGAGAAAGGTTTCATCAGTCACAGTTATTGTTTTTCCATATAGGAATGTAAATAGTTCAACTTTGATAAGTTCCTTTTGATTTCTTTTCCTTGATTACCTTCTCAAGCATCTCTTGCTTCTTCAGTCTGAATGTCAAATTTTCTATTCAACTCTGTTTTTTTTTTCCTCAAGAAGGCTTGAAAGTCCTCCATTCCACTGAATGACCATATTTTCCCCTGAAACAAGATACTCAGTTTTGCTGGGTAGGTGACCCTTGGCTTCAATCCCAGCTCTTTTGCCCTCTGGAATATCATATTCCATGCCCTTCCATCCCTCAGTGTAGAAGCTGCCAGGTCCTGTGCTATTCTGATTGTTTCCAAAATATTGAAATTGTTTCATCCTGGATGCTTGTAGTATTTTCTCCTTGATCTGGGAGTTCTGGAACCTGGCTATAATATTCCTAGGAGTTTTCTTTTTGGAATCTTTTTCAGGAGGTGATTGGTGGATTCTTTCAACCTCTATTTCCCCCTCTGGGTCTAAAACATCAAGGCAATTTTCCTTGAAAATTTCTTTAATGATGATTTCTAGGTTTATTTCTTTGATTCTGGCTTTCAGGTAGTCCAATAATTTTATAATTATCTCTCCTGGATCTATTTTCCATGTCAGTGATTTTTCCCATGAGATATTTCATATTGCCTTCTATTCTTTCATTTGTTTGGATCTGTTTAACAGCATCTTGATTTCTCATAAAGTCACTAGCTTCCATTTGCTCCGATCTAACTCTGAAGGAAGGAATCTCCTCAGTGAGCTTTCGAGATTCTTTTTCCATCTGGCAAATTCAGTTTTTTTTAAGGCATTCTTCTCCTCAGTGTCTTTCTGAGCCTCTTTTGCCATTTGAGGTAGTCTATTTTTAAGATGTTATTTTCCTCAGTCAGGCTCTTGACTGTCATTTCATACTTTCCTGCATCTTTATCATTTCTCTTCGCAATTTCCCCCCACTTCTCTTATCTGCTTCTTAAGGTCCTCTATGGCCTGTAGCCAGCTTGTATTTTCATTTAGAGCTTTTGGTGCAGGAGTTCTGACCTCACCGTCCTCCTCCATGCTTTGATCCTCTTTGCCCCTAAAATAGCAGTCCAATATTGAATTTTTCTGTTTATTTTGTTTCTTTTGCCTAGGCATGTTGCCACTTAATTACTTGATTTTTGGGCTTATTGCCACAGTAGGACTCTGCCACCAGACAGGAGAGCTTCTGTCCCCAACGTGGGGTCTTCACAACTTCCACCAGTTGGGTGGCCTCTGTAAAGCCTCCACCCGCTCTGGCAAATTGGTTACCCACCCCAAACCTCCCCCTCAGACCACAATCCAGATCCAGGCAGTTTAAAGCAAGAGCGATTAACCCCCAGACTGATTGCTGAATCTCCCTACAGTTTGCAGACCAGGAATTCGAGCCGCCACTGATGCTTCAAAATGGCTTCTGTGGTGAGTTTCTTTGCCCCCAGGGGAGGAAGCCCATGCATTCCCCAAATACTGGTCCCAAAGTGCATAGGGCACTTACCTCTCACTTTGTCCTAGGCATATCTGTGCTGATAATTCTGGAATCACCACAGCTGCTGGTGTTCTGGGGTCCCTCCGGCTGGCTGCTGGCCCAGCTGCCCTAGGGCTAAAACCTCAGCTTATGGGGGCCTGGGCTCTGCTCCCGGCTTGCTATGCTGCCTGCTCTCAGAGCGCTGCACTCTTCACTCCCTGGCGGGAAGTTAGCTTCTCTGTGTAGTTCTGTGGGTGCTGGGGCTCCAGAAGTTGTTCAGAGTCCCCTTTTACATGGTTTGGAAGTTGTTTGGGGCAGAGCACCTTGGAAGTGCTGTTTCTACTCTGCCATCTTGGCTCCACCCATCAATTATTTATATGTTTTACTTTTAATTGAGCCAAAATCCACTTCTCTTTAAGTTCCAACATTGATTCTAGGTCTTTTGGGCCAAGATGAAAATGTCAATCTCTCCTCTATGTGACCACTTTGCAAACACTTGAAGCCTCCTCTTCTTCAGGAAAAATATCCTCCCTTTCTTCAGCTCACCTTCATATAGAAGAATTGTCACTACTGTAGCTGTTTTTCTCTGGACATGCAACAGGTAGTGCAAAGAATTCCTAAATTTTGGTGCCTAGGACTTACATAATATTCTTCACACAGACTGACTGAGGCAATTTAAAACAGAATTGTCACCATCATGGCTATCACATCTGATAACTTTTCAATAATATGTTTCTTTTATTGTACTCTAAAAGTATGATTTTTGGCTGTATTATGCATCTGATGCATATTGACCCTTTAGGCCACTTAAGCTCTGAAAATTTTTCAGACATTTTTTATTTAGGCAAGCCTTCTCTTCTTTTGTATTTGTGAAGTTGAGTTTTTTTTAATGCAAATATAGATTAGACATCTTAAAAAATCCAAACCTGTCATTTCAGTGGTGTTTTAAAATTCCCTTCACCTGTAGTTCAGTAACTACTTTGATTTATTGTCTTTATTTAGTATCTTATTCTTCCCCAGTTACATATATATTTTTTTAACATTTGTTATTAGAACTTCAAGTCCCAAATTCGTTCCCTTCCTCCCTCTGCCTTCTCACCCCCTGCCCCTCCCGATTGAGAAGGCAAGTGATTTGATATAGGTTATGCATGTGATATATATTTTTAACAGGGTGCCTGGGGCATTGACGCTTTATCTAACTTTTCCATGTTCATGCAGCTGGTATGAATTAGAGGCAGAACTTGAACCCAAGTCTTCCTGCCCCCTCACCAAGTTGGCCTTCAGTTCAGTGATTTGTTTTGCCTTTAATTTGATATTTAAGATTTATCTCTTTTGTCATCATAATAGGTTTGAAACATCATTTTAGTCCATCATGATCTTTTTAGATAAAGAATATGGCAAGCAACTCTCCTCAGAGCTGGGTCACCTTCAGATCTGATAAGCATATCATCCATACCTTCATCTAAGTCACTGACAAAAATATTAACCAGCACAGGGTCAAAAATTGGTCCTTGGGCCATTCCAGTAGAGACCTCCTTCTGAACTGTCATCAAAGTATCAATGACTATTCTTTGGAGTCTAGACATTCAAACAGTTATGTTGCTTAACCATATCTTTCCATCTTGTCTCTTGGGATATGAGCTCTTTTTTCAAATATCTTACTGAAATCCAAGAAAATTATGTTTCTTAAATCATCTTACATCCTCATGGTTCACTTATCCAACTTTATTAAAAACAAAAGAAAAAATAGGCTAGTCTGTCTTTGTTCTAGATAAAGAAAAGATGTCCTTTTATCATCATGATTACTGCTTCTTTATCTAGATATGTGAAACCATACCTTTAATATTGTGATCTTGAACTTTTGATTCTTCTCCTTAGACAAGAAGTCAAAAAAGATACCCCGATAGGTATCTTAAATTGGGTGAGTCAGAGTACAAAAAAAGGAAGAAAGCTAAGGTGTGAAGTGAGGATTACTTGGTTTCATTAGGAAGTACATAGTTGGTATCAGGAAGTCATGTTATACTAATTAAATAGAGTGGGCAACCAAGGATGTAAAAACCATATTAAAGGACATTGATGGCAGAAATAAGTTTGTATAATGGGTATAGGAAGTCAATGGCAAGAATAAATTATGTTGTGGGAATGTTTTCTTCCTGGAGCCAAAATTAATCATAGAATGTGGGCAAGTCTATAAGTACAGCTGGGATGGTTAGTTGAAGCAGAAAAGCGGGAACTTACTGAAAACTTGATTTCCCTGGTGCCTGTTAAAATATGGGAGAGAAAGTGCATTTTTTTTCTCAGCAAAGGAGGGTCAATCCTCCATCCCTGCCATTCCATTTCAATTAGTTGGAAAATAATAATTGTGTTATTCTTCCTTCTCTTTCTCTTCTTCCTACTACTACAACTGGAGATGAAAGAAGAAACAGCACATCCATATAATGCTTTAAAGTTAGCAAAGTGTCTTAAATTAGAGATTATCTCATTTGACCTTCTCAGTAACCCTAAGAAGTAAGTTGTCTAATTGTTATTATTACAGATTTAGAGATAACAAAACAGTCTATTAAGGGTAAATTAACTCATCCATTATCAGATTGTGTCTGTGTCAGAATAGGAATCCATGTCCCCTGACTCTAAGTCAAGTAACACTTTCAGTGTTTTTTCTTCTATAGGTTTAAAGGAGCTTGATCTTTAGCTTGAATTCATTAACATACCTTTCTCATTGTAACAATCAAATTTTAAAAAAATCTCTTCATGTCAAAGAGCAAACACATTAGTGAATAATTTCCTAACTAGGTTAATTTGCCCTTGAATGAAGATACTCAACAATACAGAAACACCTCATCCATCGCAATTATTTCAGAGAATCATTTATAAGCAGCGACAATAGCAATAATGATGTAAACAATGGAAAAGTGGTAGGTAAGAGAAAGTTTTATATTATACTCACTAGAATGTCCCCTGAGGTAAATTTGAGATTATTTTATAGCAAGAGCTAAGACTCAAGGAAATGGAACAAAACTGATGTTTTTTAATGTTTCAAAAGATTTTCTAAAGCTTTTCCCAAGTCACTACTTAAAAGTCCCCCTTCAGACACTCAAGGAGAATTTGAAACTGAAAGATTCACATCTGCCCTTATTTGTTTCAAACATATGAACTGTAATTCAGCTGAAGGAAATAAAAATATGGAGCTTTGCTTTTTTTTTCATTCTTTACAAGAGAAAAAAGATAAAGACTACATAATCAGGGTCATTCATGGTCACTCTCCCATTATAAATTAGTAAAAGTAAAGAACTCCAAAAAATGTTTCCCCCCCCATAACAATTACAAATTTCCCTCTATTATTTACATGATGTGTAAATGTTTTGAATGTCAGCTAGTCATTTCAGGATCATTGGCATTTGGAAAGTTAATGGATTGCAGTTGCTTATTTTTTTTTTTTTTGCATTGGAATAAGCACAGTTTTATTTTTAAAGTAGCTTTTATAGGGTACAAGGACAGAAATGCAAAAGAAACAAAGAGAAACTTTGGAATGAAGATATGCATTTCCTAGTAGGAGAGATTAGGAGGAGGAGTGTTACCTTTGTCACCCTTGGCAAACTGTACAGCTACAGTCTTTCTAATGAGATTTTAGGTAGCCTTATGTCATTCAGTTACAGTACATTCCAAAAGTCTGATCCCCCATTCTGGGAAATGGTGGATAACCATAACAGCAACAATATGACTGAGCACCTACCAAGTGAACCCGTCTTCTCTTCTTTTTCCATATATGTATACCATGAAGAACCTCACATTTCAGCCTCTGATATTCTATGATTGAAAGTTCTCACAATGTAGGTTATGTCATCATGGTTGAAGCTGCTTGAGTGCAGAGGCAGTTGCAGTCTTGTTTACCTCTACACACCATCTTTTCATTGTTTTTTTTTAATATTTTTATTGATGCCATTTGTTTCTTACATCATCATAGTTATCCCAAATTGTCTCTCTTCTCCCCCTCCCAGCAGTTGCTTATTCTTAAAGTTTCCATACTTCAACTACTGAAAATGAAAATTACATCATTCAATTTCTCACAAGTGCTAAAGGAAATATTTCATTCCTTAAACACTGGACTTAGAGAAGTCAGTAAGGTTTCTGTTTCTTTTTCTTCTTCTTTTGGTAATCTCAGGAGAATTGCTGATGAGTGGGATGGAGAGAGTGTGTGTGTAATCACAAACTTTATTAGGAAGGAAGTGGAAAAATTTCACCATACAAGGCATTAAAATAAAAAAACATTCTTGGTAGAAGCAAATTTGGAGGGCTAGTCCTTCAGTCAGAAGGCCCAAAGTATTTCAGTTGATTCTTGCAGAAAATGAGATTTTTTTATTGTCTGAAAGTACTTTGGGTAGAAGAATACTGAGTCATTCACTGATCCTTTGAATTAAGTGCTCTTTATTTCATGTCTAAAAACCAGGTGGTATTGAAACTGCACATCCCTGGGGCCTAACAGTTTGTTCCAATGTCATAGGCTGTTGACATCAACTTCAATGAATGCATAACGTTAAAGATGCTTTGGAGTCTCATAATGGATAAAAAAGGAGTAATTCGTTAATGTTTAAGCTGTCTAAAGTTCTCTGAAAGCAACCCCTAAATGATAATTTCTATATGTACAGGGGATTGTAGGAGAGATGCTGTGACAGCTTTTCTACATTATATTAAACACAAAACCAAAGTAATAAAAGTTGTTTTGAGAATAGTAAACCTTATATTTGGAAGTAATCAAGAGAGAGGACTAGGAATCTGGAAAATGGTTGTAGTTCTTGACACTCCCATTAATTAGCCATATGACTTGGGGAAAGTCATGGTCTTTTTGTGTACTCATTAACTCATTCAATTGCCGGGGCTTATTACCTCGGTAATTATAGGATCATGAAACTGGATCTGGAAAGAATCTTAGAGTCCTGCATACACCCTGCCCCCCCCCCTTTTTTCCAGAGGACTTTACCAAGGCACCAAAGAAATTAAATTACTTGCCCACTATCAGTCAGGTAGAGTCAGAGCAAGAATTTTAACTCATGTTCTATTAGCCCAAGTTCATTGCTCCAAATTCAATGTTACTATGTTGCCTCTTTTAACAGATTAAGGAAGGCTTTGGCTTAATTTATCTGGACTTGCCACTGACATAATCAAAAAGTGTCTCTCTTCATTGCCCTCTCTCCCCATAAGATAGATAAAGACTACCTCTCTTGGGTGTGGAGGGGAAAGAAAGTGGACCTTCATGAAATAAGGTTATAGATAGCCATTAGTATTTTCAGAAATGTCCCTTTTGTTCCACCCACTAGGAAGGAGATTAAACTACTGCTACCCCTGCAGAAAATCTCTAGTGCCCTATTGGTCCTATGACCTTTACCATTCACTCTGAACCTTCCTGGGTTTGGAAAGAGAATATACATTAAACATTGAAATCATTGCTCATCCTATATAATCATAGGAGAAGAGGGTGAGGGACCATTTTGTTAAATATTTCCCCTGACATATTGTTATTATACTCTCATATCTTGTTCTCTTAATCTCTTTTACTGAGGATCATCATCCATTAGGGTCCTTCCTTCCATTATAACTTACTGAACTCTCATTCTTATCCATCCCAGCCTTACCCTTGTACATTCCCGATGCTGCTCTGACCTACTCTGAGACTGATCTTGGCCTAATATCAGCAAATTGTATTTTTTCCTAAAGTTCTTCCTCTTGGGTACTTCCCAGCTTAGTTTAAAGTAAATCTGTCTTTCCTAGGAAGACACTAGATTCTTAGCCACCCTTTACATTCTTGTCCATCCCCTCTTTCATCATACTCTCCCACCACACAACCACCACTACACATGAAAGAACCAGTCAGAGTTGGCAGATGCCCTCCTTCCCACCATCACAGCCAGACCTTTCCTTTGAAGTCATTATTATGCCACCTTCTCTCCTTTGTTCACTCTATCTTCATAGCCCCATCTTTGTATATACAAGTTACTTTTGAACTTCTTTCCAGTCAATTCTGGAACTGATTCACAGTCAAACTCCATATCTCATGTACCTACACACTGATACCTTCTCTGTCACACTAGCCTCTCAACGAATCAGTTTTTACATTTCAACTATCTGCATCATAGCAAAGGTATCATTGGGAAAATCACATTATAGTTTGCACAAACTTTTCTACATAACCTTAGAGGGGATATCCTGGGAATGTATTTTCCCAATCCAAGATATGGAAATATCATAGGCAATAACATGTCTGTGTAGATCAAGGACCCATTGTTCAGCCATTCTAAGAGGAAAGTACTGAAATGCATTTATGTAGAGTAGACCAAGAAATGGTGGCATTTAGGAAAGTACTTCCTCACTACAAGGAATAAGTGTATATCCTTTTAGCCTAAAAGGAGAATTCCAAAGGTGGGACCTTCCCTGCCTGTAAGCAAGGGATTTCAGAAGCAGAGGTTGACCCATATCAATCAGTCAACAATCATTCATTCAGTGCTTACTATGTGTCAGACATTGTCCCTATGACTGTGGATGTAAAGAGTGCAAAAAACATAGCTCCATCTCCTTATTTTCTTGTGGGGAAGACAACATGCAAACAACTATACATACAAGATTTATAGGTAGAGTTGGGAAATAATCTCAGAGAGAATTTAATAGTTATATAGTTGTGCAGAGAACTGAGAAAGAATTCTTGTGAAATGTGAACTTTAAGACCAAACGTGAAGGAAACCAAGCCAGGAAGAAGAGAGGAGAAGGGACAGAATTCTAGGTAGCATGGTTAGACAGTGAAAAGGAAGATAGAATATGATATATAAGGAATAACAAGAAATTCAACGTTGCTAAATCATGAATACATAGAAGGCAATAAAGTGTAAAAAGTTTGGAAAGGTAGGTAAGGGTCAGGATCTGAAGGACTTTAAAATGCAGAGGGTTTTATTTGCTTCTAGAAGCATTGGAGTTTTTTGAGCAAAGTGATCTAATGGTGAGGCATGATGTAGAACAAGAGTAGGGAACCTGTGGCCTCAAGTCCACATGTGGCCTGCTAGGTCTTTGGATGCCACCTTTTGACTTAGTCCAAGTTTTATAGAACAAATTTTTCTATTAAGGGGATTTGTTCTGTGAAGTTTGGATTCAAAGGGCTGCACTTGAGAACCTAGAGGGCCATGTGGGGTCTTGAGTCCACAGGTTCCCTATCCCAGCTCTAGAAATATAACTTCATTGAGTGGTGGATGGACTAGAGTAGGGGGATATTTAATGCAGGACAGCAAGACAAGGCTATTGCAATAGGCAAGGCATTAGGTGATGAAACCCTGTGCTGGAGTGGTGACTGTGTGGAGAAAAGGAAAAATATAGGAAAGACACTGTTAGAGGAACAATGGCTAAAACCTTCCAATGGGTCAGCTATGTGGAGTGAAAGTCGGTAAGGTGTCAAGGAAGGAACCAAAGTCATGTGCCTGTGGGATAACAGAGTACCCTGGACTATAAGAGAATAGAGAAGAGGGGATTTTTGTTTTGGTTTTTGGAGAGGGAGAAGAAAGTATATTCTAGTCTTCTACTATTTCATTTTCGGGGATAGGAAGTGGTTTGCCCTTCTACCAGCCTCATTGTGTACTTGCTTTCCAGGAGGAATTGAATTCACAGAGAGGCATTATTAATTTGGTAGGAGCTGTGTGAGACCTGCAGGAGAGAAGGTTGACCTGATGGCAACCTCTGAGTTCATTTTCCTCCAAGGGGAACTACTGTGAATGCTTTATTTGTTTTCTTCATCATTTACGGGCCCCTGTGAGCCCATTGAATGTCTTCTGTGCTCTTTGTATTTGTTTATGGAATCCTGTGAGTCCCTTGTGTTTTCCACATCATCTTTGGGGTGAAATAAAACTCCCTTACCAATTTGCATTGCTGCCTTGGATGCATATATGGGAGTGAGGAATCACATTGGTAAAATCTAGGCAACATATCTTTACCTAAAGTTTATTTTGGACTCCCCCCTTTTCTCCCCCCTTGAATTAAACTCTATGGTGAGGGAACAAAATTTCAAAAAAAGAGAATGGCACTTTTTTGGGTCAAGTCCCTAGACTTCGACCACATTAATGTGAATTCATATTTTTGGAGAATCATGGGCACTAGTCTACACAAGATTTCAGTGTATATAAGTCATCATCACCTTTCATACAGACTATTTTAATATCCTTCTATTTAGGCTTCCTACTCCAAGCCTTTGCCCCTGTAATCCATCCTCCACACAACTGGCAAATTAATCTCCCTCGTTCAGATATCTGACCATATTACTTTGCTACTCAAAAATGTTCACAGACTTCTAATTGCCTGTAATATTAAACACAAACTTCTCAATCTAGCATTTAAAATCATATATGATTTTACTCAAACCTAATTTTCCATCCTCAATTCAAAGGACGCCTGTTCACATGGGTGACAGAAGGGGATAGACATGGCATTTTTCACAAAGGCACAGAGGGAAGAAAGAAAGATATTTAGTCGAGAATGGTGAATAATTTTTGAACTGGAGAATAAATATGGGCAGAGGTGTAGCTTATAATAAGCTAGGAGATTAATTTCAAAGGTCTCTTAAATCCAGAAATTTTGTATCTTATTTTGTATTCTACGGGAAGCTACTGGAGAACATATATTATTGGGTATTGGCATTCCATTGAAACATGGAATACTACTAAAATTAAAGTAATTACTAATAGAAACAACTTCAAATCACATAGTATTTATAATGCAATATACATTTTTCTCATGATTCTGGTATTGCAAGTATATTCTATACATATAATACCTATCAGTATGCTTCACAAGAGCCCTTAAACAGATATAGAAAACAAATAAGACTTTTACTTGCCATTTGAGAAAATGGCCAATTCCCATTTTTCTGATGAGGAAAATAAAGTCCAAAGAAGTTGAATGGTTTATTTATCCTCAAAAAATATTAAGTGTCAGAATCTGTCTCTTCAAGTTAAGAACTCATTTTCGCTGTACCATATGTTTCAAAATGTCTTAGAGGGTTTTAGTAAATGTTAAATTTTTACCTTCCATACTCCAAATTTACTTCTTATAAATGCTACCCTTTTTTTGGTTTTCCTTATATTAATACACATAACTTCATGATAGTTTCTTTCTATAAACCAAATCAACATGGTCTTTTTTTGGGTGGAGGGGGAATTTACTATATTTGGTTATATTATATAATATTTATAGTAAATGTGTATAAAGAACTTAATATGAACACAGCTTTCATAGTTCAAATCTGTTACCATTTGCCTAGAATATCAAAATGAAAACAACAAAAAATTACAGAATTTTGTGAGTTAGAAGCAACTTTAGGGGCATTTTATGCATTATTTACATAAAAGAAATCCCCACTGCAATATACTTTAGCCTCTGCTTGAAGACTTTCAAGGAATGGAAACTACACTGTTCTAACATTTGGTTAGCAATAATTTTAGGAAGTTTTTTTTTTTTTCGCTGATAACAAGCCAAGATTGACCTTTATGCAACTTACAGTTGTTGCTCTTGGGTCTTCCTCTGAGGACAAAAAGTTTTATCTCTTCCATATGAGAGCCCTTCAGATACATTAACACATTTATATCACCCCTGAGTATTTTCTTCTCTAGGATAAATATCTCCACAGTTGCATCAAATTCCCTCCAGTCTTCCAAATGTCAGCATTATCTTTCCAATGAAAAACTGTGGTCATGTCATTCCTCTGTTCAAAAGATCTTCAGTGATTCCTATCATCATTTCAATTGAAATGAAAACTTCTCTTATTCTCAATGTCTTCTACAATCTGTTACTATACCAGCTTTCTGTCATTATCTCATATTACTTGTCCACACTATTCTCTAGAAGAATTATATAACACTCTTTTCCCTCAAAATATCTAAGTCCTTGGAATATTTTTATTTTGTTCAGATTGCTCCTTATATCTTTTCTTATCATTGTCTTTTAAAACATTAGCCTAACTTTAAAGACAAAATCAAATGTTATCTCCCTCATGAATCCTTCCTTGATACCTCTGGTAGGTAATGCCCTACCTGCTCTGAGTTCACATGGGACTTTGTTATGTAACTCTCTCTCTCTCTCTCTCTCTCTTTCTCTCTCTCTCTCTCTCTCTCTCTCTCTCTCTCTCTCTCTCTCTCTCTCTCTCTCTCTCTCTATATATATATATATATATATAATGTAGTGTTGTGAATTACAGCATTTGTATTGATATTGTATCTCTGTACAAGGCTATAAGCTTCATAAGGGAAGGGTACTGTGACCTACCTATATGTTTCTTGACTTAATTTTTTGGTCTACCTTCATCCTTGTTATCAGAAGGATATCATCCAGATGTACTTCAGGTTATTTTCTCAGGCACAATTACCAATTACTAACACTAAATTTATCAAATTCTCTACACAGATCATTTGGTCTATTGTTGGAATGTTTAATGCATTTTGGAGGGAGAGAAATGCACTTTAATCATTTTGTGGAAAATGAAAATTTTAAATGATATTTATCATCAATTATTAACATCAATATAAACATCATAATAATTATAACATTTTAATGAAATTTTTCTATGTATTATGTCTGTAATTGATCATGGGTATTTGAGAAATTATCATCATCCTCATTCCTAAGGAAAAAGAAACTTAGAAGGTTTTTTTTTTATCTGACGTGTGCAAGATCACATACCTAGTAAGTAATAAATGTAGGTTATGTGCTTAAAATGCATATAAACAAAATCAGGAGATAATTTACAATGTCTGATACCAACTTATGTTTTTGAATTTAATTTTTAAATGCTATGCAATTAATTCCTATGTTAACTAGTTAAGATCTTTTCCCACTTATTTAGTAAATGTTATTAAAAAACAACATATGAGGGGTGGCTAGGTGGCACAGTGAATAGTATACCAGCCCTGGAATCAGGAGGACCTGAGTTCAAATCTGGCCTCAGACACTTGACACACTTCCTAGCCATGTGACTTTGGGCAAGTCATTTAACCCCAATTGCCTTCCAAAAAGCAAAACAAAAACAAAAACAAACAAAGAAAAAACCCAACACATAAAATTACTGTTTCCATTACTGATGCATAACAGAAGTTTAAAAATATAAAAAGGCAACAAACCATATTCCAAGAATAGAATATGCATGAAATAATGTTCACAAATATGCAAAAGTTTGAAAAGGAAGAGTCATTTTTATAAATTGGAGTATGGTATCATCCTAAACTTTCTCAGAAAAAATTTAAAGAATGCTCTTCAATTTAATATGTAGCATAATCCTATTCTCTGATATATAATACATAGGGATTTGAGGATAACAGAAATCATCAAAACTATTTGAATATTGGAAAATATTATCAAGATAAATTTAATTTTTAAAATTTATTTATTTTTTATATTCATTTTTATAAGATTTTGAGTTCCAATTATTTTCTCCCTCCCTCTCTTCCCTTATCTCTCTCCAAGATGGCAAGCAATCTTATATAAGTTGTACATTCTATAGGCTATATATATTAAACATATTTCCATATAAGTCATGTTGTGGAAGAAGAATCAGAACAAAGAGGAAAAACCACCAGAAAGAAAAAACAATAAAAAAGTGAAAATAGTATGCCTTGATCTGCATTCAGACTCCATAGTTATTTCTCTGGATGTGGATAGCATTTTTCATCATTAGATCATTGTATTGCTTTGAAGAGCCAAATGTATCAAAGTTGGTCATAACACAATGTTACTATCACCATGTACAATGTTCTTCTGACTCTGCTCACTTTACTCAGCATCAGATCATATAAATCTTTTCAGGTTTTTCTGCAATACATCTGCTCATCATTGTTTATAGCACAATATTATACCATTATATTCATAGACCATAACTTTTCCAGCCATTCCAAATTGATGGGCATCCCCTCAATTTCCAATTCCTGGCCACTACAAAAACAGCTGCTTATAAATATTTTTGTATAAGTGGGTCCTGTTCCCTCTTTAATGATATCTTTGGGATACAGCTATAGAAGTAGTATTGCAGGCTCAAACGCTATGCACTTTTTTTATAGCCCTTTGGCCATAGTTCCAAATTGCTTTCCAGAATGGTTGTCAATACACCACTCCACCAATAATGCATTAATGTTCCAATTTTTTCCACATCTCCAGAATTAATCATTTTCCTTTTCTGCCATATTAGTTTGTGCAAAAACTTTTAGAATTTAATATAATAAAAACTATCCATTTTGCATTTCATAATGTTCTTTATGTCTTGTTTGGTGATAAGCTTCTCCCTTCTCCATAGTTCTGACAGTTAAACTATTCCTTACTCTCCTAATTTGCTTATGGTATTGTCAAGCCAAGCACGAGCAGCTTTCTAGTGGACTGCTGCTGTGAATGGTTTTCAAGGTTCTGATTACATAGTATAGCAAACTCCCTATTCAATAACAAACCAGAGCAAAATATTCACAGAAAATCAAGGTACACCATTCACAATGTTACAGCTTATCATAGAAAATCAAAATTCAATATTCACCATGTCACAACTCAACAACTTATCACTAAAATGACCAAATAGTTTTCAACAAAGTGGTCACATGGTTTTAAACAGAGTACATTCATTCAGGTAATCACACAATCCTTAATTCAATCACAAAGTACAAAATTATCCATCCCTAGGTCACAATAATTCATAACCTTCTCAGTCAGTACACAGCATCCAAGTAAATTCTTCTTTCAGCTTGACTCAAGACTGACTTTCAGCTTCCATGGTTCCTCTTCCATGGTCCCAGCTCCAACTGTCACCTGGGTTCAAAGGCAGGCAGCTCCCAGTTCCTTGTTCAGCTCCTTGTCCAGTTCTTCATCCAGGTCCCATTCTACATTGAAGTTCACAGTATCCAGTCCACCTCAAGTCCTTCACAATTCCTGTTTCAGGGAAGCAAAACTTGAGAGAGCCACAGTAATATTCATACATATTGCCAGCAATTTACTATTTGCCTGTGAAATCAGCTCAGACCCCGAGGTCTGAGAACTCAACACAAATCATCAACATAGAAATCAACACAGATGCACAAACAAGATCCTAGAGGTCAGCATAAAGAATCAAAATAGAAATCAACACAGACCCATAAACAAGGTCCAAGAGGTCAGCACAAATCATCATTAAAGTCCTAGGACCTCCAAAACCCTTCTCCCAGACTTCTGTAAACATACAAGCAGAAAATCTTCTTTCAGGGCTTCTAGTAAGGTCCACAGACTTCTTTACAAAGTATCACAAACAAACATCAACACAGACAGAGCAGACAAACAAAGTGCTGGGATACCACAAGTTTTCTCCTTCTTTACTCTGCCACTACAAGAGTCCCCTTCTCAATTCCACTGTCTATACCCTGGAAATTCTCCTTATATGTGGTCATTAGCTCCTTCCCTTCCTGTTGCAGGAATTCATAAGTTCTAGGGTTCACAAGTTATGGGGTTCACATAATCTGTTTCTTAACAGATTTGATACAAAGCTTAAAAGAAACTTGCACTGAAACAAGGTGTTAATATAGTAGTGGAAATAAAGTATGAACTACTTTTGGGCTTGCCATTCCAGGTATCACCTTTTATGTCTAAGTCTTGGACTCATTTTGACTTTATCTTGGTACATGGTGTAAGATGTTGATCTATGCCTAGTTTCTCCCATACTAATTTCCAGTTTTCCTAGCAGTTTTTGTGAAATAGTGAGTTCTTATCCTGTAAGTTAGAGTCCTTGGGTTTATCAAACAGTAGATTACTATAGTCATTGATTACTGTATCTTGTGTACCTAATCTATTCCACTGATACACCACTCTATTTCTCAATCAGTACCAAATAATTTTGATGATTGCCACTTTATAATATAATTTTAAATTTGGTTTTACTAGGCCACCTTACTTTGAATTTTTTTTCATTAATTCCCTTAATATCCTTGACCTTTGTTCTTCCAGATGAATTTTGTTATTTTTTTCTAGCTCTGTAACATAATTTTTGGTAGTTTTATTGGTATGGCACTGAATAAGTCAATTATTTTAGATATAATTGTCACTTTTATTATACTGTCTCAGCCTATTCATGGGCAGTTGAATTTTTCCAGTTATTTATATCTGACTTTATTTGTGTGAAAAGTGTTTTATAATTGCATTCGTATGGTTCCTGGGTTTATCTCAACAGGTAGATTCCCAAACATTTTATATTGTTAGCAGTTTTTTTTAATGACATTTCTCTTTCTATCTCTTGCTTCTAGGCTTTGTTAGTGATATATAGAAGTGCTGATGATTTATGTGGTTTTGTTTTATATCCTGCAACTTTGCTAAAGTTGTTTATTATTTCAAGGAGCTTTTTTACTGATACTCTAGGATTTTCTAATTATATAATCATATCATCTGCAAAGAATGATAGCTTTGTTTCTACTTTAACTCATTTTAACATTCATCAATTGATTAATGGATCTTATTTATATGAATTTGAATTAGTGAACTACAGAATTGAGAAATGGGGCCTTTATTAGAGAAACTGGCTATAAGAACCCCGCCCCCCTCAATTTCCCACTTTTCTTCTAATGTTGTTGTATTAGTTTTGCAAAATTCATTTTCTAGGGGTGGCTAGGTGGCACAGTGAGTAGAGTGTCGGCCCTGGAGTCAGCTGAGATCCTGAGTTCAGATCTGGCCTCAGACACTTAATGCACACACAAATAAAAACCTAGCCATGTGGCCTTGGGCAAGTTACTTAACCCCAATTGCCCTCCAAAAACAAACAAAAAAAATTCATTTTCTAATTTCATAGCAATCAAAATTCTTCATTTTACTTGTTGTGATCTTTTGTTTCTCTTGTTTAGTCATAAACATTTCCCTTATTCATAGAGGTGACAGGTTATTTTTTCCATGTTCCCCCAATTTACTTATGATATCATCCTTTATGTCTAAATACTAACTTTAGTATATACCTTTTGCAATGTTGTCTAATACCTAATTTCTGGCAAACTGATTTCTAATTTTCCCTAAAATTTTTGTCAACTTGAGAGTTCTTTGCCCCAAAACTTGGACCTTTGTTTTGTCAAACAATAAGATAATCTGGAAACTACATTTTGCTAAAGGGCATCATAGACAATTAATTAATCTTGGTACTTAAGACGTGTGCACCAAATGGCACAGCATCCATATTCTCAAAGAAAAAAGTTAAATGAATCACAGGAGGAAATAGTAAAACTATACTAGTGGGACACCTCAACATTCTCTTCTTAGAACTAGATAAATATATCCACAAATTAAATAGGAAATAAATTAAGGAAATTAACAGAATTTTAGAAAAATTAGATATGATATATCTCTGGAAATAATTGAATAAGAAAAGAAAGGGATATATCATTTTCTCAGGGGTATAAGACACCTTCACAAAATGCCTTGTTTTATATAAAATAAAATAAAATAAAACAATATAAAAACAAAAAATGCAGAAAAGGAAAAATATTAAACACATCTCTTTCAGACTGTAAGGCAACAAAATTATATTTAATAAAGATTTGTAGAAGTATTGATGAAAAGTTTATTCGAAAATAATGAGTGGATCAAAGAATAAATAATACAAAAAAATCAATATTTTCACTAAAACAATGACAACAATGAGACCTCATACCAAAATTTGTGGGATGCAGCCAAAAAAAAAATTGGGGAAAATTTAGGTCCCTAAATATATACATCAATAAAAAGGAGAAAGAACATACTGATGAATTATGACTTAAGCATGCAACAACAGAAACTAGAAAAAAGAACAAATTAATAATCAATTATATACCAATAGAAATCCTGAAAATCAATAGTGGTTAATAAAAATAAAAGTAAAATAAATACTGAATTAATAAATAAAACTAGAAGCTTTTTTTTAAAGAAAGCAAATAAAATAGATGAACCATTGGTTAATTTGATTTAAGAAAAAAAGAAAGGAAACCAATTACCAGTATCAAAAAGTGTAAAGGGTAAATACAAAGCGAAGGAAGATGAAATTAAAGTATTTATTGGGAGTCATTTTTCCTCAGGGGATTTTTTCTTCCCCAAATGTGTGAAGATTTTCCCCAGCAGAATGGGTAGATGACCACAATTTTTCCAACACCCATGAAGACAGCTGAAACAGCCACTATGGAGTACTTGGAGGTTGGTCAGACATAAAAATGCTAAGGCTATCCATTGCATCCCAGGTCATCACTTGTCATTCTGGTTTTTGTCTTGTCATTGGACTTCAATGACTGGAAAAAACAGAGTGAGGTTGATAACTTTGTGCAAATCTGCCTCATTTAAATCCAATTCAAAAAAGGAGTTAAGACATCATCCTGTGATATTGCTCCTCTTCAAAAATAAAGAACAATAACAACATCAAAAATAATGTTTTTTGTGCATCTTTTACTTTGTTGTTAATTGCCATTTTATAATTTCCTTGCATTGATATTTTCTTTTGCCCATTTCTCCTCTACCACTTTTCCTTATTCCCAAATGCTTTATTAAACTGTGTTTTACATCATTCATTTCTGCCAGATATTGAGTTACAACTTTTTTACCCCATTTTCCCCACCCCCCCACCTCAGAATAGCAGTCCCACAGGATATTCCCTCATTGAATCTTCTGTCTCCCATATCTTCTCCCATACCCCCCTCCACTCTCCCAATAGGGCAAGGTGAATCTCCATGGCCAAATGCCTGTACAATTTATTTCCCAATTATATGCAAAAAGTATTAATAATAGTATTTATACATTTTACACATTTGATTTTAAAACTTTGAATTACAGATTCATTCCTTTCCTCTCTTGTCACCCACCCTTACTGGGAAGATAAGCAGTTCAGTATATGTTGTGCATGTGTAACTATACAAAACATTACCATAGTAGATATATTGTAAAAGACTGACTATATTTCCCTCCTTCCTATCCCACCTTCCACTTGGTCTGTTCCCTACTTTGATCCTGTCCCTTTTCATAAGGGGGTGCTTCCAATCTCCCTCCCCCCTTCCTCCTGCCCTCCCTTCCATCATCTCCCCTCTCATCCCCTACCCCCCTACTCTCCTGTAGGGTGAGATATACTATTTAGTATGTATATCATTCTCTCCCTGATCCAAATTCAATGAGAATAAGGTTTTGACTTTTTGCCTTTCTGTTCTTTCCCTACCTTGTAACCATTTTCCTTTGCCTCTTCTATATGAAATAGTTTACTGTGTTCTTTCTCTCCCCATCTCCTCTCATTATATTCCTCTCTCACCTCTTAACTTCACCTTTTAAGTATCATTGCTTCCTATTGCATTCGACCTGTGTCCTCTATCTATGTATACCTGTAAATATATATACACACATTCATATATATATATATTCATATGCTCATATACCCTTCATCAACTATTTTCATACTGAGAAAGGTTTCATTAGTTACAGTTATTGTTTTTCCATGTAGGAATATAAACAATTCAACTTTGATAAGTTCATGATGATTTCTTTTCCCTGTTTACCTTCTCAAACATCTCTTGCTTCTTGTATCTGAATGTCAAATTTTCTATTCAATTTTTGTTTTTTCATCAAGAATGCTCGAAAGTCCTCTATTCCACTGAATTACCATATTTTCCCCTAAAAGAGGATATTCAGTTTTGCTGGGTAGGTGATTCTTGGCTTTAATCCCAGGTCCTTTGCCCTCTGGAATATCATATTCCAAGGCCTTCAATCCTTCAGTGTAGAAGGTGCCAGGTGCTGTGCTATCCTGACTGCATTTCCACAGTACTCAAATTGCTTCTTCCTGGCTGCTTGTAATATTCTTTCCTTGATCTGGGAATTCTAGAACCTGGCTATAATATTCCTAGGAGTTTTCTTTTTGGGATCTTTTTTCAGGAGCTGATCAATGGATTCTTTCAACCTCTATTTTACTCTCTGGTTCTAAAACATCAGGGCAATTTTCCTGGAGAATTTCTTGAAGGATGAATTCTAGGTTCTTTCTTTGGTTCTGGCTTTCAGGTAGTCCAACAAATTTTAACTTATCTCTCCTGGAACTATTTTCCAGGTCAGTGGTTTTTCCCATGAGATATTTCACATTGCCTTCTATTCTTTCATTTGTTTGGATCTGTTTAACAGAACTAGGTTCCCTATTCTAAATTCAAAGGAAAGATTCTCCTCAGTGAAGCCTTTGAGATTCTTTTTCCATCTGGCAAATTTGGCTTTTTAAGGCATTCCTCTCCTCATTGTCTTTTGGAGCCTGTTTTGTATTATTTATTCTTTCAAAGAATAAATAATACATAATAAAAAAAAATCAATATTTTTGGAGCCTCTTTTGCCATTTGAGTTAGTCTATTTTTTTTAATAAACAAATGCTTTATTAACTTCTGTTTTATATCATTCATTTCCGCCAGATTTTGAGTTACAATCATTTTCCCCCCATTATTCCCCTACCCAACCTCCCAGAATAGTAGTCCCACAAGATATCGCTTCCTCCAATCTGCTCTCTCGCATACCCCCATCGACTTTTCCATTAGAGGAAGGTGAATCTTTGTGTCCCAATGCCTGCACATCTTATCTCCCTATTACAAGCAAGAGAGTATTAATAATAGTATTATATATATTTGAAACATTTAATGTTAGGACCTTGAATTTCAGATCCATTTCCTTCCTCCCTTATCACCCATTCCCTCTTGGGAGATAAGTAATTCAGTATATGTTGTACATGTCTAGCTATGCAAAACATTATCATAGTAGATATATTGTACAAGGCTGCTTATAATTCCCTCCCACTCATCCCACCCCCCACCTGGTCCATTCCCTACATGATCCTGTCCCTCTTCTATAGTGGGTACTTCCAACCTCCCCTCCCCCCAAGGATGCCCTCCCATCCATCATCCCTCCTCTCATCCCCCTACCCGCTATCCTGCTGCAGGTTGAGATATCCCATTTAGTATGTATGTCATTTTCTCCCTGAACCAAATTCAATGTGAATGTGGTTTTGCCTTTTTAGCCTTCCTTATTCTCCCCCTCCTTTGCAACCACTTCCCCTACATGGGATAGTTTACCCTACCCTGTCTCTCCCCATCTCCTCTTGCCACTTTCCTCTCTCACCTCATAATTTCATCCCTTGAGTATTCTCCCTTCCCAACAAATTCAACCTATGCCCTCTATCCATATATAACTGTAACCATATACACACACATTCACATATGTATTCATATGACCACACACCCTTCTTCCATTATTTTCATAGTGAGAAAGATATCATCAGTCACAGTTATTGCTTTTCCATATAGGAATGTAAATAGTTCAACTTTGATAAGTTCCTTTTGATTTCTTTTCCCTGATTACCTTCTCAGGCATCTCTTCCTTCTTGTGTCTGGATGTCAAATTTTCTATTCAACTCTGGTTTTTTCCTCAAGAATGCTTGAAAGTCCTCTATTCCACTGAATGACCATATTTTCCCCTGAAACAAAATACTCAGTTTTGCTGGGTAGGTGACCCTTGGGTTCATTCCCAGTTCTTTTGCCCTCTGGAATATCATATTCCATGCCCTTCGATCCCTCAGTGTAGAAGCTGCCAGGTCCTGGGCTATTCTGATTGTGTTTCCACAATATTGAAATTGTTTCTTCCTGGCTGCTTGTAGTATTTTCTCCTTGATCTGGGGATTCTGGAACCTGGCTATAATATTTCTGGGAGTTTTCTTTTTGGGATCTTTTTCAGGAGGTGATCGGTGGATTCTTTTAACCTCTATTTTGCCCTCTGGATCTAAAACATCAGGGCAGTTTTCCTTGAGAATTTCTTGAAGGGTGATTTCTAGGTTCTTTCCTTGATCATGGCTTTCAGGTAGTCAAATAATTTTTAAATTGTCTCTCCTGGATCTATTCTCCAGGTCAGTGGTTTTTCCCATGAGATATTTCACATTGCCTTCTAATCTTTCATTAGTTTGGATCTGCTTAACAGCATCTTGATTTCTCATAAAGTCACTAGCTTCCATTTGTTCCAGTCTAACTCTGAAGGAATGAATCTCAGTGAACTTTTGAGATTCTTTTTCCATCTGGCAAATTTGACTTTTTAAGGCATTCTTCTCCTCATTGCCCTTTGGGGCCTCCTTTGCCATTTGAGCTAGTCTATTTTTTAAGGTGTTGTTTTCCTCAGTCAGGCTGTTGACACTCATTTCATACTTTTCCTGCATCCTTCTCATTTCTCTTTCTAATTTTTCCTCCACTTCTCTTATTTGATTTTTAAAGTCCTTCTTAAGGTCCTCTATGGCCTGCAACCCACTCATGTTTTCCCCTGGGGCTTTTGGAGCAGGACTTCTGACCTCACAGTCCCTTTCCCGCTCTATGCCCCCAAAATAGGAGTCTAGGGTTGCATTTTTCTGTTGCCTTTGCCTTGGCATGTTGCCCCTTAATTGCTTGACTTTTGGGCTTGTTGCCACACTATGGCTTTAAGGCCAGCTAGAGGAATTTTCGTCCGGAACGTGTGGGGGGGCAACTTCCATTTCTGGCAAGCTGTAAACCCACCCACAGCTTCCACCCTAGATCACAATCTAGATCCAGGGAGGTTAAAGCAAGAGCGATTACCCCCCAAGACTGATTGCTGGATCTCCCCACGATTTGTAAGCTGGGAGCCGGAAATGCCTATGAAAACTACAAAATGGCCAAAATGGCGTGTCTCCTCAGTGGCTTCTAGCGCCCAGGGGAGGGAGCTGACGCATTCCCCCAATACAGGTCCCAAAGTCCATAGGACACTAACCTCTTACTTTGTCCTAGGCATGTCTATGTTGATAATTCTGGAATCGCCACAGCTCCTGGTGTTCTGGGGTTCCTCCAGCCGGCTGCTGGCCCTGCCGCCCTGGGGCTAAAACCTCGGCTCACGCGGACCTGGGCTCGGCTCGGCTCCGCTCCGCTCCTGCGCTCTGCGCTCTGCGCTCTGCGCACTGCCGGCTCCCAGACCACTGCGCTGGTCCTTCCTGCAGGGCTGCTGGGCTGTCCTCAGCGGGAGGTTAGCTTCTCTGTGTCGTTCTGTGGGTGCTGGGGCTCCAGAAGTTGTTCACAGTCCTTTTTTACATAGTTCGTGGGGAATCTGGGGGCAGAGAGGCTTGGAAGCGCTGTTTTTACTCCGCCATCTTGGCTCCGCCCCCGAGTTAGTCTATTTTTAAGGTGTTATTTTCCTCAGACAAGTTGTTGACTCTCATTTCATACTTTTCTTGCATCTTTCTCATTTCTCTTCCCAGTTTTTCCCCCACTTCTCTTAGCTGCTTCTTAAAATTCTCTATGGCCTGTAGCCAGCTCATATTTTTATTTGGGGCTTTTGGTGCAAGAGTTCTAATCTCCCAGTCCCACTCCTGTTCCATGCTTTGATCCTCTTTGCCCCCAAAATAGGAGTCTAAAGTTGAATTTTTCAGTTTATTTTGTTTCCTTTGCCTAATCATGTTACCAGTCAATTACTTGACTTTTGGGCTTTTTGCCATAGTAGGACTCTGCCACCAGCCAGGGGTGCTTCCATCCCAAATGCTGAGGTTTCCCCAACTGCCAGAGGTATTAGTTGGGTGGCCTCTCTGAAGCCCCCACATGCTCTGGCAAGCTGGTCTCACACCCCAAGACCTCCACCCAAGACCACTATCCAGATCCAAGAAGGTTAAATCACGAGCAATTACCCCCAAGACTGATCACCAGGTGCCCCTATAGTTAACAGGGCAGGAACTGAAGCTGCCTCGTGTGTCAGCTTCTCAGTGGCTTCTCGCCCCCAGGGAAACAGACCACAAGCTCTCTCAACTAATGAGTCCCAAAGTCCATAGGGCACTAACCTCTCACTTTGTCTGTGACATCTATGTGTTGGTAATTCTAGAAATGCCACAGCTGCTGGTGTTCTAGACTCTCTCCATCCAGCTGCTGGTCCTGCCTCCCTGGGGCTTAAACCTCTGACTCACATGGTCCTGGGCTCAGCTCCCAGAGTGCTGTGCTGCCTGCTCCCTGCCAGGCTGCTGGACTGTCCTCAGTGGGAGGTTAGCTTCTCTGTGTCAGTTGGAGTCCCCTTATAACATAATTTGGAAGTGGAGTGGAAGTTCTGTTTCTACTCTGTCATCTTGACTCTGCCCTCTACCACTTTTTTTTCATTTGTTTTCATTCTATTTTAAAAATAAATTTTAGCTCTTCTATTTCATATTGGACTTTTGTCCAATTAACATTTTTTTTCCTTTGAAGCTTTGCTTATAACTTTTTTGACATTGTTATTTTCTTCTAAGTTTGTCTTGATCTTTCCTGTCACGATAGTAGCTTTTTAATGTTCGTGTGCTTTCATAGTAGTTGTTTGATCATTTTTTCTGACCTTTATTTTGACTTTAATCTTTATGTTAAGGTTGGGCTTTGTTCCTGGGTTAGGGGTTGAGCAGTAGGGGAAGACAGTTCCAAACTTCAGACTCTTTTGCATTGCTCTTTTCAGAGTTAGTTATAAGGATTTGGAAGTTGCTGCCTCCAAGAGAGTGTGAACTGTGGAGAGGTGTGGTTACTCTTTTCCTGGTCTATGCTCTGGTCTTCATCAAGAAAGGACTCCATGTCCATTGCAGCCAAGATGATATGGCTCTTCATTTACCCTACTTCTTTGGGAAGAAAAAAAATTGCTGTTCCTCAGGACCTCTGCTTCCTTGTGATGAGAAATGATCCCTCTCTTAAGGGTCCAGGATTCCTTTGGACAGCAAGTCTTCTTCTCAGTCTTGGAACACAGAAGTAGGTATGGGCGATGAAACTGCCAAACAGTTTCCTGTCCTGCACTCAGTTCTAGCAGAGGGAGGCCCTATAATTGCTTTTTGACCAATTACCAGATCCCTTCATCATTTTTGGCTTCAGAGTTCCAGACTCCAAACCCCACCACTGGTGTTGCCACCAAATGGGCTCTGAGCCAGTACCTACTTTGGTGTCACAAACCATTCCTTCCAACCTCCTAAATTATCTTGGGCTGGAGAAGTGTCTCATACCAACATTTATTTTACTCCTTTGCTCTAGATTACAATTTAAGGCATTATTTTAAAACTTTGTAGAAGAGAATGTTGGGAGACCTCAGCTATGTCCTCTACCAGGCCATCCTGGTTCCAGATAAAGCATTAATTATTCACTTTTTGAGTGAAAAATGCATGTTTGCAAAAAGACTCTTTTATGGAGAACACACACAGGGCAAAGCATTCACATGGTGGTCAGAAGAAGCAATAGAAGGACACTCTCAAGGTCTCTCTTAAGAATTTTGGGAAGATGGCGGAGTAGAAACAACTCATCCAAGCCACTCTGCCCCCAGATTCGCCCCAAACTATGTAAAAGGGGACTCTGAACAACTTCTGGAGCCCCAGCACCCACAGAACAACACAGAGAAGCTAACCTCCCACTGAGGACAGCCCAGCAGCCCTGCAGGAAGGACCAGCGCAGTGGTCTGGGAGCCGGCAGTGCACAATGCACAGAGTGCAGGAAGTGGAGCCGAGCAGAGCCCAGGTGCCTGTGAGCCGAAGTTTTAGCCCCAGGGTGGCAGGGCCAGCAGCTGGCTGGAGGAACTCCAGAACACCAGCAGCTGTGGTGACTCCAGAATTATCAACATAGACATGCCTAGGACAAAGTAAGAGGTTAGTGTCCTATGGACTTTGGGACCTGTATTTGGGGGAATGCGTCAGCTCCCTCCCCTGGGGGCTAGAAGCCGCTGAGTAGACACACCATTTTGTAGTTTGCAGAGGCAGCTCCAGCTCCTGGCCTGCAATTAATTGTACGGAGATCCAGCGATAAGTCTTGGGGGGGTAATCGCTCTTGCTTTAACCTCCCTGGATCTGGATTGTGATCTAGGGTGGAAGTCGTGGGTGGGTTTACAGCTTGCCAGAAACGGAAGATGACTTCCACACATTTGGGACGAAAATTCCTCTATCTGGCCTTAAAGCCATAGTGTGGCAACAAGCCCAAAAGTCAGGTAATCAAGTGGCAACATGCCAAGGCAAAGGGAACAGAAAAATGCAACCCTAGACTCCTATTTTGGGGGCATAGAGCAGGAAAAGGACTGTGAGGTCAGAAGTCCTGCTCCAAAAGCCCCAGGGAAAACATGAGCGGGTTGCAGGCCATAGAGGACCTTAAGAAGGACTTTAAAAATCAAATAAGAGAAGTGGAGGAAAAATTGGAAAGAGAAATGAGAAGGATGCAGGAAAAGTATGAAATGAGGGTCAACAGCCTGACTGAGGAAAACAACACCTTAAAAAATAGACTAACTCAAATGGCAAAGGAGGCCCAAAAGGGCAACAAGGAGAAGAATGCCTTAAAAAGTCGAATTTGCCAGATGGAAAAAGAATCTCAAAAGTTCACTGAGGAGATTCATTCCTTCAGAGTTAGACTGGAGCAAATGGAAGTTAATGACTTTATGAGAAATCAAGATGCTGTTAAGCAGATCCAAACAAATGAAAGATTAGAAGGCAATGTGAAATATCTCATGGGACAAACCACTGACCTGGAAAATAGATCCAGGAGAGACAATTTAAAAATTATTGGACTACCCCAAAGCCATGATCAAAGAAAGAACCTAGAAATAACCCTTCAAGACATTCTCAAGGAAAACTGCCCTGATGTTTTAGATCCAGAGGGCAAAATAGAGGTTGAAAGAATCCACAGATCACCTCCTGAAAAAGATCCCAAAAAGAAAACTCCCAGGAATATTATAGCCAGGTTCCAGAATCCCCAGATCAAGGAGAAAATACTCCAAGCAGCCAGGAAGAAACAATTTCAATATTGTGGAAACACAATCAGAATAGCCCAGGACCTGGCAGCTTCTACACTGAGGGATCGAAGGGCATGGAATATGATATTCCAGAGGGCAAAAGAACTGAGAATGAACCCAAGGGTCACCTACCCAGCAAAACTGAGTATTTTGTTTCAGGGGAAAATATGGTCATTCAGTGGAATAGAGGACTTTCATGCATTCTTGAGGAAAAAGCCAGAATTGAATAGAAAATTTGACATCCAGACACAAGAAGCAAGAGATGCCTGAGAAGGTAATCAGGGACAAGAAATCAAAAGGAACTTATCAAAGTTGAACTATTTACATTCCCATATGGAAAAACAATAACTGTGAGTGATGATATCTTTCTCACTATGAAAATAATGGAAGAAGGGTGTGTGGTCATATGAATACATATGTGAATGTGTGTGGATATGGATAGAGGGCATAGCTTGAAGTTGTTGGGAAGGGAGAATACTCAAGGGATGAAATTATGAGGTGAGAGAGGAAAGTGGCAAGAGGAGATGGGGAAAGACAGGTTAGGGTAAACCATCTCATGTAGAAGAAGCAAGGGGAAGTGGTTGCAAGGGAGGGGGAGAATAAGAAGGGAAAAAAAAGGCAAATCTACATTCTCATTGAATTTGGTTCAGGGAGAGAATGACATACATACTAAATGGGATATCTCACCCTGCAGCAGAATAGGGGGGAGGGGGATGAGAGGAGGGATGATTGATGGAGGGGGGCATCCTTGGGGAGAGTGGAGGTTGGAAGTACCCACTATAGAAGAGGGACAGGATCATGTAGGGAATGGACCAGGTGGGGGGTGGGATGAGTGGGAGGGAATTATTAGCAGCCCTGTACAATATATCTCCTATGATAATGTTTTGCATAGCTAGACATGTACAACATATACTGAATTACTTATCTCCCCAGAGGGAATGGGTGACAAGGGAGGAAGGAAATGGATCTGAAATTCGAGGTCTTAAGATTTAATGTTTCAAATATATATAAATACTATTATTAATACTCTTTTGCTTATAATTGGGAGATAAGATGTGCAGGCATTGGGACTCAAAGATTCACCTTCCTCTAATGGAAAAGTCAAAGGGGGTATGGGAGAAGGTATGGGAGAGGGTAGATTGGAGGAAGCGATATCTTGCTGGACTGCTATTCTGGGAGGTTGGGTAGGGGAATAACGGGGGGAAAATGATTGTAACTCAAAATCTGGCAGAAATGAATGATGTAAAACAGAATTTAATAAAGCATTTGTTTAAAAAAGAAGAATTTTGGGATTGATTGTGTGACATGGCAGACATGGACACAAAACTTCTTAGCATGATGTGCCCTCATCAGAGAAGGTGATGTGCTCTCTAATGGGCAAAGCAGTATTGAAATAACTCAAGAGAAACAGAAGATACCCAGACTCAGAGAATCCACCCCAAATGTTCATGTGGACTATTTGTGTGGTAGAACATCCAGAGCACCTGTTAATCTGATTAGCCACAGTGGGATACAGTAAAATTTAACTCTAGCATAGTGATGTCATTTTGGTCGTCTTTGAGAAGGAAGGACAACAAGGTACCAATGAACTTCCATTACAAAACTGATCACTTTAGTAAGTTCTGGGGATATAAATACTGGAAAATTTCTTGTCCTTAAGAAGCTTTGCATTCTAATTCAGGAAGACAATAAGTAAAGGGAACTTAAGAAGTGTATATTAGGGGAAGGATTTGCTCAAGCCATAGCTTGGAAGTGACCAGGGTTTGCACAACTCATAGTTTGGAAGTGCCCAGGAAGTGACATGAGGTCTGATTCCAGGCAAGATAAGGGTGAAATTTCCCCTGTGTATATATACAAAATACACACTTTTAGTGGGGAGAAATTAAAAGGACAAAGTTATGGCTGAAGTGTTGGCTTGATAGTTTACTAATGAAATTGTATAACTATATACTTGGGAAGCTATAGAGTATTTTAAATTTGTTAATAACATTAAAGTTTTTCACTGCAAAATAACACATTGAGGAAAGGGTAAATATGGAGAATATGAAGTATTTTTTAGTCAGTATAAACTAGAATTTGGCATATCTTATTCAAATGCAAGACTAAACTTGCTTCTCACCTGAGGAATATAAATCATAATTACTAGGTCCCGAAGACAATTCAATCAGTTTATATTAGACTCTAAATGCCCTTGATTCTGTGAGTGTAATTAAGACTCTTTGTACTTCATGAAGAAGAAAATGCTGTTCACATTTCTGGATGCCTAGAACACTCATTTTTGATGATCATGTATATACTTCATAGCTCAATGATCTAGAGTTAGAAGGGACCCTAGAAACCATCTCTTCTAACTTCCTCATTTTTCAGTTGAAGAAATTGAAGCCTAAGGAGACTAGACCTAAGGTCACACAAGTAGTAATCATCTGAGGTAGAATTTGAACCCTGGGCCATCTGTTTTAATATTCTTTCCACTGTATTACATTTTCTCAAAATCCTATACTTTATTTAACATTTTCACCAAGGAATGTCTGATTTCCATAACTAGATTTTATATCTTTTTTCCAGGGCAAATATCTTGTCTCGAATTTCCTTTGATGTCTTTTTAGGGCTGAGCATAGTCAATCCAGAGGTGGGGAACATGTATTCTTTAAGTCACAAGTGGCCCTCAAGGTCCTCAAATGTGGCTGTTTAACTTAATCCAAACTTCATAAAACAAACATCCTTAATAAAATGATTTGCTTTGTGCAACTTGGATTCATTATCAATAGGCCACACCCAAGAACCTAGAAGGTCACATGTGGCTCAGGGGCTGCAGGTTCTCCACCCCTACTGGGTATGCCCTCAATAATGAAAATTAAATAAGTGCATATTGAAAGAATATTGGAGATACTTTTCTTCATTGCATTTGATTACATTTTATGGGACAAAATATTAGAACATTGAATTCAGCACTTATGACTAGGTCATCTAAGATGATCTCTTTCTTGACTTCAGTGTTGTCACTTGAAGTTGGTATCTTCCTATTTTTAGAGTTACTTTAAGAAAGGAACCCTTGAATATGCTCTTTAAACATGCTGTGCTTAATTGTCAGTGTACAAAGGCTCCTGGCATTCTATTATGGACTATTACTAATTGGTATATCCCATCAGAAATTGAAATATGCCAATTATACGATGATTGTCTCATTTAAATACATTTATCAGATACATTTGAAATTTAAAAAGTTTTTTAATGCAAAACATTGACCAAATTGTATAAGTATATAGTTAAGGCAAATTAGAAATGCAAATGTTGGGCATGATAGGAGCCATTATAGACTATAATTAAAGCAAATCCTTGTTTTTTGCTTAGCACACCAATGATGACGATAATCTATTTGGTCAGTACAAACCTATGCAATTTTATATTCTCAAAGAAACAGATTAAGTTTTATTTTGTGCTAGCAATCTCTTATGATATATCTTGGCAATAAGTAACGTGCACAACTCATAAAAAGCTGTTTACTTTTTAAATATTTAATTTTAAATAAGAACAGAAATTTATAATTAATTAGTTCCTTATAATCAAAGAATTGCTGAATCTTATCATTGGAATATATTTCAGAGTTAATTTGTCTGAACTGTAGCTGACTGGGAATTCCCTCTACAATTTCCCAGACAAGAAGCCATTGCTCTGAGGCAATTTTTATTTTTTTTGAGGCAGTTTTATTTCCTAGGAAGACTGTTATTTTGTCCCCCTTCCCCTTTATATTTAGCCTGTCTGCCTATTTGCAACTTAGATGTATTCCTCCTAGCTCAGCTTTCAGGATATAACAATAATTCTAACTATCCCCCACTGCCAATATGATCTTCTTTCAAAAACTTTTAAAGAGTTAAGTTTATATGATAATATTTAGAGTGAGAAGCGATATTAGGGTCATGTAGGTCATGTAGTCTAACACTCTCATTTTACAAATGAAGGAACTGAGGTATTCTCATTTTATAGATGAAGAAACAGGCCATGGAAAGTGAAGTGACTTGTCCAAGGTCAATCAAGGAGTAAGTGGCAGAATTAGGGTCATTAAATCAGATAATGTAACTCTAAATTCCATTGTTTGTAGTTGGTATTTTCAGTAGAAATAGAAATATGTCAGTTACAAAATTATTTTCTTATATACCAAGACCTTTACTCTTTCTATAGTACTATCATGCTACCCTCAAGTTATTTATTTAATCTAAGTTAACTATCTCCAGTTACTTCAAATAAAATTTATATGGCATTGCATCTAATCCTTTCAAGGTATACCTGTCCTTTTCTCATGTCACTATTTGCCAATGTCCTCCTTAAATTATGTATTCAAGAAATAAATATAATAGTTCCTATGCAGTGCAATTAGATCTAAGCAAGAAAAAGCTAGCATGCATTGGTATGAATAGTACATTTTTCTTACCATAACTTAACCTCACATTTGCTTTTTAATAGCTGCCTTGTCACATTATTCATAGTAAGATTATTTCCTATAAAATCATTAATATCTTCTCTAAACAAAATGATTTATAGAATTAAGTTCATAAAACTAAATTTGTAAGGTCTATTTTTTGAATCCAACTCTAGAGTTAATATCCATTCCAATTAAATTTAAAGTTCATGTCCTTTAGTATTGAGGTTCTGTTGTCCTAGAAGTTACATGTTTTTTTTCCCCAATTTTAGATGATCTGAAGGCTTGATAAGTACTTAAGGACATTTATAGCTTCAGTCAAGATACTGATTAAAAAAACAAAAAACAAAAAACAAGCACATAAACACCAGAGCAGTAAAGGCAGGTCTAGCAGATTGTCCACTATTGATCTCCTACTTGGTTTATACCTATTGTCTTCTTCAATATCCTAAATCATTGTTTATCTAGGATTAGGATTTGGAACTCATGGATGGATTAATACAAATCACTCATCCACAGAAATTCTACTTTATCGTTTCATCATGGCATGGAGGTGGTTTTGTCATCTTGTAGGCTATCCAAAGAAAACAACTTGTAATGGCTTCAGCTGTGAACCTGGTGATGGATTTGAGGATGTCCTTAGAATGCAAGCCCAACTATATTCAGGAAAGTTTTATCAACCAGAATGCTGACAACAGGTTGATAAAAATGATTATTTACTATTCCCACCTATTGTATTTAGGTGTAGTGTGATTGTTAGCTGCTTAGATGGGTGAAATAGCCATATAGAATATAAACATGAAGTAATGAAAAGAGAAATCAAACTCTTGTCAATATTTCATTCTTGAATAATAAACCTCAAAACATTCCCAAATTTTTTTTTTCACATTTATAACAGAGGGAACTCTTAAGTCAGGAATCTCTAACATTAAAATTTTTCTTATGAATAAGGCTATACTTCCATTTCTTCCTTGCTAAATGATCACTGTGTCCAATGGTGACAAAATAATTCATGGTGGAAGGAATCTGAAAAGCTTTACTACGTTCGTTCGCATATTTGACTGTAAATTTTACACTATGTGACAGATATTGTCCTAGGTGTAGGAGAAACATAGATGAAAACTCCTGACCTCAAGGAGCAAATGAAGTAATGAGGAGTCTATTCATTTGGAGAATTCACTTTCAATTTTATCCCTATCTATAGCCCCCAATATAGTAACAAGCAGTATATATTTCTCTATGAGCAAATGTGGAGCATAGCTTAGTGAGAATAGAGTGGACCTCAAAGCCAGGAAGATCTGAGTTCATGGCATGCTTCTGACACATAGTACTTGTGTGACTCTAAGCGAGTTATTAAACCTCACATTAACCTAGGCAAGTCTAAGACTATAAGTTGCAGAGAAGATATTAACTTGAATTAGTAGAGAGAATTTTTAATACCAATAACAGACCCAGTCCCGATTCTTATCCCTATGACCATATATTAACTATTTCCCATCAAATTGGGGTTTTCAATCATCAGCACTGTCTAATTACAATGCAAGTGTTCAGATGACCCAGCTCTGCTCCTCATTCTCTGGACTTTTACACCTTGTCTCCATTGGATCTGTATCATCCTTCCCTGCCCCATAAATAGAATATTAGGTCCATGAGGGTAGAGACTATCTTGATTTCTTGTATTTCTATGTATAGCAGCACACTTTGTGGCACATTATGAATACTTAATAAATGCTTTATCTAATATAAACTGTAAAATAATGCAGAGGACTTCATTAGAATCAGAAGTTTCTCATCTTAATAGTTTTCAAAAATAACAATAATATAACAAAATATTAATACTAGATTATTAATGTTATTCATAATAAATTATCATTAATAATGAAAAGAGAGGGTTATTTATACAAATGAGGGAAAGAAAATGTTGAAGTTTGTAAACTTATAGAATTCACAGTTTCAAGGTATATTTAGCCAAAAAGAGAAAAATAAGCAATAAACTCTATTGCTGATTTTCTCTTTTCCTTCCTTCCTTCCTTCCTTCCTTCCTTCCTTCCTTCCTTCCTTCCTTCCTTCCTTCTTTCTTTCCTTTCCTTCCTTATTTCCTTCCTTCCTAACTTTCTTTTTCTTTCTTTCTTTCTTTCTTTCTTTCTTTCTTTCTTTCTTTCTTTCTTTCTTTCTTTCTTTCTTTCTTTCTTTTTCTTTCTTTCTTTCTCTTTCTTTCTTTCTTTCTTTCTTTCTTTCTTTCTTTCTTTCTTTCTTTCTTTCCCTTCTTTCTTTTTATTTCTTTCCTTCCTTCACATTTATTTGTTTCTTTGTTTATTACTTTGTAGATAGGCACCTTCTTTTTTATTTTAAAAAATAAGGTCCTGATAAATTTTTCAACAAAAAATTTCACACATGAAATTACTTACAAACCAGAAGACACACATTAAACTTGCTAAAACTAATGGCAAAGTGTTATATTATTCTTTTTCTGGATGCTCCAAAATTATATGAATATATTAAATATAGCAAGTGGATTAATTTTAGCTAAAAATATAGACAGCTACTAGTAAGCTGAGTGAGGTGAGAAAGAAATCATGTAAAGATCTTATTATAAGTCAGAAATACTCTATAAAAAGATAGATCAAATTAAGTATTGGCAAACTGGGAGTCAGTTTTTAAAAGACATTTGTAATGGAAATGCAAATTTAAAGATCTTCCCTGCCCCTAGCTTAAGTGCACCTGGAGCCTGTGGTGGGAGGCTTGTTTTTCAGGAAAGCCCACACCTTGATACTTTGTGATTGGGCAGTGGGTCAAGGAGGTTGTTACATTCTCTGAGCCAAGAGAAGGCTACATAAGCCCTGAGGAGAGGCTTTGCTTTGGGGCTCACTTTGAGAAGTGTTGTGTGATTTGACCAGATGAGACTCTGGGAAGCCGTTGTTGAGAGCCCCCCGGCTTTGAAAACCCAGATGTTGATGCTTCCCTCTCTGGTAACTGTGATTTGGTATTGATATAATGGTTGGACAGTTTGGAAGCCTGTCTGTTTGATCTGTAAGTTCTGTAACTCTGAAGTTTGGGGTGCTGACCTTTTTCCCCTGAACTAGGTAATGTATGTTTGTTTGATTAAAGTAAGCTTGTTAACCCATTTTGAGTTGCTTTCCTTTACAAAAGCAGATCTAAGAACCTGTGTTGGCAGCTACCCTTAAAATTGCATCAGAAGGCTAATCTAACTAGCTAAGTTAATTTATTTACAGCAATTCATAATATGCCAAATAAGTAAATTTAAAATCTAATTTCAGTATATTATTATTTGCATTTAAATAATCAAGAGCCTTTGAGCACAGAAATGTGAAAAATGTGAATACACATAACAAATATACACAAATGCTAAAAATGTGAATATACATAACGGATATGCACATGTCTTTCTATATAAACACATATGTATACATACTAAGGACATACCTTATATAGCATATACATACCTTAAATAGCTATATATATACATATATATGTATATATATATATATCTCCACATACTTATATTAATAATACAAACCAGGTTTAAGAAGATGAGTGGTACTATATGTACTTAAGAGATAAGAAGGAAAGGAGATAGTATTGTTAAAATGAAAAAAGGAATAGCCAGAACTTAGTAATTATTCTAGTCATTTAATTGGTAAAAAAAAATTAAATCCATGAATTATCTGCTAATGCAATTCTCTTCATTATTCTCATCATTAGAATTTTCTTTAATCCTGAAGGGTGAAGGCCCAGTGCTCCATAGTCTCACAGTCCCTCTTCTCACAGAATCTACCCATGGAATGGCATGAAGGTCACTAAGTTAATTGGCCATGGAGTACTTAAAGTCACTAATTCTGTCTTATGAATTATCTGATTTCTAAATTTAAACTTCTTTGGTCAAGGTTACAAGATTAGTATGCTCTCAAATGAGGGAAATGTTTACAGGGGTGATTTTGACTCAGTAGTAAAGATCCCAGGAATACTATTAATAATGATTTAATTATGCAGTTAATCCAACTGTATGTATCTGAAGTACAGAATTTAAAATGTGCCCTTTCTTATCTGAATTTGAAGTTAGGCTTTTATAGCTCTCTGTGGATTTGTGACTTAGTAACTAAAAGGATAAGTGTTTCTCCTACAAACTTTGTCACAAGTGCCCCAGATAAGTAATTTGGTACATAGGCGGCTCAAATTGAATATACTGTAAAACCCAATATCTTTGCATCTGGCACCATCTTTTAAAAACTCACTATAACTAAGCCACAGTTAGCTTACTTTATACACAAAGATATTTGAATGCATCAGTGCATGTTATGTCAATAATGTGGATGATATATTGTATACATCACATGATACTTCAAGACAACCACATCTTCAGTGATACACCAGTATTTTCTTGCCTCACTATCCACTTCTTGTCCATATTCTTCCAAAAATATGCTATAGGAAGCAGTGGTGGAATGGGGTAGGGAGCTTTCTCCCTACCAGTGGAGCACATGGGTTGTCCACCTTACAACCTTCATTTTATCCACATGATTACCAATCTTCTTTTTTAATTTAACATGTTTTTGATGACATCTTTACTACTATTCTTCTTCCTTGTTTCTTGTTATGCATTATATTTGGACTAATCTACTATAGCTTTTGATTTCTTCTAAGCAGTAATCTTTTAATTTTTTATATTTAACCCATCATGACATTTCTATGCAGAAAAGTTCTAAACAATGATTTTTTGGTTTTTTTAATTTACTATTTATTTGTTATAAATTTTTTTCTTTTTAAAATTTTGAGTTCCAGGGGCGGCTAGGTGGCGCAGTGAATAGAGCGCAGGCCCTGGAGTCAGAAGGACCTGAGTTCGGAGCTGGCCTCAGACACTTACTCCACACAAACAAAAACCTAGCCGTGTAACCTTGGGCAAGTTACTTAACCCCAATTGCCCTAAAAGGGGCGGCTAGGTGGCGCAGTGAGTAAGAGTGCCAGCCTCAGAGTTGGGATGACCTGAGATCAAATCCGGCCTCAGAAAATGAGCACCCACGCATAAATAATGACTAGCTGTGTAACCTTGAGCAAGTTACTTAACCCCAATTGCTTTAAAAAAATTTTTTTTTGAGTTCCAGAGGGCAGAGCCAAGATGGCAGAGTAGAAACAGCACTTCCAAGGTGCTCTCATCCACACCACTTCCAAACCATGTAAAAGGGGACTCTGAACAACTTCTGGAGCTCCAGCACCCACAGAACAACACAGAGAAGCTAACCTCCCGCTGAGGATAGCCCAGCAGCCCTGCAGGGAACGGCCAGCGCAGCACTCTGAGAGCAGGAAAATTAAAGTGAGAATATTCTACTTCAGTTTGAACTCAGAACTCATCACTTCCCTCTATGCACATGGATAACATTTTTTCATAATGAGTCCTTTGGAATTGTTTTGTTTAATTGTATTGTTCAGTCTCTCACAGTAGATCATCATAACAATGTTGTTGTTACTGTGTGCAATGATAAACTGGGTTTTCTCACTTCAGTTTGTATCAGTTCATAAAAGTCTTTTCATCTTGTTTTTTTTTTTCTGAAACCACCCCCTCATTATTTCCCACAGCACAATAGTACTCCATCACAATCATATGCCACAGCTTGTTCAACCATTCCCTAATTGATAGGCATTCCCTAAATTTCCATTTCTTTGCTGCCACAATAAAAGAATGTCTATGATTATTTTTGGTCCTTTTCTTTACTCTCTTTGGGGAAGAGACCTAATAGTGGTATTGCTAGGTTAAAGGGTATGTGGTTTTATAGCCCATTAGGTATAGTTTCAAAGTGGTTAAATGAGTTCATTACACCAGTGGTTCATTAATGTACCTATTTTGCCTCATCCCCTACAGAATTTGCCATGTCTGATATAAGGTGCTAAGTCATAATTGTTTTAATTTGCCTTTCTCCAATCAATAGTGTTTTAGAGCATTTCTCCCTATGACTATAGTAGATAGGTGATGCATTTGAAAGAAGGCTGGGCTGAAAGTGAAGGCGACTCATCTTCATAAGCTCAAATGTGGCCTCAGATACTTATTAGTTCTGTAACTGTGAGCAAGTCACTTAATGCTGTTTGTTTCAGTTCCTCATATGTAAAATGAGCTAGAGAAGGAAATGGCAAACATTTCTAGTATCTTTTCTAACAAAACACCAAATGGGGTCATGAAGAATTAGACATGACTGAAAATGACTAAACAGCAACATAAAAATTCTTTCTTTCATGACTCTTTTATGTGAGAAAAAAATTTCCCATTCTACCTATCTCTTTCCCCTTCTCCCAATGCACCCCTCTTTCTTATTTATACTTACTTTTGAGATGATACTAACATAATCAACTCACATTCATGCCCTCTATTAATGTAGATTTCTTCTCACTGCCCTAATAATGATGTTCTTAAGAGTTGCATGTATCATCTTTTCATAAAGAAAGGTAAACTGTTTAACTTTATTGAGTCCTCATGATTAATCTTTCATGTTTACCTTTTTATGCTTCTCTTGAGTATTTTGTTTAAATGTCAATTTTTTTAATTCAGTTTCAGTTTTTTCATCCAGAAATGCCTGAAAGGCCTCTATTTCATTAAATGCTTATTTTTCCCCTGAAGCATTATATTCATTTTTAGATTAGTTATTCTTGATTAAAATCCTAGCTTCTTTGCCTTTTGGAATATTATATACCAAGCCTTCTGCTCCTTTATCCTGGATGCTGATAAATCTTATGTGATCTTGACTTGCTCCATGGTATTTGAATTGTTTCTTTCTGGCTGCTTGCAATATTTTCTCCTTGATCTGAGAGCTCTGGAATTTGGCTATGCTATTACTGGAAGTTTTCATTTTAAGATCTCTTTCAGGAAATGATACATAGATTCCTTCATTTTCTATTTTATCCTTTTATTATAGATTTTTAGAGCAGTTTCCTTGATAATTTCTTGAAATATGATATCTAGACTCTTTTCTTTTTTTTTTTCATGGCTTTCAGACAGTTGAATACTTTTAAAGCTATTTCTCCTCTATCTATTTTCTTGGTCAGTTGTTTTTCCAATGAGATACGTCTCACTTCTATTTTTTCTTTCTCTTGATTTTGTTGCATTATTTCTTGAAATCTCAAGGAGCCACTAGCTTCCACTTGCATAATCTAAAATTTTAAGGAATTATCTTCTTCAGTGACCTTTTTTTTTTCATTTGGCTAATTCTGCTTTTTAAGGAGTTTTCTTTTTTTCTTATGTGAATTTTTGTACCTCCTTTTTTTATTTGTCCTATTTTGATTTTTAAACGATTTATTTTCTTCAGTGAATTTTTGCACCTGTTTGCCATGGTCAATTCTGGTTTTTTAATATATTTTCTTCAGTAATTTTGTGACTCTTTTACCAATATATTAATTTTCTTTTCATATTTTTTATATCACTCTCCTTTCCTTCCCCAATTTTTTTCTGTACCCCTCTTAGCTCTTTCTTTATCTCTTCCAAAAATCCTTCTGGCCGTGGGTCCAGTTAGCATTTCTCTTTGGGGCTTTGCTTGTAATTTCACTTTGATGTCTTTTTCTAAGTTCATGTCTTTGTCTTTCCTGACAGCTAATAACCCCCCCACACCACCCCTGCCATGGTCAAGTTGTTTTTTTGATGTTTGCCCATTTTCCCGTCCTATAGAATTTTATTTTAGAGTTGGGCTATGCTCACCTTGGGTGGGTAGCACTTTGCCAAACTTCAGACCTTTTGTGTAACAGTTTTCCAAGTTAGTTCTAGGGTCTCAAGTTTTCAGTGCTTATAAGTTGGTGTTATCCTGGGAGAAGCATAGTCATTGCTCTCCTGGCCTTCACTCTGGTCTTTACCTAGGAAGGACCTCTAATTCCCTGCAGTCACAAGTACTGGCACTCTTCTTGGCCCTATAATTGGGACTATAGCCCCTGATTCCTTGTGACTAACCCCTAGCACTCCTCTCCATCATGGAACTGAATCCCAGAACTGTTTATAAGCAATACACTTGCCAATCAGCACCAGCTACACTCAGAACCAGCAAAGGTTCCTCTCTGGACTGAGAGCTCCTGAAACCGATACTTATGCTGATGTCTCAGCCATTTCCAAGGCCCAAAGTTGGTGTTTTTGCAGTGCTCTGGACCTGAGCTTGCCCAGTATCACATACCTTTCCTGTGGACCTCCTAAGTTGTCTTAGGCTGGAAAATTGCCTCCATTTGATGTATTTGTTGACTCTGCCACCCCAAAATTTGGTTTAAAGCATTAATTTGAAGTTGTTTGGAGAGCAATGTTGGGAGAATTCAACTGAGTTCCAGTCTGTACCCTGTACATGTTGATTCCAAGTAGGCCATGAATTCTCAAACTTCTTTTATCTATATCATGATTCTTTTTTACAATCTGCAAAAACCTCTTCTTAGAATGATAAGCTCTTATAAAAACTGTAATAGAAGGAAATGCTAAATTCCAGTTAGGTGTTAGTGAAAATAAGGATATAATATTTTTTTCAACTCATAGATGTCATGAAATCTATCAATGGAAATTTTTAAGTTCCTTGAGGGCAGAGGTTGTCTTTTGCCTCTTTTTTTCCCCTTTTTTAGCATTTGCCTGGCACATTATAGGTGTTTAATAAATGTTTACTGATGGAGGTTCTATTGATCTAGGTAAGAAAGCCCTTCCTATAGTGTGATAATTAGAAATATATAGCTACCAAATAGTTTTTCAAAATGAAACTAGGAAATGCATGACGGACAAAGGTTTTAGAAAATTTTATTTGTGCACTATTTACTCTGAGGGCAATTTCACAAGATAATGTGTAAATGATGAAAACAATAGTGGGTGACCTTTGTAGGTTAGAGACCAACAAGTGCTAATATAGAGTCTCTTAGTTATGTAGATCTCCACTTTGCAGAACGTGAGCAGAGTATTGATTTGGGGCTGAAAAAATACTGCTCTGTCTGGAAAGCACTGGCTTGAACACATTTGGGAATAAGATCAAAGGTATGGATTTTTGGATTTTAGATTAGGTCAAAATTATCTGGTCACCTCTAAATCTGAAATGGAGAAGCAAAACTCCTTTTTTAAATTCTGTAACTACTCGAGGCATCTGGGATTTAAAAGTGTTGGTTAAATGAAACAGGTATATTGTTTGTATGTAAGTTCCCTTGGTTATCTTGATGACATGTATCTGACTTAATGTAATTGTATCTTTTTGTATTGATTGAGCCTAGCCCTGTATAGCTAAGAAAACTGAATTATTTGTTTGAATCTAGTCTTGTGTGACTAGAAGAAGAGGACCTTTATATATAAAACTGTGTTTCTGAGTAGTTGATTTTGTTTCTCAGTCCTATGATATTTCTGATGATGCCTTGCTTAAGTCTCTCCAAGCTCTCCAGAATGTCCATGAAGCAGTTCTTACCATCTACCACACTGCTTCACAGAATCACCTGAAAGAGACATCATGCCCACATCAAGGTGACCACCGTTAGAGACCAGTGGACAGTTGAAGCAACCAGAGACTTAAAGCTGAAACTTAAGAGGTAGCCATGATATTCTTTTCTATTTGTTTGTTTGCTTTTTACACCTTGCTATCACCAGTAATCACTATACACACCTGTTTGATGAATTGCTTATCCATATATGTTAGAAAATGGATGCAGAGGATGGAGCCAAGATGGAGAAGTAGAAACAGCGTGTCCAAGATGCTCTGCCCCTAGATTTCCTCCAAACTATGTAAAAGGGGACTCTGAACAACTTCTGGAGCCCCAGCACCTAAAGCAAGACACAGAGAAGCTAACCTCCCACTGAGGACAGCCCAGCAGCCCTGCAGGAAGGACCATCTCAGTGCTCTGGGAGCCACCGGCAGTGCAGCACAGTGCGCAGTGCGTGGGGAGCTGAGCACAGGTCCACCTGAGTTGCGGTTTTAGCCCCAGGACGGCCAGGCCAGCAGCCGGCTGGAGGGACCACAGAACACCTGCAACTGTGGTGATTCCAGAATTATCAACATAGACATGCCTAGGACAAAGTGAGAGGTTAGTGCCCTATGGACTTTGGGACCAGTATTTGGGAAACGCATTGGCTTCCTCCCCTGGGGGCTAGAAGCTGCTGAGGAGACATGCCATTTTGTAGTTTTCAGAGGCAGCTAAAGCTCCTGGCCTGCAAACTGTAGGGAGATCCAGCGATCAGTCTTGGGGGAGAGGGTAATTGCTCTTGCTTTAACCTCCCTGTATCTGGATTGTGATCTGGGGTGGAGGTTGTGGGTGGGTTTCCAGCTTGCCAGAAATGGAAGTTGCCCCCCCCACACGTTTGGGACAAAAATTCCCCTATCTGGCGGCAAAGCCATAGTGTGGCAACAAGCCCAAAAGTCAAGTAATTAAGTGACAGCATGCCAAGGCAAAGGAAACAAATTAAACAGAAAAATGCAACTCTAGACTCCTACTTTGGGGTCAAGGAGGGTCCAAGCATGGAGTGGGAAGAGGACTGTGAGGTCAGAAGTCCTGCTCCAAAAGCCCCAGCAGAAAACATGAGTGTGTTGTAGGCCATAGAGGACCTTAAGAAGGACTTTAAAAATCAAATAAGAGAAGTGGAGGAAAAATTGGAAAGAGAAATGAGAAGGATGCAGGAAAAGTATGAAATGAGGGTCATCAGCCTGACTGAGGAGAACAACACCTTAAAAAATAGACTAACTCAAATGGCAAAGGAGGCCCAAAAGGGCAATGAGGAGAAGAATGCCTTAAAAAGTCGAATTTGCCAGATGGAAAATGAATGATGTAAAATAGAAGTTAATAAAGCATTTGTTTAAATAAAAAAATAAATTAAAAAAAGAAAAGAAAATGGATTCAGGTGGTCAAACTTTTTGTTCCTTGGCCTCTGTTGAGTCCAAGTTCTAGTTATGTTCTTGAAAAGGGGGGAGATAAGTGGCAGTTAGGTTCCCATAGTGCTAGCTCCTACACAAGGCCTCTCACGACACCCCTCAGGAGGCCCCAGAAATTTAGCATAAACATTGTGAAACCTCTCCCTGTACCTGCCTTGTATCGAAGATGTAACTAAAACAAAGATCTGCCCCGTTAGCTTGCAGCACCCCCCCCCTTAGTTTACATCCCCTTGTAGCAACAGTTGCCTTGCTGACCACTGTTTGTTTCAGCAAGTAATTTTTGCTGTATAAAAGCTTGCTGGATAGACAGCTCAGGACTGCCTTCCCTTTGGGGAGACAGCCACCGGCTAATAAAATCACTCCTCAAAATACTCATTGGCTATGTTGTATTGCATCTGCCTCAACTGTGCATTACACTGGTATGTAGTGATTAATTCTGAACTACAGTTTAAGGACATCAAAAAGCTGGAGGACATTGAAGGGAAATCATTCAGAATGGTAGAGGACCTTACATCCATGCCCTGGTAGTTTATATTCAGGTTGGATGGTGATTGGGGTATGGGGATGTTTACTTAGAGAAGACTGTGGTGTGGGGGAAAGGAATGTCCTCTATCTTCAACTTTTTGACAAGTTGTAATGTAAGACATGTATAGCCTTGTTCTATTTGACCTTCTAATGCAGAACTTGGAACATTGGGTAAAACTTACAAAAATGTAAATTTAGGTTTGACATTATAAAAGACATCTTAAAGAATTAATCTTTAAAAAGTAGGATAGACTACCTAGGGTGAGAGTAGGTTCTGACTCACTTTTGGTCTTTAAGTAGAATTTTGAAGAACATTTGTCAGCTTATGGTGTAGTGCGGAATATTTAGGGAGAGAGCTTGGCCTATATGGTCACTAATGTTGAAGGTCTTAGAGATGGAAAGGACCTTTAAGGTCATTTGGTACAACTTCCTTATTTTATAGCCATGACCTCTCTCCTGTCACACTCTATTTTCCTAAGATAAAAACGTTATTTTCTCATGTTTCTAAAAGCTCAGCAGAGGTTGAGTTTACCTCAGCAATAGCAGTTCTTAGAGTCTAGTCCCTAATCAGGGTCGGACTAATCACTGCTCCTTCTAAGTGGGACACTTAAAAACTTTACTCAGGCATCATGAAAAATACAACTATGCATAAGCCATCTCACAAAGTCACTTGACACACTACTTAAATCCAGAGGAGCTGGGTAGAAATGTAACTGTTAAATTCCACAAACTTTCCACAGGTTTTGTAGGACCATTATGTTCAGTATGAATTTGAAAATCCTCTCTCATAGCCCAATTTAAGAACAGATTCAATTGAATAGTTCTCAAATAACAGCTTTACATAACTAATTAGTGCTATGTTTTTCAAAATAGCTACCTCCAGGTTAGTGGGGATCTGCCAAGCTTAGGGATACCTGTATCTTATTTTGTAGATAAATTCATTTGAGCAGAAATCCATTAAGATTAATCAAACCTGAGGCACTGTGGCAACATGCTCATTCTCCTGACCCTGTTAATTCCTGTCTACTTTAAAACCATATTTTAATCAAACTAGTGTCTGGAAATTGAGATAATACCCAAGTAGGATTCTTCCAAAATAGCCAGTAACATAATTAAGATGATCAAGAATTTTCAGTTTTTATTGTTTTTCTTAGCAGCTTCTCTTCACTAACCACTGTAGCAGTGGGATTTAAGAAGTTTATTTCAAGGATAAAGTGGATTCATCTGCCAAGAAACTTAGTTTTATAATTTTCATAAAATTCTCAAGTATCAAATCAAATTTTTGCATTTTCTGAAGCCTGAATTTGCAACCATATGGAATTGAGGATTGAGTTATCCTCTTTCTTATGGTAATGTTCCCTGGAAGAGGAGGTACTCGAAGGCATCTCTGGAAGCTTCAGAAGTTCCACAGAGGCACTGGCTACTCTCTGGAGCATTCACTTCCATACTAATACTACAATGATATTAATCCAAAATGAACTGGAGATTTTGGTGGCTGCAATGGGCTTGCCAGATATAATTTCACTTGGAAGTATTTCTCAACTCCAAGATGATTCCAACAACAAACTAGTCCTCTTATAATTTCCCATAGTAATAATTTACTATGTAGAAATACCTTTACTAAATTAATGCTTCAATTTGTATTCTCCCCTGCTGACATTTGAATTTTTAGAATAAATACAAAATAGCACAAGTCTATATTATTTATTAAAACAACTACCACCAACAAAAATAACAAAAACACCACTTTCCAGAGATTGTCCTAAGATCTACAGAGATTAAAACCAATCATTTATCACTTCATTTCACATAATCATAGGACTACAGATTTAGAGTTAAAAGAGTTAGAGGGCATGTAGTTGAATAATCTTTTTGTATAAATGACAAAACAAAGAGAAATGACTTACCCAAGGCTCAAACTTACCTAAGATTCAAGTCCTAGTCCACTTTAAATCCTATATTTCTCCATTTCACCATCTTGACTCCCCTTCCCTATATGATAACAACCTACATTCTGATAACAAGCAAGTAGAAATGTCAAGATGCTCTTTCAAAGAAAAATTCAATTGCTTTACTGTGCCAGTACTTAGAAATTTAGGGAATTGAGAATGCCCATATGAAGGGTGATGTGTGTTTTCTGGTCACCCCAAATTAAATACAGATATTTACTAAAATTTGGTGTTATCAAAGGTAAATATGTTTAAGGCTAGCATAAAAGGAAACTAAAATAAAGAAATAAAATATCACTCAAAATTAATTTAAAAATTCGATGATGATGAAATTTGTGATATTTATCTTTTAAATATATGCAGTGACTGTAGACAGGATGATGTGTGATTTATGGTCTTTGTCTTCTGTATCCTTGTCCACACTATATTAAATTTTCAATTGTATAACACCATCAGAAATTTTCCTTTCATTGCAATCTTGCTAAAGAAAACCTGCCACTCCTCCACTTCTGTTTCCTGATACATAACATGGAGATAATTATATTCACAGTAAGTGCCTCAGAGGGCAGCATCAACTTTGGGAGCTCTCAGCCTAGAGATGGTGAAGGGGTTGGAGAACTGGTCAGAATGAGAATACAGATCATCCTTTGCTGACACTTGGTGCTGTTGGAGCTGAATGAAAACTCTATTGACCATAAGAAGTTCTGGGTTGTAGATCTAGGGTGGTCATTCACAAGGGAGCAGGAGTCCTGGTCCCAATCCCAAGGCATAGAGGATGGCTGGCATGGTGGCTTTAGGAGAGATGGGGATCTAGATGTAATTCAAGGGCCAAGAGGAGTGTTAAGCTTGCTGCTGCCAGGGAGCAGAAAGTAGAACCATAATCCAAAAATATATTTTTACAAGAGACACACTTGAAACATAAAGATGCACACAGTTAAAATAAAGGGCTGGGGGAGAATCTATTACACATCAGCTGAAGTAAAAAAAGGCATGATCTCACAAAAAGCAAAAGCAAAAATGACAATTAAAACAGATAATAAGAGGAGGTACATTTTGTCAAAAGGTACCAGGGATGATGAAGAAATATAACAAAATGTAAAGCAAGTTTCTCTGATAAAATCTGATTTCTGAAATACATAAGGAATTGAGTCAACTTTATAAAAACTAAGAGCCATTCCACAGTTGTTAAAATTTCAAAAGATATGAACAAGCAATTTTTGGAATAAGAAATCAAGATTATTTATAGTTCTTTGGGAAAATGTCCTAAATCACTATTGATTATAGAAATTCAAATTTAAACAACTATGGGAAACAACCTCACACCTATCAGGAATGAGAAGTTCTGGAGGGGTTGAGTGAAAGTAGGAATACATATACACTATTGGTGGAGTTATGAACTAGTTAATTCTGTAGAACAATTTAGAACTATACACAAAGGCCTATAAAATTGTATACACTTTTTGACTCAGCAATACCACTATTTGGTCTGCATCCCAGAAAGATAAAAGGAAAAGTATCTATATATACAAAAATACTTATAGCATCTCCTTTTGTGGTGGTAAAGAATTGGAAATTGATGTATGGCTAAACAAGTTGTGAAATATAATTATTATAAAGTACTACTCCATAGAAATGACAAGGTGGGGAGGGGGAATACATGGGAAGACCTATACGAATTGGTGAAAGTGAAGTGAGAAGAACTGGAAGATATTTGTGCACAATAAGCAGCAATGTTGTAATGATGCTCAATTATGAAAGACTTGGCTACTCTGACTAATACTATGATCCAAGAAAATTCCTAAGAACTCATGAGGAAAAAAAAAAGTCATCCATGTCCAGAGAGAGAGAATTGATGAAATCTGATTGCAAATTGAAGCATAACTTTATCATTTTCTTCCTTTTTTTGGTTTCTTTTTTCTCTAATATGTCTATTATATAAATACATTTTTTTCATTATTTCACATTAAAATTTATATAATTTTGCTTGCTTTCTCAATGAGTGATGGAGGGATGGGAGAAAAGGAGATAATTTAGAACTCAAAATTTTAAGAAAGAATGTTTAAACATTTTTTTTTCTAAAAAGCTAAAAGTTGAGCAAGGATACAAAAAAGTAGTGCTTGTCACCAATCGTGAATCTGATAATGGATAACTCTTGTCTTGAAACATTGAATGAATGTATTTAGTTGTATAAAGATGGCAAGCCCCAAAATGAAGCAGGTATAGGAACTAAGTATAGGAAAATGAAAAACATTTGTTTTGTTTTGTTTTTTAACACATTCATTTATTGTTATGATTGATTGAATGATCCCACATACAACAGGTAACTATAAACTGCATCACATATGGACAATTCAACATTTTACAGAACTTTATATGTATATACAACAACTTCCTGAAATTCATCTGTCCTCTTAAATACTCAGATCATTCTTTCTGGAAAGTCTACATGAACTTACTCAAATTTCTGTAAAGAATTCAATCTGTTAAGGAATATGGGGATTTCCTCAACTTTACTTCAATGTTTCTAATACTGTCAATGATAGCTTACATTACTATTACACTTGCCATATAGAATCTCATTTGCTTCTGATGCTAAGCTTGTGCTGTAGGTAGGGTAAATATTCCTACATAAAAGGAAACCAAAACTCAGAAAGAGCATAGATTTAGACTTATATGCTACCTTGGAGGTCATCAAATTCAACTCTATCATTTTACTGATGAGGACACTCTGAGATACTGAAAAACACATGATTTATTCAGAGTCTTATAGCTAGAGAATATCTAAATCCGTATATGTTCATCCATTCCCTAATCAATGAATATCTATTCAATTTCCAGTTCTTCAACACCACACAAAGAGTTACTACATATATTTTATTATATTATTTATATTAGGTTCTTTTTTTTTTCCTTTGGTCTCTTTGGGGTACAGACCTAGTAGTGGTATTGATGAGTCAAGGGGTAGTTATACTATTCTAGACTTTTGAGCATAGTTCCAAATTGTTCTCCAGAATAGTTGGACCAGTTTACAACTCAACCATTATTGGATTAATATACCTATAGTACTTTCTAGAAAAAAATGTAGTTTCCCTGATTATCATTTTATTAGGCCTGGGTTTTATATTTTGTGTTTTGTTTTTTTTTTGGTGGGGGTCAGAGAGAAGATAACAGAGAAAATTTAGTCTTATTCCTTAGGAAAGAAGGAGCATTAGCCCATCAGATATTGTGGCCAATGTGGAACAGGGACCCAGGTCACAGCTCCAGGGAAGATAAAATGTACTTGGGGTAACATGTAGACCAGAGCACAGGCCAGAAAACTTGTAAATAAGCCTATCCTTATATTGTACCACTTCGGAAGAACTGAAAACCCAGAACTTGTTCTGAAAACAGCTGCACAAAACATCTAAAACTTAGGATATTGCCCCCTTCACCTGAGGAGCAGAGCTCAACTTTATTATAAGGTTAAAAGTAAAGAAATAGATTTAAAAATGAGAAAACTAAAGATAAAAGCACCTGATCAAAGTAAGTTACTATGGTGGCAAGGAAGATCAAAACACAAGCTCAAAAGAAGACAACAGAGTCAAAACTATTACATCCAAAGCTTTAAAGATAAATGTGAACTGGTCTCAGACTCAATAAGAATTCCTGGAAGTACTTTAAAAAATATTTTAAAAATCAAATAAAGGAGATAACAGAAAGGGAAATATATGAGAATAATACAAGAAATTCATGAAAAAAGAGTCAACAGTTGGGCAAAAGAAGCATAAAAATACTGAAGAAAATAACACCTTAAAAACAGGTCAAATGGTAAAGGATGCATAAAAATACAATGAAAAGAAGAATATCTCAAATATCAGAAATAACCAAATTAACCAAAAGAGAAGAACTCCATAAAAAGTAAAATTGGACAACAGGAAATAGATATACCAAAAAATAAAGAAAATCACTCCTTAAATTATATAATTGACCAAATGGAAAAGGCAATACAACAGATCACTGAAGAAAATAATTCTTTAAAGATTGGAATGTGGTAAGTGGAAGCTAATGGCTCCATGAGACATCAAGAGGTAAATGAAAATCAAAAGGTTGAAAATAGAATTAAATATGAAATATCTAATTAGAAAACCCAGTCACCTGGAAAAGGATCATTAGCTCCTCCCTTTCCTGTTGCAGGAGATCACAAGTTCTAGGGTTCACAAGTTGTGGGCTTCACACGTTCTGTTTCTTAAAAGACTTGATAAAAGGTTCAAAAGAAATTTGAAGTGAAACAAGGTGTTAATTCAATAGTTGAAACAAGGTGTGTTCTACTTCTGTGCTTGCCATTACATAACTAAAAAATAAAATTAAGGAATAAGAAAGAAAGAAAGCATTGGGAAAATGGAGAAGGGAGAGGTAAAATGGGGTAAATTGTCCCACATAAAAGAGACATCAAAGAGCTTTTACCATGGAAGGGAAAATAGTGGAGGTGGATAGTGAACTTTTCTGCCATAGAAATTGACTCAAGGGTGAATAATATACACACTCAGTTGGGTATAGAAATCTAGCTTATCCTATGGGAAAGTAAGAGGGAAAAGGGACAAAAGAAGGGGGAGTGAATCATAGAAGGGAGGACAGATTAGGGAAGGAAGAAGTCAGAAGCAACACATTTTTGTGAATGGACAAGGAGAGAGTAGGATAAACAGGAAAAATAGGATAGAGGGAAATACAGTTAGTAATCACAACTGTGAGAAAATAATTTATAGCAAGTATCACTGATAACAGCCTCATTTCTCAAATATATAGAGGACTGAGTTAAATTTAATTTAAAAAAAGAGAGACTTTCACCAGTTTATAAATGGTCAAAGGCAGAACAGAATGTTTTCAGATGAAGTAATCAAAGCTATCAATATTCATATGAAGAAATGCTCTAAATCACTATTGATTAGAGAAATGCATATTAAAACAACTCTGCAGTACCACTCTACACATGTCAGATTGACTAATATGACAGAAAAGAAAATTGACATATGTTGGAAGGAGACATGGGGAAATTGAGACACCAATGCATTGTTTGTTGGTGGAGATGTGAACTGAATCAACAATTCTGGAGCTATAAAATGAAGCATGTCCTTTGACCTTGCAATACCACTACTAGGTCTGTATCCCATAAAGATAAAAAAGGAAATGGGTCAATATGTACAAATATATTTATAGCATCTCTTTTTAATGGTGGAAAAGAATTGGAAATTAAAGTGTCCCTGTCAATTGGGGAATAGCTGAACAAGTTGTGGTATATGTTGTAATGGAATACTATTTTGCTATAAAAAATGAAAAAGCAGGTGCCTCTCAGCAAAACCTAGAAAAACTTGTATGAACTGATGAAAAGTAAAGTGAGTAGAACCATGAAAACATGATATACAGTAACAATAATATTGTGTGATGATCATCTGTGAATGACTTAGCTATTCTTACCAATACAATCATCTAATTCTGAAGGACTTTTGATGAAAAATGCTATCCATCTCCAGAGAAAGAACTGATATAATTTGAAGGAAGATCAAAGCATATATTTTCTTTACTTTGTTTTATTTTATTCATTGATTTGTGTTTTCTTTCATAACATGACTAATATATGTTTTGCATGACTACTCATGTATAATCTACTATCTCAGGAAAGAGAAAGGAGGAAAAAAATTTGAAATTAAAAATTTTTAAATAGTTGAATGTTAAAAATGTTTTTACATGTAATTGGGGAAAATATAATTAGGTTTAGTTTTGCTTTTATTTATCTAAGATCACGATTGCTCCTGCTGCCTTTTTTGCTTCAACTGAAGCATAATAGATTCTGCTTCAGTCTCTTATTTTAACTGTGTGCAAGCATCATTTTCACTTTTGGAAATGGAAATATTTTAAATTTATTAAGTTTCTCATAATTTCTTCCTCATTTTTTTCCTTCTTTTCTTGTGTTTCATATTTGATTATCAAATTTTCTATTCAACTCTGGTCTTTTCATCAGAAATGTTTGGAAATTCTCTATTTCATTAAATCCCCATCTTTCTCCCTAAAAGATTCTACTCAGTTTTTCTAGAGAGTATTTTTGGTCATAAACCTGGATCCTTTGCCTTCTGGAATATGATATGCCAAGTATATACTATTCCTTGGAGTCTTTATTTTGTATCTTTATAGGTGGCTATAGAGAATCTTTTAATTTCTGTTTTATCTTCTGGTTCTAAGGTATCTGGGGAGATATCATTTATACTTTCTTGAAATATAATATTCAGGTTCTTTTTTATTATGGCCTTCAGGTAGTCTAAAAATTCATAAATTATTTTTCTTTGATCTATTTTCCAGGTCAGTTTTTTTCCTTTATAGGATATTTCACATTTTTATTAATTGCTTTTCATTCTTCAGCTTTATTTTTTATGTCTGATGGATTTACTAGCTTTAACTTGACCATTTATAATTTTAAGGAGTTTTTCTTTCAGTATATTTTGTACTTTTTATCATTTGGCCAATTCTGATTTTTAAAAATTTATTTTCTTCAGTATTTTTTGTGCTTATTTTACCAAGGTGCTAATTTTCTTTTCATAATTTTATCGCATCGCTCTTATTTCTTTTCCCAGGTTCTCCTCTACCTCTTTTATTTGATTTTTAAAATATTTTTCATTGTTCTTTTTTATCTCTTTATTTAGATCCTTTAGTAATTCTTATTGCATTCATAACCAATCTGCATTTTCTTCCTTTTATTTGCTTTTGAAGTTGTAGATGATTTCACCATATTGTCTTCTTCTGAGTTTTTGTCTCTAGCTTCTCAGTATAGTAAATTTTTATGGTCAGCTTCCTTTTTTGTTGTTGTGGCTTGCTTATTTTTCTAGCTTATTTTTTTAACCTTAAAGGCAGTTAGGAGGCACAGCATATAGAATGCCAGCCCTTAAGTCAAGAGTACTTGAGTTAAAATCAGGCCTCAGACACTAGCTATGTGACCCTAAGTAAGTCACTTAATTCTGTTTGTATCAACTTTCTCATTTGTAAAATAAGCTGGAGAAATAAATGCAAACCACTCCAGTATTTTTGGTATGTAAAATACCAAATGGGGTCATGAAGAGTCAGACTTGAGTAATCAACTAAACAACAATTTCTTAACTTTGGACTTTATGAAAGAGTAGGGCTCTGCTTACTTCAAGAATGTGTGTGTGTGTGTGTGTGTGTGTGTGTGTGTGTGTGTGTTTAGGGGAGAAGGTGATTATCCCAAGCTAAAGGCTTTTGTGTCTAGATCTTTTCACAGTGAGTTTTAGGAACTTGTATATTTTTGGTGCTTCCAAGGTGGTGTGTCCTGTGGACAGGTGTGGTCACTGTTCTCTGGGTCTGCTCACTGATCCTTAACCAGGTAGAGTCCCGAATGACCAAAACTTCTCTTTGCTCTGGAACTATGACCTAGAACTTAGGTAATGGGCAATGCAGTTGCCAAATAGTGCCCAATTCTAAGCTTAATCCAAGCATAGTGGTCGCCTGTAATCTCTTTCTGACTAGGTATTTGATCCCCAACTATCTCTGCATCCTACTTAACTTTCCATTCTCCCATCTTCAATATGTGTCTTTTTAAAAGATCTACATTTATTAATTACTACTACAGCAGTTTCCTTAGATAATTTGAGCTTTTCTTTCTTTCAAAGATTACTTTTGTTTTAATCTTCAAAATTTCAGTTTCAACAGTTTACCATTCCTTCTGGGTTCATCCCTTTTGTGGAATTTTAGGTCATGAGACTTTATCATATTTCTGAACCTTTTGAAACCTATTATGTGAAAACTTAAGAGTGCATATGATGTCAGTCAGTCTACAAAAATGTATCTGGCACTTAATATGTGCCAGGCACTGTGTGAAGCACTTGGGGATAGAAATACAAGCAGAAAGAAAGAGAGTCCTTGGATTCAAGTAGCTTACCTATTAGTGGAAAAAAAACAACATGTAAAGGGAACTGGAAATAGGAGGGATACTTTTGGGGTAAGTGCAGCAGACAGCGGGGGCAAGTTAGAGAAAGTTTGAAGTGCAACCTAAAGAGAAATGAAGAGATGGATGAACTAGGCACCCACCCCCTCTCCCATTAAATGGAAGTTCTGGTGGACACTGCTAATCAAAAGGAGAGACCTTCCAATGTGTCAATTCCAGACCTTGATTGAGCTTCTAGGATAAAGAGGTTTCTAAGGCATTTTAAAGGAGTTACATAACCTGGAGAGCAATAAAGACATTTTCCTGTTGTTGAAAGCAAAGCATGAGAACCTGATCTATGATGATTAAAAGCTCTTTCCACTGATGAAATAATGGTGCCTCATAAAAACCTTCATGCCTTCATTCCATTCCATGTGCACTCCTGGTTTGCCCACTTTAGTTGTCAACACCTTCTGCATTGAAACATTACAAGCAGGTGAGGTAGTAATCGTTTATTTGCTCTATTGTATTTTGCCACATTATGCCATCAGAACAAAAATGACTGCCATTAGCTCTGCTATATTTCAAATTACATAAAGATATAATGTATTATTGCTACTATAAAAGTAGTATCTTCATTACTTTAAATATATACACAGAGGTTTCTTTAAAAAGAAATTTCATAATGAAAGTCCATTTTCTTATACAGGGTTTTTTTTTTTTACTGTTTCTTATATATCAAAATGTTTGTGATTTTTAATTATTGCTGTTCAAAATAAAAAAGGAACTCAGAGAGTATGAAATTCATAGGAACAGTGACAACACAATGGTAAGGGAATTAATTCAGAGACTTAATGGCTGATATTTTAGGGTTCATACCAGATTTTCATAAGTACAGTAACAATCACAAGGCACACAGGGTCACTGCTCTACCCCAAATGGCATTTTTCCACCTGACCATTTCCCACATTCCTTTACAATATAGACCATGGGCTGGATTATTTTTTTATTACTGTTATTAGATGGCATTATTATTTTTATTTTACTATTAATAATTTTACTGGATCCACTTTTAACAGGAGAAATATATAAATGATAGAGGAGTTAATATTAGTTATAATCATTTTGAAACTGATTGATTAATGGCCAGATGTTGCTACAGAGCATTGTTTTCTATGCCATACAGCAATGTCTGCAGTCACATTCTCCATTTTATAATTTTTGTTTTCTTTTTGGAAGTGTGAGTCAATTTGTTCTTGATTTGGCATTTTCCTATGTTATCCGTTCAGGTATAAAAATCTCAGCAAAGGCACATCAAATTCTTCTTCCAGTATGTAAAATTTATTCCTATGTTTTCTGTGTCTTCAGAAAACTTATCAACATGAATGTTCACTGTCTTGTATAAAATGTCACATATCACTCATGAACAATGAAGCTGGCCCATGGCTTACTGCTGGTCATTGGAGCATAGATGTGTTTTGCCTAGACAGGACTTGATTCTTTTAATTTATTTTTCTCAGCATTTCCTCCAGCAAACCTTCTCACTATTAAACACATTGTTTCCATGAAGTAGAAGAATAAGAGAGCAGAGTATCTTTTTTTTAAACAAATGCTTTATTAACTTCTGTTTTACATCATCCATTTCCGCCAGATTTTGAGTTACAATCATCCCCCCTCCCCCGTTTTTCCCCTACCCACCCTACCAGAATGGCAGTCGTGCAAGATATCACTTCCTACAATCTGCTCTCTCCCATACCTTCTCCCATACCCCCTTCGACTTTTCCATTAGAGGAAGGTGAATCTTTGTGTCCCAATGCCTGCACATCTTATCTCCCAAATACAAGCAAAAGAGTATTAATAATAGTATTTATATATATTTGAAACATTTAATGTTAAGACCTCGAATTTCAGATCCATTTCCTTCCTCCCTTGTCACCCATTCCCTCTGGGGAGATAAGTAATTCAGTATATGTTGTACATGTCTAGCTATGCAAAACATTATCATAGTAGATATATTGTACAAGGCTGCTTATAATTCCCTCCCACTCATCCCACCCCCCACCTGGTCCATTCCCTACATGATCCTGTCCCTCTTCTATACTGGGTACTTCCAACCTCCCCTCCCCCCAAGGATGCCCTCCCATCCATCATCCCTCCTCTCATTCCCCTTCCCCCTATTCTGCTGCAGGTTGAAATATCCCATTTAGTATGTATGTCATTCTCTCCCTGAACCAAATTCAATGAGAATGTGGTTTTGCCTTTTTGCCTTCCTATTCTCCCCCTCCCTTGCAACCACTTCCCCTTGCTTCTTCTACATGATATAGTTTACCCTACCCTGTCTCTCCCCATCTCCTCTTGCCACTTTCCTCTCTCACCTCATAATTTCATCCCTTGAGTATTCTCCCTTCCCAACAAATTAAACCTATGCTCTCTATCCATATATAACTGTAACCATATACACACACATTCACATATGTATTCATATGACCAGACACCCTTCTTCCATTATTTTCATAGTGAGAAAGATATCATCAGTCACAGTTATTGTTTTTCCATATAGAAATGTAAATAGTTCAACTTTGATAAGTTCCTTTTGATTTCTTGTCCCTGATTACCTTCTCAGGCATCTCTTGCATCTTGTGTCTGGATGTCAAATTTTCTATTCAATTCTGGTTTTTTCCTCAAGAATGCTTGAAAGTCCTCTATTCCACTGAATGACCATATTTTCCCCTGAAACAAAATACTCAGTTTTGCTGGGTAGGTGACCCTTGGGTTCATTCCCAGTTCTTTTGCCCTCTGGAATATCATATTCCATGCCCTTCGATCCCTCAGTGTAGAAGCTGCCAGGTCCTGGGCTATTCTGATTGTGTTTCCACAATATTGAAATTGTTTCTTCCTGGCTGCTTGTATTTTCTCCTTGATCTGGGGATTCTGGAACCTGGCTATAATATTTCTGGGAGTTTTCTTTTTGGGATCCTTTTCAGGAGGTGATCAGTGGATTCTTTCAACCTCTATTTTGCCCTCTGGATCTAAAACATCAGGGCAGTTTTCCTTGAGAATGTCTTGAAGGGTGATTTCTAGGTTCTTTCTTTGATCATGGCTTTCAGGTAGTCCAATAATTTTTAAATTGTCTCTCCTGGATCTATTTTCCAGGTCAGTGGTTTTTCCCATGAGATATTTCACATTGCCTTCTAATCTTTCATTTGTTTGGATCTGCTTAACAGCATCTTGATTTCTCATAAAGTCATTAGCTTCCATTTGCTCCAGTCTAACTCTGAAGGAATGAATCTCCTCAGTGAACTTTTGAGATTCTTTTTCCATCTGGCAAATTCGACTTTTTAAGGCATTCTTCTCCTTGTTGCCCTTTTGGGCCTCCTTTGCCATTTGAGTCAGTCTATTTTTTAAGGTGTTGTTTTCCTCAGTCAGGCTGTTGACACTCATTTCATACTTTTCCTGCATCCTTCTCATTTCTCTTTCCAATTTTTCCTCCAATTCTCTTATTTGATTTTTAAAGTCCTTCTTAAGGTCCTCTATGGACTGCAACCTGCTCCTGTTTTCCCTTGGGGCTTTTTGAGCGGGACTTCTGACCTCACAGTCCTTTTCCTACTCCATGCTCCCAAAATAGGAGTCTAGGGTTGCATTTTTCTGTTTCCTTTGCCTTGGCATGTTGCCACTTAATTATTTGACTTTTGGGCTTGTTGCCACAGTATGTCTTTGCCGACAGATAGGAGAATTTTCATCCTGAACGTGTGGGGGGCAACTTCCGTTTCTGGCAAGCTGTAAACCCACCCATGACTTCCACTCCAGATCACAATCCAGATCCAGGGAGGTTAAAGCAAGAGTGATTACCCCCCAAAACTGATCGCTGGATCTCCCTACAGTTCGCAGGCCAGGAGCTGGAGCTGCCTCTGAAAACTACAAAATGGCGTTTCTCCTCAGTGGCTTCTCGCCCCCAGGGGAGGAAGCCGATGTGTTCCCCAAATACTGGTCCCAAAATCCATAGGGCACTAACCTCTCACTTTGTCCTAGGCATGTCTATGTTGATAATTCTGGAGTCGCCACAGCTGCTGGTGTTCTGGGGTCTCTCCAGCTGGCTGCTGGCCCTGCTGCCCTGGCCCTAAAACCTAGGCTCACGGGGACCTGGGCTCAGCTCAGCTCGGCTCGGCTCATCTCCCCATGCTCTGTGTGCTGCGTGCTGCCGGTTCCCAGAGCCCTTTTCTGGTCCTTCCTGCAGGGCTGCTGGGCTGTCCTCAGCAGGAGGTTAGCTTCTCTGTGTCGTTCTGTGGGTGCTGGGGCTCCAGAAGTTGTTCAGAGTCCCCTTTTACATAGTTTGGGGAGAATCTGGGGGCAGAGTGGCTTTGATGAGCTGTTTCTACTCTGCCATCTTGGCTCTGCCCCCATCAAAGTATCTTAAAAGCTACTCTTGCTACTAACTTTAAATTTAAATTTCCTCACTTCACATAGCAGAAGGAAGTTGACTTAAGTAGACTATATTCTGAAGTCAATCACTAAATGTGAATTCTAACTTTTAAGTTGTAGCCTATAAAAATAGCATAAAAAAAGGCAACCAGTAACATCTGGTAATTCTGAAGGTTTGGAACCACAGTGTCCATATCTTCACTGGTTTTACAAATTATATTGGTAAGGAAAACCTTGGTTCTTGCAGCAGAAAAATAATTTCAGAAAGCCTAAACATGCTCTTGGATAAACTTTATGGTCTCATGTAACCCTAGTTATCCAGACACTTTTAGTCCTTGGTAATGTCCTAGAACTTGGGGTAAAAGCAAAATAGATTAGAGAGCATGGGTGTTATGAACCCGACCTGGGAGGAAGTAAAGCTCCTGTTGGCTCAGAGAACACAAAGGAATAAATCAGAATCAAGAAGAGATAAGAAGTTATGAAGGCTTATCATCTCTTTCCCCCTCAAATTATGTGGTATATAATAGGAATTTAATAGACTTGTTGCTTGATCAAATGATTTAACTGAACAACTAATATTTCGAATTGGCAAAATCTTGTATTTCATCTCCAAATTTGCATCTCTTTCTAACTTTCCTATTTTTAATAATGACAATGGCTGTCTCCTGGTCATCTTAGTTTATAAGCTTCGATTTATCTTTGATCTTTTTTTTCTGCCTTACTTCACACATCTAATCATTTGCTATATAACATCATTTCCTTCTCAACAAGATTTCATACATGCAGCCATTGCCTCTCAGTACATTTACCATAGTTTTAGCCAGGAGTGTGGAACCTGCGGCCTTGAGACCGTATATGGAGTTCTAGGTTCTTGAGTGTGGCCTTTATCCTGAGTCTAAATTTTACAGAACAAATCCTTTTCCTAAGGGAGTTAGTTCTGTAAAGTAGATTTAGTCAAAGTTTAGATTTAGCCTCACTTGAGGATCTAGAGCACTACATGTAGCCTTGAGGCCATAGGTTTCCTATCCAGATTTAGGCCCTTATATCTTCTCACCTGTGCTATGATAATAGCTTTCTATCTGTCTTCCTTCCTTGAATATATCTCCTCTCTGGACTTGGCACAATTCCTAAAGTAAACTTTCTAATATATTTTTCTAATCTTGTTTCTACCCCTACTTTCTTGCCCCCTAATAAGAGCATTGGAAAGATCTCCTTTGTCTTTTGGATAATTAGGAGTCTGGTCCTCACATTTAAGGTCCACCCCTACCCACCTCCTGTAGATTTTACGTTAGAAGCACTTTTAGACATAATTAAGTTCAAATACTGTTATACACTAGAAGAAACTGAAGACCAGAGTATTTGAATAGCTCATTCAATATTGAAATGCTGGTTAGAAGAAGACTAAGGATTGTAACATATCTTTATACTCATAATCTAGCAAAATTTATATCAAGTATAATATATTTGTAAATGTGATATGAAGTGTATATACCTGTATATACATGCACACATTGAAGATGTACAATGAACTTTATACAGTTTTGAGGAGGAAGAAAGTAACATGAACTATATTCAAACTCTTAAAATGACCTGGACATCTTCCTCCAACAAAAACTCAACTTTAAAACTATTATTCTCCTAGTGATATTAAGTGCCTATAAATCATGGAATAACTCAATTTCTGAAGAAGCAAAATTATAGGTGACCTAGAAGACAATATAAAGATGCATGGTAAGTATAAATATACTGAAACATAATCCCAATGACAAATGGCCTAGGAGAAGTGATGTAAACTATATTGTCAAAGAGATGCATAATTGGAAAAGGAGATTGATAGGTCATGTAGCAATAATAAGGGATAGCCTATATAACATCATTGTATTGGTGCATATATTATGTTCAGAGATTAGGACGAAGAATCCCCAAATGTTGACTGCATCCCTGTGGTTTTTTTAAAGAAGGCCAAGGAAAAGTTTCTCACAGCATGCATAGGCGTACATGAATTACAACGTGCACAATTGGTGGGAGAAATTTGATGAACTCACATACCTATGAAATCATTGAAGAATTAGAAATGTAATTTATTTTAGGTTTAAGGCTTAAATTAAGAAAGTAAGTAAATTTAGTTACATGTATACCTATGTCCACACACACATATGCATATATATATATATGTATACATATATACACATATATCTATATATATATACACATATATATTCTATAACCTAAAGACTAAATTTATCTCTAGATGTATACACACATACTATGTGCACATATATATATATATATTCCTCGACTTCTCAACTCAAAGCCATTGTAATATATGATATTTTTCACCATTGGAAAGGGGTCTGCTGTGTGGATTGCTTAACTTATACTTTGGAAGCACATGATTATATTATTAAATACCACCAGATTCTGGTAATACTGTTCTGAATTCATAGTAAGATAGTAATGTTCTTGGGTCAGTATGGCTAACATAAGAGGTCAGGCATTGAATCACAGAATCAGCTACTTCAATGATATAATATATTAAGTACAAAATCTGTTCAGAACACATACAATGGTGCATGTAAAGATAAATAATATATTCCCTTTCCCCCTTCTAAAGGAAACTTGGGAGTAACTTTAATAGGAGAGAAGATGTAAAAAACAATATTTATGGTGAACCATGCAGGATGGGTATGATTTTAATAGATGAAGAAAAGTGAGAGGGCATGCTAGGAAGAGAGAAAAGCCTGATAAAAAGGATGAATTTGGAACTATGTAGTGTTTTAGGGAATTCATATTAATTCAATTTGACTGTATGATAAGACAGAAGAAAGACAGTGATGTGAAATACTTTGGGGAAGGTAGGTAAAGTCCAGGTCATGGAACACTTCAATGTAAACTTTTCTATCTTAGATGAAGTATAGAAGACATATTTATCAATTTTGTGAATGATAAACTAGAAGGTAGAGCTAATGCTGGCTGTGGCAGAATAAAATTCCAAAATTATCTTAAGAAATTATATTTCTACTGAATTCTAAGCTTTATAGATGACTTTTCTTATAACAAGCCCACAAGAAAGGTAGAGGGAGTATTGTAAACTCCATTTTTATAAGCGCAGAAACTGAATCCCCCAATGAATTGACTTGACTCACAGAGTTAAATTATTGGTCCTGCATTTAAAAAAGAAGTAAACCCACAAACACAAAATAATTTGCCATGTATTTATTGAGGGAAATCTGGATTTGTAGCAATTCATTAAAAGGTATATAATTGAATTACATGCTTCATATGGGCAAATATTGAGCTGTGTCTACAAAAAGAAAAAAAAAGGTAACATTTTAGGCTTCATTAGTTAATATATAGTCAGTTTTGTTATAAAGTGTGTTTAATAAAATTTGTTCCAATGTCATATATGGGAATCCTTTAAGTATGCTGCAAATTTTGAGTTTGCTTCTTCATGATTTCTTCTGTGAGAAACCACTTGAATACAAACAATTGTGCCACTTAATAATTCACAAGCTGAAACTATTCTGGCCCCCTAATGCCACAAATAAACTTATGATCTTTGGCAAGATAATGTGCCATATTTATTGTGTATCTTCTAATACAATAAGAACTGTGAGCAAAGAAGGGATAGCAGGCGATATACCACCCCTCCTCCCATGATATCTCTCCCCCAAACCCAGTCCCACAGTCCTTGAGCTGTGTCCTGAACAAGCTGCATGAGACTTTGCCATCCTGGCCATGGTGAACTGGGGTGCAGGCCAAACAGCAACCTAAAGCCTCAGAGTACACAATTTATTGTTTTATTTAAGAATTTCTTTAATTTAACATGTGTAAAATTTTGCTAATATTTTATTAGGCTCCTAGCTTTTAATTTTTTTTTAATGATGTGTCACTGATGTAGCTTTTGAACATTGTGTCCCTAATCCATTTTCCCCATAAATTCTGTGGTTTTTATTGTGCAATTTTGCCTAGCTAAGTGCTTTTGAGAATGCATATGTTGATATATAGCAGATCCAACTGTGTCATATAGGTTTGGGATTCCAATAGATTCACTGTAGGATATCTGGTCAGATCTTCTATGGAGTATCATGTTCAGCTCCAGCCAGTCCCCCATTTTATAGAGGGCCTTTAGCAACTTCAGAGAATTCAGGATACAAACCTGGAACTTACTGTAGTATATTAATATTTGTTTTTCTTTAGAAAAATATATTTCTTCTGAAGAAAATGGAAGAAAATCCCCCAAAGTAAAATAAAATCTCTTTGAGCCAACTTCAATGAGAATATGCTTTTGCTTTTTTGCCTTCCGGTTCTTCCCCTCCCCTGCAACTACTTCCCCTTGCCTCTAATACATGAGATAGTTTACCCCACCTTATCTCTCCCCATCTCCTCTTGCTACATTCCTCTCTCACCTATTAACTTCACCCCTTAAGTATCATCCTTTCTCACTAAATTTGACCTGTGCCTTCTATCCATGTATACTTGTAAACATATATAGACACATTCACATATGTATTCAAATGATCATACACCCTTCTTCAATTATTTTCATACTTAGAAAGGTTTCATCCATCACAGTTATTGTTTTTCCATGTAGGAATGTAAATAGTTCAACTTTGATAAGTTCCTTTTGATTTCTTTTCCCTGATTATCTTCTCAAGCATCTCTTGCTTCTTGTGTCTGAATGTCAAATTTTCTGGTTTTTTTCTCAAGAATGCTTGAAAGTCCTCTATTCCACAGAATGACCATATTTTCCCCTGAAACAAGATACTCAGTTTTGCTGGACTTGGTTTTAATCCCAGGTCCTTTGCCCTGTGGAATATTATATTCCATGCCTTTCAGTCCCTCAGTGCAGAAGCTGCCAGGTTCTGTGCTATTCTGATTGTGTTTCCACAGTATTGAAATTGTATCTTCCTGGCTGCTTGTAGTATTTTCTCCTTGATCTGGGAATTCTGGAACCTGGCTATAATATTCCTAGGAGTTTTCTTTTGGGGATCTTTTTCAGGAGGTGATCGGTGGATTCTTTCAACCTCTATTTTGCCCTCTGGATCTAAAACATCAGGGCAATTTTCCTTGAGAATTTCTTGAAGGGTGATTTCTATGTTCTTTCTTTGATCATGCCTCTCGGGTAGTCCAAAATTTTTTTAAATTATCTCTCCTGGATCTATTTCTAATTCTGAAGGAAGGAATCTCCTCAGTGAGCTTTCGAGATCCTTTTTCCATCTGGCAAATTCAACTTTTTAAGGCATTCGTCTCCTCGATGCCTTTTTGAGCCTCTTTTGCCATTTGAGTTAGTCTATATTTTAAAGTGTTATTTTCCTCATTCAGGCTGTTGACTCTCATTTCATACTTTTCCTGCATCCTTTTCATTTCTCTTCCCAATTTTTGCCACTTCTCTTATTTGGTTTTTAAAATCCTTTTAAAGGTCCTCTATGGCCTTGTATTTTACAATACAACCAAGTTGTGTTTTCATTTGGGGCTTTTGGTGCAGAATTTCTGACCTCATAGTCCTCCTTCTGTTCCATACTTTGATCCTCTTTGCCCCCAAAATAGGAGTCTAATGTTGCATTTTTCTGTTCATTTTTTTCCTTTGCCTAGGCATGTTGTCATTTAATTACTTGACTTTCAGGCTTGTTGCCACAGTAGGACTCTGCCACCAGACAGGGGAGCTTCCATCCAAAACATTAGAGTCTTCTCAACTGCTGGAGGTATTAGTTGGGTGCCCACCCTGAAGCCCCCACACTCTCTGGGAAGCTGGACACACACCCCAAGAGCTCCATCCCAGACTGAAATCCAGATGCAGGGAGGTTAATGCAAGCCCGATTAACTCCAAGACTGATTGCCAGATCCCCCTTCATTTCACAGGCCAGGAGCTGAAGCTGCAACTGAAGCTGCAAAATGGCGGCTGTGTAGGCGCTCCTCAGTGGCTTCTTGCCCCCAGGGGATGAAGCTGATGTGTTCCCAAATACTGGTCCCAAAGTCCATAGGGCACTAACCTCTCACTTTCTCCTAGGCTGAGTTGGTTATTCTGGAAATGCCACAGCTGCTGGTGTTCTGGTGTCCCTCCAGCCCACTGCTGTTCAGGCCACCATGGGGCTAAAACCTCCAAATCTCTCGGTCTTTGGCTTGGCTCCCAGAGTGCTGTGCTGGCTGCTCTCAGCCTTGCTCCCGGGCTGTCATCAGTGAGAGGTTAGCTTCTATGTGTTGTTCTGTGGGTGCTGGAGCTCCTGAGGTTGTTCAGAGTCCCCTTTTACATAATTTTGAAGTAGTGTGGGCTGGAGTGCAGTGGAAGTGCTGTTTCTACTCTGCTATCTTGGCTCCTCCCTCTTCCTTTTTATCTTTCTTCTTTTTTCTCTTTCCCTTTTGAGTTTTTTTTTTCCCCAAGAACAGGATAAAGTAATTTGATTTAACCATAACCATCAAAATCAGATTACTATTACCTAGATTTTACATTTTCTTTTAAGCCATTTAGTCCTTTCTTAGTCAAGATGTGGTTTTCTTTTTTTCCCCTTTGTTATAAAAAAGGTGTGACTCAAATGTCTTAATCCTGGGTTAGTATAAATGGCATCCTACCTTTGGTTGCCTTCCAGTGAGCAGCTACTGCAAAGAAAGACCAAGAAACTGACACATTTCTTTTTTTCTTTTCTTTTGTTGCTTTCAAAACCTTTTCTGAATTAATCACTCAATGGCCAATTGAACCATCATTACTGTTCATGGCAGAGCTTCTAGTGAAGTCAATAAAAGAAGCAGCTGAGGTCAGATACTTTGCTAACACTTACTCTACTTAATCAGTGAAAATAAACGTGCCTCCTTTTTGTATTATGTAGTGTCAAAATCCTGCCAAATATGTCAATCTCAGGCCAGCCTCCAAAATAAATCACTGTAAATTTTATCAAATAAAAGAATATAATGTAAGAATAGTGGTAAATAGACCAGAAAACCAATTGGTCTTGAAATATATTTAGTAGTTCTTAGAAATATTTCAGTGGTTTGCTCAAAAAGAAAATGAACAAAAATGATGAATTATTATAGTAGCAAATACCACAGAATATTACTTCTATGGGAAATAATATCCATTATCCATAGTGATAATTGGTATAATATTTTGTATTAATAACATAAATCATTGTAAATATTTAAAGCAAAAAATTATGAACATCTCTTAATTATAGACCATTTATATAACACTTTAAGGCTTATAAAGCATTTTCATTGAAATATACTCCTGAGTTATGTAATTAAATATTGTCATGTTCATTTTGCAGAAAAGGACACTAGGTTTATAAAGATTAATAGTTTGCAAATGATGAAGCAAATACATATATAATGTCATATACAGTGTTTTGCACCTATAATCTCCCATTTTTGCAAGGCAGAGAAGGGAGCTCATTTTCATCTATGATATGATTTGGTTATCATAATTTCACAGCATTTTGTTTGATTTTTCAGTTGTCATTGATCTTTTTATTTTTACATTACAATCATTGTGACTGTTTCCCCCCCTTGCTTCTGCCTACTTCACTTTGCATCAGTTCATATAAGTCATCCCATACTTCTCTATGTTCATAATATTCTTTGTTTCTTTTATTGAAGTGACATTCCAATACACACACATAATACAATTTGTTTAGTCATTCCCCAATTAATAAACATTGTTTGTATTTTTGCTTTGTTCCTATTAAAAGTATTGCTATTCATATTTTGTAGCATATAAAATTTATTTTTTACCATTATTCTTTTGGGAAATGCCAAGCAGGGGACCATCAAAGGGGATTGACCTCTTAATTATTTTCTTATCATGATTTCAAATATATTTCTAGAATTGTAAGACTAATTTATAACTTTGTCAATAGTGCACTAGTATTTCTATCTTTTCATAACCCAAACAACCTTGACTATTCCATCTCATTTTATTCTGAGTCCAGAGAATGGACAAAGGATTTTCCTTCACATGTGGTATGAAATAGTCAGATGAGTTCCCAGCTAACTTCAGTATTCTTAACCTTTATATTCTCTCAAGCACCTGAAGTAAATTAATATGTTATAGGGTTAAACTAATTTTGACATTATCCTAAGCTCTTCTCTTTTAATTCATTTTTTATACCTTGCTTTATTCAATTGGCAGTGATTTGATATGGTGAGCTATGTGAAAAGGTAATTGAATCTCTGGGGATTAAAAGTATGTTTTCTCCCAAGAGCCCAGATTAGTTATGGCAAACTAAAGAAGCAGATAGATGCATATAAATATTCTGATTAAAATGTAAAGTGGATGAACTCCTGCAATCTCAAAGCAGGTCACATACCTCACAGGCAACAAGAAACAGCTCTTAAAAAATAAAGAATGGCTATTTTTCTCACTTCTTTCCTTTTTTCTTGCTGCCACATTTTTCTCTTCCTACAGCTTGTTGAACTTGAGTTATTGCTGCCTTAGTTTGCTGCCAACAGAAGACTAAAGTAAACAAATAAAACAAAGATTTTTTGGATCAATTGCCCCAAAGCATATTTACTTATATTAACAGAAATGTAAGCAGAAAGCAAACCCAAAATGTTGAAAAAAAATTGTATCTTCAGGTTCACTGAGAATAATAATCTTAGGGGCTATTTATAGTGCACAGATAAAGAACACAATACACTTTATGTATATGCCCATGGACTATATACACACACAAGCATATGAAAACTCTAGGTGGAAAAATTTATTCTAACAGAAATCCAAGTGTAATGGAAATACTGTCAATCCCCAGAAGGTGTCCAATCAGCTTAAGAGTAGATTACCAACTGCAATTTTAATTGCTGGGTGGGAGGTAGAGCAAAAATAATATACTTCAACAAGTCCACCTAGCCCTTTTAAGTTTTTCTCCTCAGTTGATTTGCATGGTAATCAGGGACATTTTGTCAGTTAAAATGAATTTTCTCTCCCAAATCATTTGCAGCTTTGCTCATCAAAGTTCTTAGGTTATTGAAGGAGATCCAGGCTAGCAACTCAGGGTTATGAGAGGAATTAAAAGCAATTTTATTCAACGATTTAAGTAAAAATTTAAATAAAAAGAACTTGAATGACAGTATGAAAAAATTCCAAAAGAAAGTTTTAACCATCTATAGCTTTCTTTAGCTAGCCTAATGGAATATGACATTTTTAAAAGCAAAACGACCCCTGGGGCTATGAGCTATAAGAGCTGACAGACCCCTTTCCCAGTAGGGAAAGAAGCTTTATACTATCTGATAATCTTGAAGCTTAGAGGTGATACTATCAGAGATACTAATTTAGCAGAGGGAAGAGAGCAGCTGAGAACCCCAAGTCAATTGAGAAAGCAAAATCTCTGATCATATAATTAAAGAACTTTGGAAGCATTTTGGTGGAGCAAACAAGCATATCAGAGGCATTAGTTGTACTAGACTTTTGTGCTTCCTGGACACACATCCCAGGAATAACTTTCTACAACATGCTTTTTAGCCACAAATGTTCCCTATAGGCTCTGTCTCTCACAGGTTAAAGGGTCCCCTGTGGGAGAATATATTTTCTGTGTTATGGGAGGAATATTATCCAATTATTATCTTTTTAATTTAGTTATTTTGGTTAAAATTAGCATATCATCTGCTAAACTGGTAAAGGAAATAGATTACTTGGGGTAAAGATCACAAACTGTTTTTGAGTAGATGATGACATATACCGGGGCAGGGAACCTGCAGCTTTAAGGACACACATGGCCTTCTAGGTCCTTGGGTCCAGCCTTTTGACAGATCACATGTTTTACAGAACAAATCACCAGTAAAGGGATTTGTTCAATGAAGATTGAATTCAGTCAAAGGGTCACACTTCAGGACCCAGATGGCCCTATGTTGACTTAAGGACATAGGTTCTCCACTCCTAAAATACCTAGGACCCAGGGAAGCATTCAGTGTCCATATGTCTGAGTGAATCTCCTAGATGCTTATATAAGGCATTTACAATACAACTAAGCACCTCTGTTGAAATTTGTTGTGAGAGAATTTGATCTGTACACAGAGATAGAGATCATTCTGATATTTGCTTAAAACACAAAGAGGTAATGCTTTTACTTGCATTTATATTGATTTATATTATAGTTAGGGTTTTGTTATTGCTTAGCCCTTCAGTCTTGTCTGATTCTTATGACACTACGGACCACGCTGTCCATAGGATTTTTTGAGGGGAAAGATACTAGAGTGAATTGAATCCTTCTCTCTGGATTAAGGCAAGCAGGGGTTAAGTGACTTGTCCAGGGTCACACAGCTAGTAAGTATCTGAGTCTAGATTTAAACCCAAGTCTTCTTGACTCCAGGCCCAGAACTCTATCTAGGGAGCCACCTAGTTGCATTCTATAGTTATAGTTATATACTTATACAAAGATAATACAGTTTCTACCTATTCTATGCAACTCAGCACAAATCAAGAACTATTTATTGAACACTTGCCTGGTAGAAGAAAAAGATGTTAAGAGAAACACAAAAGTCTCTGATACTTGCTGTCAAGGTAAAAAACAGATGTGAAAAATGAAAATATAATCACAGATTCATAACAGTTCAACAATAAAAGTAAATCTAACACAAGAAAACATAGTTCTTTGCAATTTTCTAATGCATATCTGTATAATTTTTACGGGAATACTTATTTTATTAGGCCCAATAGATGAAGTGCTAGATACTTAAAAGTTGTATGATCCTGGGTAAATCATTTAACCTTTCTCAGTCTTGGTTCCCATATAAGCAATCTGTAGTGGATGCACTGAGGATAAAATGAGACAATATAGGTTAAGAGCATCATAAATCTTAGAGAACTACATAAAAACTATTATCATTATTATTTTATGGTCATAGACGCTAAGCCACATAAGGGCTTCAAAGAATATCTCATTTAAATTTTGTATCTGTCCTAACACAATGCATTTCATAAATCAGATGTTAACAAATACCTTATTGTTGAATGAAATACGTTAACATGTCAAATTAATGGTTATACATTAGAATTATGGGAAAGGTAAGATGATTTCAGTTTGGGGTATTTATGAAATTTTTTATGAAGTGGGTGCTATTTACATTGAAGAACAGAAATATTTTGAATAAGTGGGGAGGATGGAAGACTAACATGAGTTGACACGATGACATGAACCAAAGCATAAAGTTAAGAGAGCATAAATAGTGTTTAAGGGACAGCAAAACCCTTTAAAAAGTTTATTTCATTCTGAAGCAAAGCAATGTGATATTTCCATTCTTACAGAATATGAGAGTTATTTGAAGTGTCCCCTGACAAAAGTAAATGTTTATAAAATAGAAGGTAGAACCTGGCCTCACTGGGGGGGAAATCACTTTTCATTATGTTACAATTCCATAGTTTCCTCAAAGCAGTACTTATTCCAAAATAAGATTGCTGTAAGCAAAGCAGAGAACAATCTAAGGTTTTGGTTGTGGTAATGACTGACAGTGGCTAAGCACACTTTCAGTATTTGTACTTATTGCTTAACTTCAAAAAGTAGTCATGTCAACAGTTTACAAAATCTTGATTGTGGAGTGAAAGAACTGAGTTAAAGTCATTTCAGAAGAACAAGAGGGAGGAGGAGAAAGGAGAGAAGGGGCAAGAGAGGGAGGGTGAGAAAACTAGTACTGTCTGTTATTTATAGCCTGAATCCAGCAAATTGTTATTTTTTCTCCTTAGCAAACCACACATCTCTATGTTGCATTTTATCCCAAACTCAATTACTACTGTGTATTCTACATAAATCACTTTCCTGGACAGTATGTCAGAATTTTGTCCCTCTTAATAGTGAATATTGCTACAAAAGGGTTAAAAAGTTATTCTGTTATCTGACTACAGATAAGCAGTCAAAAAACTAAAAAAATATGAAATATGAGTCAGTTTAAGGAATCGGGGATGTTTGGCTTAAAGAAGAGAAAAATTGAGAGAGACATGAGGACTATCAAACAATGTATGGGGGAGGGGGGTTGTTGTCTTTGTAATGGAACAATGGAAGAAAAATTCAAACTTATCTTGCTTGTCTCCAAGGGAATGAGCTTGGAGCAATGAGTAGAAATTGTGCAGAGGAGAAAATTGACTTGATGTTAAGAAAAATTTAAGAGTCAGTTCTTTTCACCCCATCCATTCCTAAATCCTAAGGGACACAGAATTCTAACAGCCCACAAGGTGATTTTCCTTAGTTCTCTGCATAATTGGGTCTCTTGTCAAAAATTTTACTAGGAATGATTATAAAGCTGCACCATTAACACACACACACACACACACACACACACACACACACACACACACACACACACACGCTCCACAAGGAGAATAAGCATTGTTAAATAATAATGAACTTCTCCACATGTGAGCCCACCATACAAATGCTACAAGACCTCTTAGACATTGTAGAGGGCCTGGGATGTGGTCTCTTCACCACTTAGAATTGTTGCTTCACTTCAAAACTCAATTCAAGAAATGCTTTCTACTTGAAACCTTTCCTGATCTCCCCAGATGTTACTGGTACCTTCCTCACTAATTATCATGTACTCATTTTGTATATAGTCTCTATATACATACACATCATATATTGAAGTTTGACATTACTGAACTACATGCCACCTATTTGCTCAAGATTCTTTTGAACATCTTGAGAAAGATAAATTAGATATACACTTTCATAAATATAAAATAATAATTATTTAAAATATTATAAATAAATATTATAAATTATTATTTTTAAAATTATTATTAAAAATTATTATTATTTAAAATATTATAAATAAATATTATAAATTATAAAAATATTATAAATAATAAAATAAAATAATTAAATTAAATTAGATTAAATAAATATTATAAATTGCTATGTTAATGCAACTTAATCAAGACATCATTTTACTACCACAAAGAGGTATACAAAATCCATTAAGACATAGTCTGCTACTAAAAGGTTAAACTCTAATGGTGTTCCAGGAGAAATGTGATTATAAGTTGATCAATATACAGGAACTGAATAAATATTCTTTTCCAATATGTGTGTGTGTATGTTTGCATGTGTCTTTAACCCTAATAGTCTGGTTCTATGATTCAGAGTCAGTGCACAATGAAAGAAAATTAGAGATTATTTTATCAAATCAAACTATCTCACTTTACAAAGAGATCTTCCAAGAATTGTCTTTATCAATTTGGAAGAATAGAAGAAAGATAGGTGATGAGTGGTCAGCTGTATTGTAGAGGGGATTTTTGTTCAAATATGAGTTAAACTTAGTGGTCCCTGAATTCTCTTCCAATTCTTAGATTCTTGGATTTTCTGAATGTTGAAATGACTGAATTTTGAAACTTCTCCCTCTGACACCACATGTAACACTGTTATCATTCCAGTATTATGTTTCATCCTATAATTTCTGTGTTTTTATTGTGCTTGTTTTGTGTAGAGGTAGTCTACGCCTTTACATTAAAAGCATATTTTAAGTGTTCCAAAACAATACCTATAAAATGCTGGTAAAAAAGGCATCTCACGTGTAGCTTGAAATATATTTATTTTTGCAACATTATGGAACACTCTCAGTATTTATGCTATTTATTCTAGCCCAGCTAAAAATTATGGCATAGCTTATCATCCTGAAGGGAAAAATATAGAGTGATTTAGAGATGTCTAAACTTTATAGCAATCTACTTTGCCTCCCTGGCATTAAGAAGGAGTCCTGCACAGAGCTGGACACTTAGTAAGTCATTAAATGTTGGTTGATTGATAGGGATGGTTTTTATAAAGTTAATTGCAAGGTATGTAAAAGCACCTTAATCAAAATCCCCCTTAAGCAATCAGTTAGCAATTTAAAACCTCAGAGGCTGCCTTGGGCTTCCATGACTTACTCAGAGCCTAGTGGGACTTTATTCCTGATATTCTGTTACATCTACCAAATAAAATGGAAACTCTAAACTGGATTTAAACAGAACAGATTTGTTTCTTTTAGTCTATTGTAAATGTGATCTTCTCCAGTTTATTCTATATAACTTGCAAATTTTCCTTGATTGAAGTTAACAGGAATCCAACTAATCAGAAAATTTGATTAATTTGACTTGCTCATTGAATGGGCCTTTTAGGAGAGAAAATTTCTTATTTCGTAAGAAAATAAGCTCATATAAGGGAATATTCGTATAGCCTTTAGAAACATTTTACAAAGTAAAAATGGAAATTAAAGAAATGATCACTGAATGTTATTGCCTTAATAAATGTGGAATCAAAAAGACACTGAATTTTCCTTTTATAAGGAAAATTATTTATATTTCTATTTGATAATTATTTTCCCCCATTTTACTTATGTATTAGATATTTACATAGTTTAAATTCATTATAAATTCATCATGTATTTCATCTTCTGTTAGATACACAGTTTGCTGAAATGTAGCTACTATTAAAATTACAATCATCTAAGAACTTAATTTTGAGAGTAGTGAAATGTCTAAGGGTAATTGAAAAACTGGAAAGTTTCTGCTGATGTTAAATGCAAAACTCATTAACAAGTTTTTTAGTTTTAGAGCTAGAGTTCACTATGACATTATGCATGGGAATACTATAGTGTGATATAACCCAAAATTCAAAATTAATTTAGTCTTTAGTCTTGGAAATAGAGGACTTGCTTTAAAAGACTGAGTCTTCAAACTATCTTTTTTTTTGAAAGATTACTACAGTATAAAAATTTGATAATTCCTCTTTATAATACTACTTTAATAATGTATACTTAGATCTGAGATTAATGATTTATGGCAAGAGATTAGTTTCTTTAAGCAAAAGTTTATTCAGGAATAGAATCACACACCCAATTTCTATGAGAAGGCTTCTTATGAAAAATTGTAACAATAGGAGATTTATATAGTCTATGAAATTCATTCTCACGGGGCCAGTAATTCCCTTTCTTTCCCTTATCTTTCCCTTTTCTGTCGAGTTTAGAGTTAAATTTCCATGTTAGTACATGTAATGAGGGCTACAACTTTTTGCAAAACATTTATTGAAAATATAGAATAAATACAGGTTTTAATTGTTTATTTCCAGGATTTGGATCTGAAAGGGACCATGTATCATCTAGTCCAAACCCATCATCTTCCATATTAGGAAGCTGAAGCCAGAGAAGTAAAGTCACTTGTACAACTGGGAGTATTTTTAAAAAAGGGGTGGTTCAGGAGGGGGGAACAAGGTATAATGCTGGGAGGTAGATGAGTCTGATTGGCCTGAAAAGTGCTTAGTCTACCTCAAAAATAGTTCTTACTCTTGCTCCTGTTCCATCTCAGCTCTGCTATTGTTCTTAGCACAGGAGAGAGAACTTTCTACCATTATTACCTACATAGTCACCTAGATGTTCTATCTCTAGGAAAAGGGTCACCAAAATTTTGTCTTATGTTGTTTCTGGACCAAACAGCTCAGGAAAAAGTTAGAGCAAAAGAAAATGGAGAAAAGAGAGGTCTACTTCTGAAAGTTGAGTGGTCAGATGGATAAAATAATTCTACGATGGAATAGAAACTTACATATGGAAGTTGGATGGGCATGGCACAGGTTTTATTATTATTTTCCTCTAGACATGTAGCATAACAGGTGCTTAGCTAAGCTTTCTGAGTTACATGAATATCCATATTAACTCCGCCTAGGAGAGGCTCTAGAAATGAAAATTCTACCTACTTGGGTAGTGAGAAGTAGAACTTAGAGCTACTGTGAAAAAAAGCATTCCCTGATTAATCATACAGGAAAATATGATAGCAAAGAAACTGATGTATAATAAATGATGCTCTTTTCTTGGAGCCAAGAAATCAAAATTTCCTATATAACATGCAATTACTAGATTAAAGCCTTCCTTTAGCTACTGAGGAACATTATCTGGTGATTTTTCACATGATCTAGTTTTAAACTGGTTTACCTATGAAATGTGGTTATCAGAGTTCCAGAAAACACACCCCCATGACTGGCTTGACTTGTGCATCCTTCAGGATTCCCATTTTAACTGACTATCACCTATTCCATATCCCTAGAAAATTATGAAGTATAAAAGATCCTAGATGAAAATGGACAGGGTAAGCACTAATACCAAATAAAAATATAGGAGGGATATCATACTGAGGACTGCATCTGGGAAAATGTGGAAAGAATGATTAAGCAATACTCACCAAATATATATCATCATCATCATCATCATCATCATCATCATCATCATCATCATCATCTTTATAATTAACATCATTTTGTTGTATTATTGGATCAGTAAGGGGCTTTCATAAGGGAGATAATATTAATAAAGAAAAGTTAGGGTGATTATTTATGGTGTTGAACTCTAGAAATTAACTTCAGAAGGTCTGTCCTGATGCGATTGAGAAAAAAAAAAATAATAATCAGTATAAAGCCAAGCACAAGAAGCTTTCCAAAGGAGTGCTGCTATGAACAGTTTTCAAGGTTCAGATTACACAGTATAGTGAACACTCTATTCAATAACAAAACAGAGCAAAATATTCACAGAATATCAAGTTACAGCATTCACCATGTTACCACTTATCACAGAAAATCAAAATGCAGTATTCACAACAATTTATCAATAAAATGGCCGCATAGTTTTCACCACAGTGGTCACATAGTTATGAACAAATTACAATCATTTAGTCAATCAATCACTTATTAACTCAATCATTCAATCAACTCAATAATTCAGCGATTTTTGAGGACTGCCTGCTTAAGGGTCACAAAATATAATAGTCAAAGTTCTCCACTCATAGGGTACACTGGCAGCTCCTCAGCAGCTCTGGCTGGCCCTTAGAAGTCTTCAGCAGAAGTTTCAGCTGGTTCCCAGAATCAAAATCACTTCATTCAGGTTCTCACAATAAAAATCATATCATATTCCAAGCCCTTTGATCCCTCAGTATAGAATCTGCTAGATCCAGTGTTATCCTGATCATATTTCCACAATATTCAAATTTTGTCTTCTTGACTGTAATATTTTCTCCTTGATCTGGGAATTCTGGAACCTAGCTATAATATTCCTAGGAATTTTCTTTTGGGGATCTTTTTAAGGAGTTGATTGGTGTATTCTTTTAACCTCTATTTTGCCTTCTTGTTCTAAAACATCAGGGCAATTTTCCTTGAGAATTTCTTGAATGATGATTTCTAGATTCTTTTTTTGATCATGACTTTCAGGTACTCCAATAATTTTAAAATTATCTCATTTTCCAATGAGATATTTAACATTGCCTTCTATTTTTTATTTATTTGGATCTGTTTAATAGTATCTTGATTTCTCATAAAGTCACTAGCTTCCATTTGTTCCAGTCTAATTCTGAAGGAATGAATCTCCTCAGTGAGCTTTTGAGATTCTTTTTCCATCTGGCAAATTCAGATTTTTAAGGCATTCTTCTCCTTATTGCCTTTTTGAGCCTCTTTTGCCATTTGAGTTAGTCTATTTTAAGGTATTGTTTTCTTTAGTGAGGTTGGTGAATCTCATTTCACAATTTTCTTGCATCATTATCATTTCTGTTCCCAATTTTTCTTCTACTTCTCTTATTTGGTTTTCAAAATCCTTCTTAAGGTCCTCTGTGGCCTGTAACCAACTCATATTTTTCTGGGAAGTTTTTGGTGCAGGAGTTCTGACTTTGCTGTCTTCCTCCTGCTCCATGATTTGATCCTTTTTGTCCCCAGAATAGGAGTCTAATGCTGGATTGCTCCATTTGCTCTGTTTCCTTTACTTGCTCATGTTGACACTCAATTACTTGACTTTTGAGCCTTTTGCCACAGTAAAACTCTGCTACCAGAAAGGGGAGCTTTATCCCAATCACTTGGGTTTTCTCAGCTGCTGGAGGTATTATTTGGGTGCCTGCTCTGAAGGCTCAACATGCTCTGGTGAACTGGTCATGCACCCCAGGACCTCCACCCTAGACTGCAATCCAGATCCAAGCAGGTTAGAGAAAGAGTGATTATCCCTCAGACTGGTCACTTGGTCCCACTACAATCTGGAAGGCTGCAGAGCCTCAGCTGCTTCTCATCTTGGGGGCAAAGGCCAGATCACATTGTCGAAATACCTTTTATAATAAAACACTGGGTCTAACAACAATTGTAAAATTCCAAGGCCAATGTCCTTCAACTCTGTATTTCTAAGATGCAAAAAATTATTGAGTGCATGGAAGAACAGAGCATGTTCTTTTTGCTTGATGTCTATGAAGAAGAAGAAGAAAACCTACAGCATTTCATACAGCATTTCCTGAACTCTCATTCCCACAAAGTCCACACTGACCTCTCATTTTGTCTTTGCATCTATGGGTTGATAATTCTGGAAATAGCCACTGCTGCTGGTGATATGAAGTCCTTCCTGGCAGTGGTTAGTCAGGCCTCCATGAGGCTAAAACCTCCCACTCCCACAGGGCTGGGCTCGGCTTCCAAAGCCCTGGGCTGGCCCCTTCCTGCCTGCCTGCGGGGCGGTTTTCAGTGGGAGGTTAGCTTCTCTTTGTCATTTTGTGGGTTCTGTAGTTCCAAAGCTTGTCTAGAGTAATTTTTACATGAATTGGAGGAGATAGAAGCCAGAGCCATGCAGAAGTCCTGGTTCTACTCCGCCATCTTTATATCACTACATCTTTGGGATTATTGAATGAATTATTTCTTTTTTTAAGTACCGTGAAGGCTTTTCTGCTATGAGTATTAATTCTTGTCCCAGTTTATCAGTGCTCATATATTTTGTTTTGTTTTATTTTTTTCCTCCTGCCCAGTAATTTGAGGTCCTATTTCTTGGTGGCATGAAAGGCTCACACATGCACACTAGAAAGGAAATTCTTCACATGCTTCACAGAAACCTTGAAGTGACCACTAGCTGGAGGATTGGATGTAGCACCAATCTGTTGGAAAGTCATGTGTTCTCTTCTATCACTGGTGAATAGATATCATACAACCCTGCCTTCTTGTAGCACAAGAGAAGTTGGTGTGTGCCATTTTCCAAGGGTCATATGGAAAAACCTCCAAAAGTACATATAATGGGAATAATGGGAATGGCTTATGTTATAATGCATAAGAATAAGAATCTTTCTTGCATTTGAATTGTTTTGCTTGTCTTCCATTGTAATGGAAATAACCTTAGGTGAATGTATGTATCCTTTTTTACAACATTTGATACACTCACTTCATACCCTACCCACCATGAGATCCCTTCTATTTAAGAGTTAGTAAATTAAGTGGATACAATGAAATGCTATAACTTGTATCAGCCAATCAGCAAGTCCTTATTAATTGCCTCCTATGTGTAAGGCACTGCTAGATACTGGGAATCTAAGTCTAAAAATACAATGAGTACTCAGAAGGAATTATATTCCAATGGAAGTGGCAATAGTACATATAAAATACATACAACATAAATATAAAAATGAATAAATATATAGAGTAGTTAAATATATATGCATATGTATATGTGAGACTATATAGAATATATATAGTAGTTAAAAACAAAGTAGTTTTGAAGGGTGAGTAAGCTAAAGGTTCTCTGGACTGATTCATGGAACAAAGTATTTAGTTTAACTGAGTGGGAAGCTGAGAAATTAGATTTACATCAAATATAATGGATTACAAAAGAATTGATAAACAAATGAATGCCTTATGCTGCTAGGGAAAGTGAATGACTAAGAAACCAAAATAATGAAATCCTGTAGGTTTTCTTTCACTTCTTCATAGACATCAAGCAAAAAGAACATGCTCTGTTCTTCCATGTGCTCCATAATTTTCAGCATCTTAGAAAGACAGAATTAACGGACATTGAACTTGGAATTTTACAGTTGTTGTGAGACCCAGTGTTTTATTACAAAAGAGAGTTCACTAAGTATTTGGAGGGAATATAGTTGGAAATGAAATTAATATAAACAGACATTAATACAACTTTGTATGGAGAATGTATTTTTTGGTTAAAATATAATATGCTTATGATTAAGCAACAATTCAATTCACTATTAAGTAACTATAATATGCATCAATTTTCTCTCTTTTTTTTTTAAAGCAATTGGGGTTAAGTAACTTGCTCAAGGTTACATGGCTAGTCATTATTTATGTGTGGGTGCTCATTTTCTGAGGCCAGATCTGATCTCGGGTCATCCCAACTCCGAGGCCGGTGCTCTTACTCACTGCGCCCCACCTAGTCGCCCCTTTTAGGGCAATTGGGGTTAAGTAACTTGCCCTAGGTTTTCGTTTGTGTGGATTAAGTGTTGGAGGCCGGCTCCGAACTCAGGTCCTTCTGACTCCAGGGCTGGCGCTCTATTCACTGCGCCACCTAGCCGCCCCTATATGCATCTATTTTCAAAGAAATAATATTTTAAGGGCAGAGGCAAGATGGCAGAGTAGAAAAAGCACTTCCAAGGTGCTCTGTCCCACACCAATTCCAAACCATGTAAAAGAGGACTTGGAACAATATCTGGAACCCCAGCACCTATAGAACGACACAGAGAAGCTAACCTCCTGCTGAGGACAGCCCAGCAGCCCTACAGGGAGTGCCAGCGCAGCACTCTGGGAGCCAATAGCACAGTGTGTGGGGAGCCAAACCCAGGTCCGCTTGAGCTGTGGTTTTAGCCCCAGGGTGGCCAGGCCAGCAGCCAGCCAGGGGGACACAGAGCACCAACAGTTGTGGTGATTATAGAATTATCAACTCAGACATGCCTAGGACAAAGTAAGAAGTTAGTGCCCTATGGACTTTGGGACCAGTATTTGGGGAATGTGTCAGCTTCCTTCCCTGGGGGCTAGAAGCTGCTGTGGAGACAGGGCACACTTGCCATTTTTTTTTTTTTGGAGGGCAATTGGGGTTAAGTAACTCGCCCAAGGTCACTCGGCTAAGTTTTTTTTTGTTGTTGTTGTTCGTGTGTGCATTAAGTGTCTGAGGCCAGATCCGAACTCAGGTCCTTCTGCCTCCAGGGCAGATGGTCTACTCACTGCACCACCTAGCCGCACCCCCACACTCGCCATTTTGCAGTTCCAGTGGCAGCATCAGCTCCTGGCCGGCAAACAGTAGGGAGACCCAGTGATCAGTCTTGAAGGTTAATCGCTCTTGCTTTAACCTGCTTGGATGTGGATTGTGATTTGGGGGGATGTCTGGGGTGGGTATCCAACTTGCCAAAACCGGAAGTTTGAAGACCCCAACATTTGGGACAGAATCTCCCCTGTATGGTGGCAGAGACCTACTGTGGCAACAAGCCCAAAAGTCAAGTAATTAGGTTGCAACATGCCTACCCCAAGGAAACAAAATAATCAGAAAAACACAACATTAGACTCCTAATGTGTGGGCAAAGAGGATCGAAGCAGGGAACAGGAGGAGGACTGTGAGGTCATAAATCCTGCTCCGAAAGCCCCAAAGGAAAATATGAGTGGGTTACAGGCCATAGAGGACCGTAAAAAGCAGATAAGAGAAGTGGAGGAAAAATTTGGAAAAGAAATGAGAAGGATGCAGGAAAAGTATGAAATGAGAGTCAACAGGCTGATTGAGGAAAATAACACCCTAAAAATAGACTAACTCAAATGGCAAAGGAGGCCCAAAAGGGCAATGAAGAGAAGAATGCCTTAAAAAGCCAAATTTGCCAGATGGAAAAATAATCTCAAAAGCTCACTGAGAAGATTCATTCCTTCAGAGTTAGACTGGAGCAAATGGAAGCTAATTACTTTATGAGAAATCAAGATGCTGTTAAACAGATCCAACCAAATGAAAGAATAGAAGGCAATATGAAATATCTCATGGGAAAAACCATGGACCTGGAAATCCAGGAGAGACAATTTAAAAATTATTGGACTACCTGAAAGCCATGATCAAAGAAAGAACCTAGAAATCATCCTTCAAGAAATTCTCAAGGAAAATAGCCCTGATGTTTTAGACCCAGAGGGGGAAATAGAGGTCGAAAGAATCCACAGATCACCTCCTGAAAAAGATCCCAAAAAGAAAACTCCCAGGAATATTATAGCAAGGTTCCAGTATTTCCAGATCAAGGAGAAAATACTACAAGCAGCCAGGAAGAAACAATTTCAATATTGTGTAAACACAATCAGAATAGCCCAGGACTTGGCAGCTTCTACACTGAGGGATGGAAGGGCATGGAATATGATATTGCAGAGGGCAAAAGAGCTGGGATTGAAGCCAAGGGTCACCTACCCAACAAAACTGAATATTTTGTTTCAGGTCCTTCAGTGGAATAGAGGACTTTCTTGAGGAAAAAACCAGAGTTGAATAGAAAATTTGATATCCAGACACAAGAAGCAAGAGATGCCTGAGAAGGTAATCAGGGAAAAGAAATCAAAAGGAACTTATGAAAGTTGAACTATTTACATTCCTACATGGAAAAACAATAACTGTGACTGATGAAACCTTTCTCATTATGAAAATAATGGAAGAAGGGTATGTGGGCATATGAATACATATATATGTTTACAGGTATACAGGGATAGAGGGCACAGGTTGAATTTGGTGGGAAGGGATGATACTTAAGGGGTGAAGTTATGAGTTGAGAGAGGACAGTAGCAAGAGGAGATGGGGTGAGACAGGGTAGGGTAAACTACCTCATGTAGAAGAAGCAAGGGGAAGTGGCTTCAGGGGAGGGGAAGAACAGGAAGGCAAAAAGGCAAAACCATATTCTCATTGAATCTGGCTCAGGGAGAGAATGACATACATACTAAATGGGAAATCTCACCCTGCTGGAGAGTAGGGGGAATGGGGATGAGAGGGGCTATGCTGGAGGGGAGGGCATTCTGGGGGGAGGGGAGGTTGGAAGTAAAAAATAAAATAAGAAAGAAAAAAAAATTAAAAATGAAATAATCCCTTAACATAATTTTTCAATGATCCAAAATTTTCTAACTTTATACAAGATTTTAAATAATTGTTTTTCTTTTAAACTTCCCTCAGAGCAACATGGTACCTTGAAATAAAAGTCAGGTTTCTTTAAAACACTTCCTCTCTCACCTTTAATAGTACTAATTTTATTTTAAAAGGATGTGGATTTTATTTGTTTTTAGTATACTTATATGAAATTTCTTTTTTCTCCCCTTGATTCCTAAATGACTTTAATTAATAGCTCTCTGGAAAATTATGCAACTGCTTATAATTGTAAAATTTACCACTGACTGCTGTTCCCCTTATCTACAAACCAGATAATCCATTGGGGAAAATATTATTGGGGAAATAGATTAGACATTCAAGAAGAAGGCTTATTTGTCCTGGGTGTTGGTCCATGCACCAAATGTAATGATTCACTAATAGCCTTTTGAATTTTGAAGCCAACAGGCATCATAATAAATTATGGACATTTCTTCAGTTAAATATATATTAAGATCTATTTGTTTTTATAAAACATTATACTGGGTACTATGTATATATTCTGGTGTAGTATAGGTCATGACTTACATGGGATATAGGCAGCCAAGTCATACTCTTCTCTACCTCTTTTCTCTGGGTTTAATCACTCAGTCAGTCTGCACTCACACTTGTAGTTCAGGGGTTCCCAAAGTAGATGGCCACATTGCTACAACTAACCCAGGTTGCTAGTGGTAAAGCTAGTATGGGGAGGCTTTCTGCCTCCCATTCACGACTGCATCTCTGAATCTCTGCAAGTATAATTTTCATTTTAACAAAGCAGTCAATTTGACACTATTGACTCAATCCCAAACATTATTAGATTGTAATATAAATTAATGTAATCAGGACTAATGTAATCTATTTTAATTTTAAAAGAGTTCTTAAGTCACATTTTCTGAACAATGTAGTGTCTGGGCAATTCACTGCTGTAGACTGAAGATCTTCATGTCTACTTTGTGCACAACACTAGTTGTTCTAAAAAGCATCTGATATATTGAGAAAAGAGCTTATGTCCAGAGATAATATAACTAAACATATCTAATAATGTCTACAAATTCACATGTAATAACCAAATGCTCCTCCTATGATTAGAGGCAATCAACCAATTGACAAAAATTTAGTAAGCTCTGTACTTCTGGTTCTGTCTAGGTGATATTTATCACCCTTATAATGTATTTAGGAGACTGAAGAGGTATGTGTATATAAACATACATATATACATATATATATGGAGAGAGAGAAAGAGAGAGAGAGAGAGAGAGAGAGAGAGAGAGAGAGAGAGAGAGAGAGAGAGAGAGAGAGAGAGAGAGATAAGACAGATATGAAATAATTGTTGGTAGGAAGGAAATTTGGGAGGAAGGGAAGGTGTTCAAATCTGTAAAAGCTTCTTGGAGTAGGCGGCCTATGAACTGTCCCTTGAAGGAAACGGGAAGAAATTGGGGAGAAAAGGAAGTTTATTTCTCGATGGTGTATAGTCATAGGGATAAGAGATTTAGTGTTATGTATAGGAAACAATTATAAGACCAATATAGTTTAAATATTATATATGAATGAGGATATCATTTAATAGGAATGAAAAGTAGGTAAGGGAAAGTTTATGAGGGGCCTTAAAGGACAAACAAAATGATTTATGCTTGACCCAAGAGGTTATATTTGACCCACATTGTTTATTAAGTAGAAGTATAAATGGTCAAATCTGTACTCGAAAAAGATAACATTTTCAACTGTGTAGATGAGTTAGAAGGGGGCATAAGCTCAGACAAAGGGACCAATTTGGTTTCTTCTACATTAGACCAAATAAGAGGCCTAGGGTTGTCCTAGGATGGTGACTATGAGAGAGGGGAAGAGGGGACAAATTTAAGAGATCTTGTGGAAGGAGTGCAATGGTAATGGAAATTTGATGATCTTCCCTGTCCCTTGTATTGACAAACTAACAGGTACTTAGTATTTAGTTTCAAGTTTATAATTATGTCAAGTATTAAGACCCAGAACTTCTGAATCCCACAGTGGGATGGATTTGTTGATGTAACATGAAGAGAAAGAACAGGGATGAACTAATACCATATATAAGGAAAAGCCCAAGCTGAGAAAGGCCAGAACTTCTTGGAGTAAGCATCCAGAGGCTGGGCTGCTACTGTTGGAGAGAGAGAAGAGAACTGAGAACTGAACTGAGATCTGAGAAGAACTTAGGAATGAGAAGAGGGGAGAACTTGGAGGAGGCATGGCTGTGGTGTCAATACTTTGTCTGTTTTGATGTTTCTTTGTCACATTTGTCTGATAATAGAGGATTGTAGCAGCAAGCGCCCCAATATCCCCAGGGTGACTGCCAACACAGGTTCTTAGATCTGCTTTTCAAAAGGAAAGCAACTCAAAATGGGTTAACAAGCTTACTTTAATCAAACAAACACACATTACCTAGTTCAGGGGAAAAAGGTCAGCACCCCGAACTTCAGAGTTACAGAACTTACAGATCAAACAGACAGGCTTCCAAACTGTCCAACCATTATATCAATACCAAATCACAGTTACCAGAGAGGGAAGCATCAACATCTGGGTTTTCAAAGCCGGGGGGCTCTCAACAACGGCTTCCCAGAGTCTCATCTGGTCAAATCACACAACACTTCTCAAAGTGAGCCCCAAAGCAAAGCCTCTCCTCAAGGCCTCAGAGAATGTAACAACCTTCTGGACCCACTGCCCAATCACAAAGTATCAAGGTATGGGCTTTCCTGAAAAACAAGCCTGCCACCACAGGCTCCAGGTGCACTTAAGCTAGGGGCAGGGAAGATCTTTAAATTTGCATTTCCATTACAAGGATGTTGATGTTGTTACAGAATCACTGGGACATTGCTGTTGGTTCAGAAACCCTGAAAGAGGATTTTCTTTTTGTCTGTTTACAGAAATCTAGGAAGAGGGTATTACTGATGATTTCAGAGGTCCTGGGACTATACTAATGATTTGTATTCATTCCTCAGACCTTGTTGTTGGGTCTATGTTGATTTCACAGGCAGAAAGTGAATTGATGAGGATGCTAGCAATGTGCATAAATGTTATTGTGGCTTTGTTAAGCTTTGTCTTCCCAGGAACAGAAACTGTGAAGGACTTGAGGTGGATCAGACACTTCGAGCTTCAATATGGAACAGGAACTGCACAAGAAGCTGGACAAAGAACTGACAGCTCTCTGTCTTTGAACCCAGGTGGCAGTTGGATAGATTTGAGCAGGGCATGGGGCCATGGAAGAGGAACTTAGGAAGCTGAAAGCCTGCCTCAAGTCAAGATATAAAGACCTCTCCTTGGGTATTTAATGCAAAATGGGAACATTGTGACTTACTGTGGCCTATGGGTGGAGAACTCTGACCTTTATATTTAGATGACTGAGTTAAGTACTTCTCCAATTAAGAAGAAAGAGGACTTTTTCATTGAAGAGATTAAGACAATGAGACCTAAGGGTGGAAGACTTTGACCTTTGTACATTGTATCAATTTAGGAGGCTCTCTTCCTTAAGGGTGATTTAATTAAGGACGTATTAAATGATTGTGTTACTAAATAAATGTTATCTTTTGCTTAAAATTATGTGACCACTTTGGTGAAAACTATGTGGACACTTTAGTGATAAGTTGTTAAGCCATAGCATTGTGAATGCTGTATCTTAATTTCTGTGAATGTTCTGCTTTAATTTATTGTCGAAATAAATAGAGTCCACTGTACTTTGTAATCAGAACCTTGAAAGCTGTTCACAGTAGCAGTCCTTTGGAAAGCTGAAAAACAGCTTTTACTGACAAGTTTTGGTAAATGCTTGGATATGTGCAGTGAATGACGGTGATGACTAGAAGATGACAAAGCAGCTCTAAACCTGTTTGGTTGTAAGAATTATTATGTCCGGGAAAGAAATATGAAATTTAGAAGAGTCTTCGGTTTTAGAAAAGAAATAACAAGTTCAGTTTTGAACATGTTGAATTTGAGATGCCTATGGAATAAACAGTTCAAAATGTTCAAAAGTTCATGATGAAGAACTACAATTCAGAAGAGAAAGTAATGGGGATATATAGATATGGAAGTTATAGGAAGAGACATAAGAGATTCTTACAAGACTCCTTCTCTAAGATGGTGAAGTAAAGACAGGGTCTCTCTTGAGCTCTCCACCACACCACTTCAAATACCTTTAAATAATGACTCTAAACAATTTATAGAGCAGCAGAACCCACAAAAAAGATGGAGTGAAACAATTTTCTAGCTCAAGACAACTTAGAAAGTCAGGAAGAAAGTTCTGTTGCACCAGGGTAAGGCAGAAGTACAGTCCAGTAAAGGCCACAACAACACAGATTGGGCTCCAGCAAATGAGTAAAAAGCCTCAGAGTGTCTGAGTCAGTGGCAACTCTGGCAGTTTCTAGACATCTCTATCCATAACAGTTAAGGGGATAGGGCAATTCAGAAGGAGTTTTAAAGGGCACCCTTTGCTGGCACCAGGGGAAGGATTCCATTGCATTGCTAATACTTGGATCTAGGTTGCAGTCCTGAGCTACAATACTTATGCAAGGAGAATTAACACAGTGTGGAAAGGAGGACATGAATCTTACTCTCATCAGAACTGGCTCAAAGAGGGAATAATACACATACTCTGTTGGGTGTAGAAATCTCTCTTACCATACAGGAAACTAAGAAGCAAAGGGGATGAAAGGGGGTGAAGCTGATAGATGGGAGGGAAGTTTGGGGGAGGTGAAAGTCAGAAGAAAAACACTTTTGAGTGAACATATTAAAAGGACAGGGAGAGAGTAAGATAAACAGGGGGAGAATAAGTTGGAATAAAATACATAGCTGGTAATTATTACTATGAAAAATATTACAGTTACTTTCTCTGACAAAGATTTCATTTCTTGAACATATAGAAAACTGAGTCAAATTTAGAGAAATAAGAGCAATTCCTCAATTGATAAATGTTCAAAGGATATAAACAGGCAGTTTTCAGATAAAGTAGTTGAAGCTATCTATAGTGATATTAAAAATTTTACTAATCAGAGGGCAGAGTCAAGATGGCAGAGTAGAAACAGCACTTCTGAGTGACTCTCGCTTCCACCTTTACCAATCCATGTGAAAGGGGACTCTGAACAAACTTTGGAGCTACAGAACCCACAAAATGACACAGAGAAGCTAACCTTCCACTGTGGACAGCCTGACAGCCTGGCAGGGAGTGGCCAGCTGTGCCCTCAGGGAGCCAAGCCCAGCCCCCTGTGAGCCTGAGGTTTTAGCCCCAGGGAGGGTCTGACCCGCAGCTGGCTGGAGGGACTCCAGAACACCAACAGTTGTGGCATTCCCAGAATTATCAACACATTGAAGCCAAGCACAAAGTGAGAGGTTAGAGCAGTATGGACTTTGGGACCCAAATTTGGGAGAGAACATTGGCTTTTGCCCCCAGAGAGAGAAGCCTCTGAGATGCTTAGGCAAAGCTGGTACCATGTTGCAGCGTCAGCTCATGGCCTGTGAATTGTAGGGGGACTGGCAAGCAGTCTCGGGAGGTAAATGCTCTTGGTTTAACCTTCATGGACCAAAATTGTGGTCTGGTGTGGAGGTCTTGGGGTGTGTGACCAGCATGCCAGAGCATGTGGAGGCTTCAGAAAGGGCATCTACCTAATACCTCTGGCAGCTGAGCAAACCCCAGCATTTGGGATAGAAGCTCCCCTGGCTGGTGGCAGAGTCCTACTGTGGCAACAAGTCCAAAAGTCAAATAATTGAGTGGCAAAATGACCAGGCAAAGGTAACACAATAAACAGAAAAATTCAACATTAGACTCCTATTTTAGGGGCAAAAAGGATCAAAGCATGGAACAAGAGGAGGACTGTGAGGTCAGAACTCCTGTAGCAAAAGCTTCAAATGAAAATACAAGCTGGTTATAGGCCATAGAGGACCTTAAGAAGCAGGAAACATTGGGAAGGGAAATGAGAACGATGCAAGGAAATGAGAGTCAACAGCCTGACTGAGGAAAATAACACCTTAAAAAATAGACATGGCAAAAGAGGTTGGAAAAGGCAAGGAGGAGAAGAATGCCTTAAAAGCCAAATTTCCCAGATGGAAAACGAATCTCAAAAGCTCACTGAGAAGATTCATTCCTTCAGAGTTAGACTGGAGCAAATGGAAGCTAGTGACTTTATGAGAAATGAAGATGCTGTTAAACAGATCCAAACAAATGAAAGAATAGAAGGCAATGTGAAATATCTCATGGGAAAACCACTGACCTGGAAAATAGATCCAGGAGAGATAATTTAAAAATTATTGGACTACCTGAAAGCCATGATCAAAGAAAGAACCTAGAAATCATCCTTCAAGAAATTCTCAATGAAAATTGCCTTGATGTTTTAGATCCAGAGGGCAAAATGGAGGTTGAAAGAATCCATTGATCACCTCCTGAAAAAGATCCCCAAAAGAAAATTCCTAGGAATATTATAGCCAGATTCTGAAATTCCCAGATCAAGGAAAGAATATTACAAGCAGCCAGGAAGAAACAATTTGAATATTTTAGTAACACAATCAGGATAACACAGGATCTGGCAGCTTCAGCACTGATGGATTGAAGGGCCTGGAATACAATATTCCAGAGGTCAAAGGAGCTGGGATTAAAACCAAGATGATTGAAGGGAGAGTAGGCTGTGGGGCAGAGAGATCCACCATGTCCTACTGGAAAAGTTGAAGGGAGAATTGGATAAGATATGGGAGAGAGCAGATTGGAGGAGGGGATATCCAGTGGGATTGCTGTTTGGGTGACATGGGTAGGAGAAAAATGGGGAAGAAATTTGTAACTCAAAATCTGGCAGAAATGAATGATGTAAACCAGAAGTTAATAAAATTTTAAAAATAAAAAAATTGAAAATGAAAAAAAATGCCCTAATCACTATTCATGAGAGAAATACAAATTAAAATAACTCTGATCTCCTACCTCATATGTGTCAGACTGGATAATATGACATAAAATGAAAATAACAAATGTGGGAGGGGATGTGGGAAAATTAAAACACTAGCAAATTTATTACTAGGCCCAAAGTTCTATAAAACCATACATGCCCTTTGACCAACTGTAATAATAATGTAATTTGGTCCCTTTATTTTGGGAAAGCTAACAGGTACTTAGCACCTAGTTTGTAATTAATTAGATCAAGTTTTTTTTTTAAGAAACAAAAGGTATGAAACCCTGTTGCTGAAATAACAGGAAGCTGCTGATATAACAGGAAGGGGAAGAACAAGGAGAAGCTAATAGGCATATAAGGAGAAACCCTAGCTGCGATTTCAGATCTTCTTGGAGCCAGGTTCTGTATGCTGAGGAAGAGAAGCCCAGGTTGGAGAAAATTATTTTTATTTTGAGAACCTAGATGAAGTGATTTTGATTCTTGGAGCCAGCTGAAACTTCTGCTGAAGACTTCCAAGGGCCAGGCAGTGCTACTGAGGAGCTGCTGAGGGGCTGCTGAGGAGATGCCTGAGTAAACATGACTGTGGTGTCTGTACTTTGTCTGTTTGTGGCTTTGTTAAGCCTTGACTTCCTAGGAACAGGGACTGTAAAGGATTTAAGGTGGACTAGACACTGTGAACTTCAGAATGGAACAGGAACTGCACAGAGAGCTGGATAAGGAATGGGGAGCTATCTGCCTTTGAGCCCAGGTGACAGTTTGGTGAGTTCATGTAGGAGCTGGGACCATGGAAGGGGATCCAGGAAGCTGAAAGCCTTCCTTGAGTCAAGATAAAAAGACCTCTCTGTGAATATTGAGTAGTGACTGAAATTTTAATTTACTAGTAACCTATGGGTGGATGGCTTGTGTATTTACCATTATCCCTTAAGAGGGTACTGAGTAGTGACTGAGGAAATTGTTGCACCCCTGTGATGAACTACTTTGACTTTTGTACTTTGTGATTGAACTGAGGACTTAAAGAGTTTGTGATTGACTAAATGAATGTACTACCCATGAGTGGAATACTTTGACCATTGTGCTTTGTGTCCCTTAAGGATTGAGTTACTAAATGACTGAGTTACCAAACGATTGTACTTTGTTCAATACTATGTGACCACTCTGTTGAAATCTATGTGGCCATTTTAGTGATAAGTTGTTGTGAATGTTGTAACTTTATTTTCTGTGAATGTTTTGCTATGATTTATTATTGAATAAATGGAATGTTCACTAGACTATGTAATCAGAACCTTGAAAGGTTGTTCACAGGAGCATTCTCCTGGAAAGCAGCATGCGTATGGCCTTTCACCAAGCACTACCACTACTAAATCTGCATCCCAATGAGATTAAAAAAAAAAAAGAAACAAAGCAAACAAACAGCAAAAAGGTAAAGGAACTATGTGTACAAAAATATTTACAGCAGCTCTTTTGGTGGTGGCAAAGATGTAGAAATTGAGAGGATGTCCATTGATTGGGGATGACTGAATAAGTTGTTATATACGATTATGATGAAACACTATTGTGCTTTAAGAAATGATGAGCAGGACGCTCTCAGAAAACAAACAAACAAACAACAAAAACATGGAAATACTTGTGTGAACTGATTCAAACTGAAAGGAGGAAAACCAGCAGAACATTCTACTTATGTAATAACAATATGGTACGATGATTTACTATGCTTTTCTCAACAATATAATGATAAAAACAATTTTTTATGACTTATGATGAAAGGTGCTGTCCATCTCCAGAGAAACAACAGGTAGAGTCTCAATGCAGATCACAGATACTTTTTCTTTACTATCTTCATGTTTCTTGTTTTTTTTTTTTACTTTGTTTTCTTTCATAGAATGCCTTATTTGGAAATGTGTTTTGCATGATTATGTATGTATAACCTCTATCAAATTGCTTGCCTTCTCAATGTGGGGGAAAAGGCTGGGAAAGAGAGGATTTGGAACTCAAAATTTGAAAAAAAAAGTTAAAATCCTTTTTAAATGCAATTGGGAAAAATAAAATACAAAATAATAAAAAAAAGAAGTTCTTACATATATTACTGTCCATACTAGCAGCCCACAGAAAGATTCATAAAAATATATGTTACTAAAATCTAGAATCTAATTCCATATAATTTTATTTAAAATTGAAAGGTAATTTTTAAAACAATACCTCTATAATGCCATTTTCCCACTCCCAAAATTTCCATTACCATTTAATTTCTGTTCTAATAGTTTCCATTACCTAAAGGAAAAGTTCTTAATATGGTATCCATGAACTTATTATTATAATTATGATGAGAACAATCTCCCTCATTTTATAACTAAAGATTATGACAGAAAATTAAAGTTATTTTTGTTATGATTTTGGTCAAAAAAGTCACAAGGACTAATTTTTAAAAGAAGTTCTTAAGTTCCTAATTTTTTACTCCTAATTAATGAAAGCATGATGGAGAATTGGAGTCTCAACTATTACTGAAATAAAAGTTTTACATTCAAATGAACCACAAACAAAGTCCATAATACTTTATGTTTTGGAACCTATCTTTTCCAAATAGATATTCCCAAGTGGAGTCTTGAACTGTAATTCTAGCCAAAAAAAAACACCTGCATTTGTTTTTTCCCTGCAAATACACAATTCCCCAAAGTTTTCTTCACTCATGCTTCTAGTTCCTACAACAGTTCACTTTAAATAACCATTGTGTTTTTTATGTTAATGTTTATCATAGCAGTTTCTACCAAGCAAATTCATGTGTCCAAACCTTATATTTTTTGAAAACTAACACTTTAATCAGACATGATAATATGATGATCATATTACAAAAAGGAGAATGCTGAAGGAAGTCAACCTAAGGGAAAATATTGTGATTTTATTGTGTGGAAACTTGAAAATACTTTTTCTTCAATGATCTAAAAGATCCTTTAACATTATCTTGTGGCAAATATCACTGTGATTCTCATTTGAGAGAGTGAGAAAAATGTGAATTCAATTCAGTTTAAAAAACCTTTTTTAGGTCATGTACTGGGATCACTCTCTAAACCCTCATTCACACCAGCAGATTGGGTACCCAAATGATAACTATTCAGTTTTTGCTAAAATTCCTAGATGAATGGAATAGTTGGGGAGTATATATATATTTTTTTCTCATGAGCACCCACCATTGCACTTCTTCCAATGACAATCAGCTTGATATCAGTTAGCCAGTCAGAGTTAATATGCTTTTAGGAATGAATATTTACTTAAGTGGCATAGTAATATCAGAATGTGGACAGAAAAATAAAAATATACAAGAAATAAACAGAAAATGAAGTTTTGCTGCAGGAGGGGTACAAAATAATGAGGGTCAGGGAAATCCTTAAATAACATTGGCGCTTGAACTGAAGCTTAAATAGAACTAGGGATTCAAAGAAGCTAAGGTGAGGAAAGAGAGTATTCTACTTGTAAGGAACTTCCTCTTTTTTTTTTTACACATCAACATTTTAATTGCTTAAAGGAGGCAAAAACTTGAATAACAACCACTGATAAAATCAGCTTAAGAAACCTTACAGAGGGGGCGGAGCCAAGATGGCAGAGTAGAAACAGCTCACCCAAGCCACTCTGCCCCCAGATTCCCCCCAAACTATGTAAAAGGGGACTCTGAACAACGTCTAGAGCCCCAGCACCCACAGAACGACACAGAGAAGCTAACCTCCCGCTGAGGACAGCCCAGCAGCCCTGCAGGAAGGACCAGCACAGAGGTCTGGGACCTGGCAGCACGCAGAGTGCAGAGCACAGGAGCCGAGCCGAGCCCAGGTCCCCATGAGCCGAGGTTTTAGCCCCAGGGCGGCAGGGCCAGCAGCCTGCTGGAGGAACCCCAGAACACCAGGAGCTGTGGCGACTCCAGAATTATCAACATAGACATGCCTAGGACAAAGTAAGTGGTTAGTGACCTATGGACTTTGGGACCTGTACTTGGGGAATGCCTCAGCTCCCTCCCCTGGGGGAAAGAGGCGGCTGAGGAGACACACCATTTTGTAGTTTTCAGAGGCAGCTCCGGCTCCCAGTCTACAAATTGTGGGGAGATCCAGCAATCAGTCTTGGGGGGTAATCGCTCTTGCTTTAACCTCCCTGGATCTGGATTGTGATCTAGGGTGGAAGTCGTGGGTGGGTTTACAGCTTGCCAGAAATGGAAATTGCCCCCCACACTTTCGGGACAAAAATTCCTCTAGCTGGCCTTAAAGCCATAGTGTGGCAACAAGCCCCAAAGTCAAGCAATTAAGTGGCAACATGCCAAGGCAAAGGAAACAGAAAAATGCAACCCTAGACTCCTATTTTGGGGGCATAGAGCGGGAAAAGGACTGTGAGGTCAGAAGTCCTGCTCCAAAAGCCCCAGGGGAAAACATGAGCGGGTTGCAGGCCATAGAGGACCTTAAGAAGGACTTTAAAAATCAAATAAGAGAAGTGGAGGAAAAATTGGAAAGAGAAATGAGAAGGATGCAGGAAAAGTATGAAATGAGGGTCAACAGCCTGACTGAGGAAAACAACACCTTAAAAAATAGACTAGCTCAAATGGCAAAGGAGGCCCAAAAGGGCAATGAGGAGAAGAATGCCTTAAAAAAGTCGAATTTGCCAGATGGAAAAAGAATCTCAAAAGTTCACTGAGGAGATCCATTCCTTCAGAGTTAGACTGGAGCAAATGGAAGCTAATGACTTTATGAGAAATCAAGATGTTGTTAAGCAGATCCAAACAAATGAAAGATTAGAAGGCAATGTGAAATATCTCATGGGAAAAACCACTGACCTGGAAAATAGATCCAGGAGAGACAATTTAAAAATTATTGGACTACCTGAAAGCCATGGTCAAAGAAAGAACCTAGAAATCACCTTTCAAGAAATTCTCAATGAAAATTGTCCTGATGTTTTAGATCCAGAGGGCAAAATAGAGGTGGAAAGAATCCACAGATCACCTCCTGAAAAAGATCCCAAAAAGAAAACTCCCAGGAATATTATAGCCAGGTTCCAAAATCCCCAGATCGAGGAGAAAATACTAAAAGCAGCCTGGAAGAAACAATTTCAATATTGTGGAAACACAATCAGAATAGCCCAGGACCTGGCAGCTTCTACACTGAGGAATGGAAGGCCATGTAATATGATATTACAGTGGGCAAAAGAGCTGGGACTGAACCCAAGGGTCACCTACCCAGCAAAACTGAGTATCTTGTTTCAGGGGAAAATATGGTCATTCAGTGGAATAGAAGACCTTCAAACATTCTTGAGGAAAAAAACATAGTTGAATAGCAAATTTGACATCCAGATGCAAGAAGCAAGAGATGTCTGAGAAGGTAATCAGGGAAAAGAAATTAAAAGGAACTTATCAAAGTGGAACTATTTACATTCCTATATGGAAAAACAATACTTGTGACTGAGGAAATCTTTCTCAGTATGAAAATAATGGAAGAAGGGTGTGTGGTCATATGAATCCATATGTAAATGTGCGTATATATGTTTACAGTTATATATGGATAGAGGGTATAGGTTTAATTTGTTGGGAAGGGAGAATACTCAAGGGATGAAATTATGAGGTGAGAGAGGAAAGTGGCAAGAGTAGATGAGGAGAGACAGGGTAGGTTAAACTATATCATGTGGAAGAAGCAAGGGGAAGTGGCTGCAAGTGAGGGGAAGAATAGGAAGGCAAAAAGGCAAAACCACATTCTCATTGAATTTGGTTCAGGGAGAGAATGACATACATACTAAATGGGATATCTCAACCTGCAGCAGAATAGGGAGAAGGGGGATGAGAGGAGGGATGATGGAGGGGAGAGCATCCTGAGGGGAGGGGAGGTTGGAAGTACCCACTATAGAAGAGGGACAGGATCAAGTAGGGAATGGACCAGTTGGGGGGCGGGATGAGTGGGAGGGAATTATAAGCATCCTTGTACAATATATCTACTATGGTAATGTTTTGCATAGCTAGACATGTACAACATATACTGAATTACTTATCTTCCCAGATGGAATGGGTGACAAGGGAGGAAGGGAATGGATCTGAAATTCGAGGTCTTAAGATTAAATGTTTCAAATATATATAAATATTATTATTAATACTCTTTTGCTTGTAATTGGGAGATAAGACATGCAGGCATTGGAAGAAAGAGTTTCACCTTCCTCTAATGGAAAAGTCGAAGGGGCTATGGGAGAAGATATGGGAGAGAGCAGAGTGGAGGAAGCAATATCTCATGGGACTTCTATTCTGGGAGAGTGGGTAGGGGAAAAACAGGGGGGAAATAATTGTAACTCAAAATCTGGCAGAAATGAATGATGTAAAACAGAAGTTAATAAAGCATTTGTTTTTTGAAAAAAAGAAATAGCATACATGAATAAATTAGAGAAAAGGGAGGTCAATGAATTGGACATGCAATTGAAAAAGCTAGAAAAAGAACAAATTTAAAATCCCCAATTTAATACTAAATTAGAAATATTGAAAACCAAAGGAAAGATTAATAAAATTGAAATTAAGAAAACTATTGAATTAATAAATAAAACTAAGGGCTGGTTTTGTGAAAAAATCAACAAAATTGATAGTCCCTTAGTCAATATGATAAAAAATAAGAATGAAGAAAACCAAATTATGAGTATCAAAAATGAAAAGGGTGAATCTACTTCTAATGAAGAGGAAATAAAAAAAAATAATGAGGAATCATTTTTCCTAATTGTATGCATATAAATGTGACAATCTTAGTGAAATGGATGAATATTTACAAAATCACAAGTTGCCCAGATTAACTGAAGAGGAAGTGAATTACCTAAATAATACTATCTCAGAAAAAGAAATCAAACAAGCCATCAATGAACTCCCTAGGAAAAAAATCTCCAGGGCCAGATGGGTTTACTAGTGAATTCTATTAAACATTTAAAGAAAAATTGATTCTAATACTCTACACACTATTTGGGAAAATTAGTGAAGAAGGAGTCCTACCAAATTCTTTCTATGACACAAATATGGTACTGATTCCTAAATCAGGAAGAGATAAGACAGAGAAAGAAAATTATAGACCAATTCCCCTCATGAATCTAGATGCAAAAATTCTAAATAAAATATTAGCCAAAAGACTCCAACAACTTATCACAAAAATAATACACTTTGATCAGGTAGGATTCATTCCAGGAATGCAAGGATGGTTTAATATTAGGAAAACCATCAGTATAATTGAGCACATCAACAATAAAACTAGCAGAAACCACATGATCATCTCAATAGATGCAGAAAAGGCTTTTGACAAAGTACAACACCCATTCCTATTAAAAACACTAGAAAGTATAGGAATAAATGGAGCCTTCCTTAAAATAGTTGATAGCATCTATTTAAAACCATCAGCAAGTATTATATGCAATGGGGATAAACTAGAAGCCTTTCCAATAAGATCAGGAGTGAAACAAGGGTGTCCACTATCACCCCTCTTATTCAATCTGGTACTAGAAACACTAGCAGTAGCAAGTAGAGAAGAAAAAGAAATCAAGGGAATCAAATTAGGCAAAGAAGTGACCAAGCTATCACTCTTTGCAGATGATATGATGATATACTTAGAGAATCCTAGAGAATCAAGTAAAGAACTACTTGAGACAATAAATAAATTTGGCAAAGTTGCAGGATATAAAATAAACCCACATAAATCCTCAGCATTCCTGTACATCTCTAGTTAAACTAAACAGCAAGAGATAGAAAGAGAAATCCCATTTAAAGTCACTGTAGACATTATAAAATATTTGGGAATCTACTTGCCAAAACAAACCCAGAATCTATATGATCACAACTACAAAACACTTCTCACACAAATAAAATCAGATCTAAATAGTTGGAAAAATATCAATTGCTTGTGGCTGGGTCGAGCAATTTTACCCAAACTAAACTATATATATATATATATATATATGAACTATATATTTGGTGCCATACCAATCAATTTACCAAAAACTACTTTGTAGAGTTAGACAAAATAATAACAAAATTTATTTGGAAAAACAAACGGTCTAGAATATCAAGGGAATTAATGAAAAGAAACGCTAGGGAAGGTGGACTAGCTATGCCAGATAGTAATCTGTATTATACAGCAGCAGTCATCAAAACTGCTTGGTACTAGCAGAGGTGTAGAGTAGTGGATCAATGGAATAGATTAGGCACAGGAGACCCAGCAGTTAATGAATATAGCAATCTATTTTTCGATAAACCCAAAGACCCCAGTTCTGGGGATAAGAATGCACTATTTGACAAAAACTGCTGGGAAAACTGAAATACAGTATGGCAGAAACTGGGCATAGATCATTATCTAACACCATATACCAAAATCAAGTCCAAATGAGTGCATGATCTAGGTGTAAAGGATGATACTGTAAGCAATTTGGGAAAGCAAGGAATAGTTTACCTGACAGATCTGTGGAGAGGGGAAGACTTTAGGACCAAACAAGCATTAGAGAGCATTACAAAATGCAAAATGGATAACTTTGGTTACATTAAATTGAAAAGCTTCTTTATAAACAAAGCCAATGTAACCAAGATCAAGAGGGAGGTGGGAAATTGGGAAAGAATTTTTACAACTTGTGTCTTTGATAAAGGACTCATTTCTAAAATTTATAGAGAATTGAGCCAAATCTGTATGAATACAAGTCACTCCCCAATTGATAAATTGTCAAAGGATATGAACAGGCAGTTTTCAGAGAAAGAAATTAAAGATATCTATAAGCATATGAAGAAATGCTCTAAATCACTATTGATTAGAGAAATGCAAATCAAAACAACCCTGAGATACCACATCTCTCCAGTCAGATTGGCTAAGATGACAAAACAAGACAGTGACAAATGCTTCAGAATATTTGGACAAATTGGAACACTAATACATTGCTGGTGGAGTTGTGAACTTATCCAACCATTCTGGAGAGCAATCTGGAATTATACTCAAAGGATTATAAATGATTTCATACCCTTTGACCCAGGCATACCACTTCTAGGGTTATATCCCAAAGGGATCATAGAAGTGGGAGGAAGACCCATATGTACAAAAATATTTTTAGCAGCCCTTTTTGTGGTTGCAAAGAATTGGAAACTAAAGGGGTGCCCATCAATTGGGGAATGGCTAAACAAGTTGTGGTATATGAATGTAATGGAATATTATTGTGCTATAAGAAACGAAGAGGTGATGGATTTCATAATTACCTGGAGAGACTTATACAAACTGATGCTGAGCGAGAAGAGTAGAATCAGAAGAAATTTGTATACAATCACAGACATACCATATCTGTGATGACCAACTATGACAGACTGGACTCTTTTCAGCAATGCAGTGATATAAATTAATCCCGAATGACTCAAGAAAGTGATAAATGCGCCATCCAGAGATATAACTAGAAAGAACTGAGCCTGAATCCTGATGGAAGCAAACTAAATGATCTTGTTCTTTTCATTGTTTGGTTTTATTTCTTCCTTACCATCTTTCATCCCACCTTGTACAATACGCCTTTGTAATTGGAATAATGTCTAATATGAATGCATTTGCAGATCCTATACTGGACTATATGCTGTCGTGTGGGGAGGGGGGAGGGAAGTAAAGGAAATTTGAAAATCAAGGAACTGTGGAATTGAATCTTGTTAACTGAAACTAAACTAATAAATTAATTTTAAAAAAATGAGCAGAAAACAAAAATAGACAATTTTGCATAAGTGGAATTGTAAAGCTTTTACACAAACTAAATTAATATAATTAGAATTGGAAGAAGAAAAGCTAACTGGGACTAAATCTGTGCCACAAATTCTGGGGAATTAACAAAAATATGTAGGATGTAGTTATTCCCAAAAAGATAAATATTAAATATTAAAAATAAGAATGGGAAATTTTTCAATGAAGGAAGGTTGTCTTCATACTATTTCCCTTTTCTTCTTTCCTCCACAACTCCAGATCTAACCCCAGGCTTTTCATTTTCCCAATCCCTAGTGCTCAGTGTTTCTGGTGTTTCCACCTTCCCCTTCCTCTCCCTCAAGGACCTGCCTAACCAGGCCAAAGACCCCACTGATAAATATCTTTCAACTCTTATGTCTAGGAGCTAGGGCAGTTAGACTACACTTCCCTCTTTCCCCCCCCTTCCTTCTGTTGTCTGCCTCATCTCTTTGTCCATAATTGTTCCAGATGAAGCTGAATGTGAGGCCTAAAGATGTACTACCTGCTACCTGAATAGAGTAGAAGCAACTGGGTGGTGTAGTGGATGGTGTTAGAGACGGTGACAGGAAAACCTGAGTTTAAATTAAATCTGACAAAACCTGAGTTTAAATTAAATCTCAGACCCTAGCAGGTCACATAACTTCTGTTTCTCTCAACTGTAAAATAGTGATAACAGTTATAATAATAATAATAATAATAATAATAATAATAATAATAATAATAATAATAATAATAATAATACCTACATAGCAGGGTTGCTGTGAGGATCAGTTAAGCTAGCATTTATTGAAATAACTTAGCACAGGGCCTGGATCACAGCAGGTGATATATAAAACTTTATTCCCTTCCCCTTCCAATAACCAGAGTCAAGGAGTTATACTAGAGGTATGAACAAAAGGACAATATTGTCAAGGACAATTATTGACAAAACTCTGTGTTTCGGTTGTGTTTACACTGAAGATCACAGAGATAAATGCTGAGTGAGCCCTGTAAAGATGGAAGTTAGGAAGCAATGGACAGAGAGAACTATGTCTTGCACCATATAATTGGATACCTGCCCCCCACACACACCCATCATCACTCTTATCAGTTCCTATGAGTCTTCTCACATCATGTTCTTGATGTTTCAAATGAGGCAGAAAAGAGAGGCTGCTGTGGGAATCAAATGAAATAATACAGGTAAAGGTGATTAGCACAGTGCGTGGAACATAGTAGCTAATTAATAAATAATTATTCCTTTCCCTTCTTTCCTTTAGTTGAAAGCTATGCCTTTTAACTCTATAGACACTGGGGAAAGAAAGGCAACAGAACACAGTGGTCCTCCTCTATTATCTAAGTCTCACCTAACCCTTTCCTAGGCTACCAGCAAGAAGAAAAGGGAAATTTGGCCAGCAATCGTAACATTTTAATTATGTATTGATACTTAGTTAGAACTTTTATCCAAATGTTCAGGAGCAAAGGGGACTAGTTGTACTGTAGTATAAAGGGGCCTAGTTCAGCACTATAGTGTTACTGTAAAGGAAACCGATTCTTTGCCTTAATCCTTGATACTTAGGACTACAGAACTTGAGTGAGAAAGGATAGCCTCTAAAATAATATTCACATCTTCAGTTTTTCCATCAATTTCCATGCAAAATAAACCATCCTATATCATGGGGTAAAGAAGAAAAAGACAAGCTATTCACAATCAGGCAAAGGCATAGTAGAAGCTAGCTGACACAAGACACAGAGATCTTGAATTGCAATCAGGAAGATGAAAGTTTGAGTCCTGCCTCAGACACTAGCTATGTTAGTGAGAAATGCGCCATCCAGAGATATAACTAGAAAGAACTGAGCCTGAATCCTGATGGAAGTAAACTAAATGATCTTGTTCTTTTCATTGTTTGGTTTTTTTTCTTCCTTACCATCTTTCATCCCACCTAGTACAATACGCCTTTGTAATTGGAATAATGTCTAATATGAATGCATTTGCAGATCTTATACTGGCTGTGGTGGGGGGAGGGGCAAGGGAAGGAAAGGAAATTTGAAAATCAAGGAACTATGGAATTGAATCTTGTTAACTGAAACTAAACTAAGAAATTAATTTAAAAAATTAAAAAAAAAGAAAAAAGAAATAAGCATGAAAAAATATTTTGGAGTATGATTGTGAATGTATTTTAATCCCAGCAATGTAATTTTTTTTCAAAAAGACCAAAACCAAAGGAAAGAGAATGGATCCAGGGAGACTAACTAGGATGTTACTGCACTAGACCAGGCAAGAAGTAATGAAGATTTGAACTAAGGTGGTAGTCATATGAAAGAAGAGAAGGGAGTAAAGTCAAGAAATATTGAGGTAAAAATCCACAAACCTGCTGCAAGGGGCATAGAGTGTGCCTGACTCAGGTAAATGGATTAATAGTATATGTTTTATATTTGAACAAAATAAGATACTTGAGATTATTCAAGTTGGTGTAGCAGCAAGCACCCCAATGTCCCCAGGGGGGCTGCCAACACAGGTTCTTAGATACGCTTTTCTAAAGGAAACCAACTCAAAAGGTGTTAACAATCTTGCTTCAATCAAACATATCATTTATCTAGTTCAGGAGAAAAAGGTTAGCACCCTGAACTTTAGAGTATACAGACAGGAACATTTCAAGCAGACAGGCCTCGAAGTGTCCAACCATTATATCCATACTAAATCACAATTACCAGAGAGAGAAGCATCAACTTCTGGGCTTTTAAAGCCAGCTCTCAACAGCTGCCCTGAGTCTCATCTGGTTAAATCACACAACACTTCTCAAATTGAGCCCCAAAACAAAGTCTCACATCAGGGATAATATAGCCTTCTCTTTTGTCAGAGAATGTAACAACCCTCTTGACTCACTGCCCAATCACAAAGCACCAAGGAGTGGGCTTTCCTGAAAAACAAGCCTCTCACCACAAGCTCCAGGTGCACTTAACCTAGAGGCAGGGAAGATCTTTAAAATTCACATTCCTATAACAGTTGGTTAGTTAATCGATGGAGATTTATTTAGTAATAGCAATAAGGCTATCCAAAGTGTGGGGGCAGAGACAAGATGGCAGAGTAGAGGCAGGAAGTTGTCACAACTTCTCAAGTTCTCACAACCACCTCAAATATCTATAAAATATGACTCTAAACAAATTTTAGAGCTACAGAACCCACAAAGTGACAGAGAGAAACAGATCTCCTGCTGAGGACATCCTGGAAGGCAGACAGGAAGGGTTCATTGCAGCATGCTGGGAGCCAAGGTCAGTTGAGCTGTGTGGTTTTGACCCCAGGGAGGCAGCAGCAGCCAGAGCAGACTCCAGGAGAGTGAATCAACAGTAGCTGTGGTTGTTTCCAGATTTTTCAACCCATGAATGCCAAAAAGAAAGTAAAAGGTCAATGGGAACTCTATTGGAAAGGAAGGGGACGATCCAGCCCCTGCCCTTGGGTGAGAAGTGGAGGAGACATGACAGCTGCAGCATCTGCCATGTCTCTGCCTCAGGAGCTCCTGGCCTACAGATCAAGGGGGACTAAGCAACCATGCAGAGGGTAATCACTCTTGCTTTGACCTGCTTGGATCTGGGTCATTTTCTTGGGCAGTGGTCCTGGGGTAAGAAGCGCCAGTTTGCCAGTGTGGTGTCTGTAGAGTGGGCACTCTCCTCAGACTTCTGACAACATTTGTGAAAACCCCAACAATTTGGGATAAAGCTCTCCTCTCTGGAAGCAGATTTCTATGTATGGCAAAGAGCTCAAAAGTCAAGTAATTGACTGGCAATATGATCAAGCAGAAGAAGCACAAAAGACCATAGAGTCCAGTCCTTTTTTAGGGGCAAAAAGCATGAAAACATGGAATGTGGTCAGAACTCCTGCATCAGAAGCTTCCAAAAAACCGAATCAGTTATAGGCCATGAAGGAGCTCAAGAAGGATTTTGAAAATCAAGTAAGAGAAGTGGAGGAAAAACTGGGGAGAGAAATAAGAATGATCCAAGAAAATCATGAAAAGAGAGTCAACAACCTCACTGAAGAAAATGATACCTTAAAAATAGAAACAAATGGCAAAATAGGCCCAAAAAGCCCATGAGAACAAGAATGCCTTAAAAAGCTGAATTTGCCAGATGGAAAAGGAATTTCAAAAAGTCCCTGAAGAGAATAATTCCTTCAAAATTAGATTGGAGCAAATGGAATCTAATGACTTTATGAGAAACCAAGATACTATAAAATCATTTAAGCAAATGAAAAAAAAAATAGAAGGCAATGTGAAATATCTAATGGGAAAAACCACTGACCTGGAAAATAGATCCAGGAGAGATCATTTAAAAATTATTGGACTACCTGAAAGCCATGATCAAAAAAAGAGCCCAGAAATCATCCTTCAACATATTCTCAAGGAAAACTGCCCTGATATTCTAGAACCAGAGGGTAAAAAATAAAATGAAAAAAATTGACTATCACCTCTTGAAAAAGATCCCAAAAAGAAAATTCCTAGGAATATTATAGCCAAATTCCAGAGTTCCCAACTTCAAGGAGAAAATATTATTAGCATCCAGGAAGAAACAATTTGAGTGTTGTGGAAACACAATCAGGATAACACAAGATCTAGCAGCTTCTACATTAAGGGATCGAAGGGCTTGGGATATGATATTAAGGATGTCAAAGGAGCTAGGATCAAAACCAAGAATCACCTACCCAGCAAAACTGAGCATCATGTGTCTGGGGAAAACATGGTCATTCAATGAAATAGAAGACTTTCAAGCATTCTTGATGAAAAAACCAGAGTGGAATAGAAAATTTGACTTTCAAATACAAGAAGCAAGAGAAGCATGAGAAGGTTAACAGGGAAAAGAAATCATAGGGAACTCATTAAAATTGAACTATTTACATTCCCATATAGAAAAACAATAATTGTAACTCATGAGATTTTTCTCAGTATGGGGATAGTTGATGAGGATATATATGCGTGTGTGTGTATATATATATATATTCACACACATATATGTATGTATACATACATGGATATGTTTGTATAGGGGGATATATGTGCGTATTAATACATATGTGAGTGTATATATATATGTGTGTGTGTGTGTGTGTGTGTGTGTGTGTGTGTGTGTGTACATATATACATAGAGAGAGGGCACAGGATCAGTTTAATAGGAAGGGATGATATCTAAAAAAATAAAATTAAGAGGTGAGAGAGGAATATAATGAGAGGAGATAGGGAGAGATAGAAGAGGGTAAACTACCTCATATAAAAGAGGCAAGAGAAAACTGTTACAATGGAGGGGAAGAACAGGAAGGTGAAAGGGAATGGGTCAACCTTACTCTAAATGAATTTAGCTTAAGGAGGGAATAACATACACACCAAATTGGGTATCTTACCCTAAAGAAAAGTAGGGGGAAGGGGATAAGAGGGGAGATGATAGAAGGGAGGGCAGATGGGGGGTAGTTAGAAGTACACATTTTTGAAAAAGTACAGGGTCAAAGTACAAAATAGAATAAATGGGGGGCAGGATAGGATGGAGGGAAATATAGCCACAGTATATCTACTATGGAAATATTTTGCATAACTACACATGTGTAACCTATATTGAATTGTTGTTCCTCCGAGTAAGGGTGGGTGACAGGGAAAGAAGGGAAAGAATCTAGAAATTAAAATTTTAAAATAAAATGTTAAACATATATATTATTTTTTACATGCAACTGGGAAATTAGATATAAAGGCCCTGGCGTATAGAAATCCATCTTGATGGGGCAGCTAGGTGGCTCAGTGAGTAGAGCACTGGCCCTGGAGTCAGAAAGACCTGAGTTCAGTTCCAGCCTCAGACACTTAACGAACACACAAACAAAAAACTAGCCATGTGACCTTGGGCAAGTTACTTAACCCCAAATGCCCTCCAAAAAAAAAAAAGAAAAAAAAAAGAAATCCATCTTGCCCTACTAGAAAGTCAGAGAGGGAATGGGGACAGATATAAGAGAGGGCAGATTGGGGGAAAGGGTATTCAGTAGAATTGCTATTTTGGGGTAAGGGAAAGATGGGGAGAAAATTTGTAATTCAAAATCTTATGGAAATGAATGTTGAAAACTAAAAATAAACATATTAACCAACAACAACAGAAAGAAGGCCATCCAAAAAGGACAGACATTTAGGACCCTTAAAGCTTATTTAAGCGAGTGAAACTCCCATTTCTGAGTTGCCCATCATGATCCACTGGCCAAATATTAGAGAGGCATCCTGGGGTTCCTAGTGAATGTTTTGTATCCAGGATACTAGGAATTGAGTTTAATAGCCTTAGCCTTTAGACACTTGAGTCAACAATAGTCTTAAGGACATTCTCAATACTTTTTTTTTAAAGGAAAAGCTATCCTAATTTGCATGGGAGTAGGAAAAGATTTATGAAAGAGAGTATAGCAGACCACCCAAGGCAAAGTCCTGTTGTATATTCATTGATAAGGCATGTGACATGAATGATAATCCAGCAAGGTAAATGAAGGAGGCATTATCAGACAGATAGGAACAGAAGAGAGTAGCCTTTTGAATATCCAGGTAAGAAACACTTGAGAGAAGAAGCTGGTCAACAACAATGAAGAGAGGCAAAGATGATGACTGAGAAAATTCCAAAGGGTTTGCAATTAAGAGATTACTTTTTACATGGGTGAACAAAGTTTCAGTGAATGATGAGGTCAATAGCTAGATTGCAAGGAGTTGAGAAGTGAATGGGGTTTAAGAAATTGGAGGCATCTCACACTATGCCAGTTCTATTAATTTATTTCAAGATGGCAGATGGTGATATTTAACTAGAAGAAACCCGTTTATGGAAATGCGTTTGGCTACACATTGGCTTTGATATCTGAAGAGCTACCCTGGATGATATCCTAGAGACCTGGTGTTTGAGGCTATGGCTCTGGATCTGTCTTAGCAGTGAAAAGAATGTTGTCTGGCCACCTGTCGGCTGTAGAGGGTAAAGCATTTACTCTTCTCTGATGATATATTCTCCCACTGTCCTGAAAAGAATAAGACCATCCATAATTTCCTTTAACGCTTTTTTTTCTCAATTTTTAAGTCTATTATCATGACTTTTTATTTTCTCCTTTTTTTAAACAGATATGATATCATTATTTGTATCAGTCCATGGAATCTCATTAGCATAGATTTGGGAGGTATATAGGAATTATAATGGCAAGCTGCTACTAGGGAGAAGCAGGGCAGAACATGGCAATATATGATTACAGTTTCCAGACAGAGACTTCCTAATGTAGCCCTTGAGCTTGCAGTCTTTTCTGGGTTTTTTTCTCAATTAACAGGGCAGACAAATTAGCTGCAGTATCCCTATATTTCTAAAGGAAAGATACTTTGAAATACTGACCCTCAGGGAAGTTGGAGTTAGAGCCCCACCCTCATGGGAAAAATGATGGAGAAGATGGGAGTAGATACTAGAAAGGAGCCTTAGTATCAGTGGCAGCTCCTCTTGATGTAAATGCTTGAAGTTGATAGAGGGCTGCAGTACAAGGAGAGCATGGGTCAGAATTAATACAGCCTCTACTTGAAGCAATGTTTGAAATAGTGACTTCCAGGCCAAGGATGGAGGTCTACAGACAATATGATACACATAAAATTAAAGAGAAAAAATAAGCTGAAACAAAATGAGAGTTCAAAACACACTGGTTCTGATCTGTGTCCTTTCTATTTATTTCTGTTGCTGCATAGTAATCCTAGGCCAATGTGCACTGGATTAGGGGACTAGTTCCTTATTTTCTATTAATTGTTTAGGGCACAAAGAATAAAACATTCAAAGAAAAGGAACAACTTCCAATGATGTTATTTTGTTTGGTTTGTTACAAAGGATTCTATCTGGACACACTGAAAAATCAGCAACATTATTTTCTCTCTGAACTGTGAAGAAATCATCATTTTCTAATAAGTAGACCAAAAAGTCAAATATTTATACATTTTTAGTCTTCTTTATGATCTATTAGGAAACTTGAAGTGTGTAATAAAGTCCTTTTAAAGTATTAATGTTGCATGCACTTTCTTCAATAAGTTCTACTCTAAAATAAACAATTTCCAGGAATAGATGCCTTCATGAACAAAATATATCATAAGAATTATGAACAAATCCCATGTGAGGAGGGTCAAGAGGGAAAAAAAATAATTGTTGCCTGGGGGTGGGAGGGAGAAAAGCAGGAAGGTTTTATAGGAGATAGCATTTGAAATTAGACCTTCCAGGGTGGAAGATGGAAAGGGCAGGGGCAGAAGTCATTTAAGCATAAGAAATGGTTTGAGCAAAGGCAGCAAGGTTGGAAAGAGCTGGGTATGGGTAGGGGGGGAAGCAGATAGAAAGCCTGGAAAATTATGGTGGGACCAGATTGTGGAGGACTGAAAATACCAGGCAAAGAATGGTGACGGTTACTTATGTTGGTAAGAGGGAGTGCCTAAGGATTTATGAGCATATATGTATGCTATGACTGTATCTACCTGAGAAAGATTAATCTTGAACTTCTATGGAAGATGGATGGGAGTGGAGAGAAAAGATGGGAAGGCCCATCAGGAGGCCCTTGCAGTACCTCAGGTGGATTTTAATGAGAGCCTGTTTTAAATGAATGGTGGTAGTGTGTGTGTGTGTGTGTGTGTGTGTGTGTGTGTGTGTGTGTATTTGTGTGTGTGAGGGGGGGCACAGAGAGAAGAGTGTTGGATGTAAATTATAATAGAGGACTTGTTGACAGCTTAGAGGAAGGGAATAGCTTCTGTATTGCACCTACTATGTACCAGGCATTGTGCTAAGTGATTTTTACAATAGAGGAAATTGAGACTAACTCAAGTTAAGTGACTTGTATAGAATCACAACAGCTAGTAAGTGTCTGAAGCTGGAGTTGACCTCAGATCTTCTTCATTCCAGGCTCAACCCTCTGTCCCCCTGTGCCAATGATAGTCTGTATATTCGAGGTAAGAGAGAGGCTATGATAACAAATTGCTTAAAGAAACTGAAAGACTGGGAGGTACTACTGACAACAGCTACAAGGATTGAGAGAGAAGCAGCAAGTTTAGAGGAGGAGACAAGTTTGTTTTCTACCAGGGCTAGTTTGAAGTGCCTTTAGAATGAACAGGTAGAGATATTCTGTGGGCATTTGGAGATAGTGGATTTATAGATTTAGAAATGGAAGAGACCACAGAGTAACTTCCTATCCAACCCTGGCAGTGTTCAATGAATAGATTTCAGGGGGTCTCTGAACTTGGATAGAAAAAAAAAATGAACCTTTTTTTATGATAACTAGCACAAATGCACCAATTAGTAACAATACCAGATCCTGAGTAGGCTTGTAATTATATGAGGCATGGGGAGGGGAGGATGAAGTAAGTACTTTCACATGATTTTTGTAGATAAAACAAGGATACAAAGTAGGGCAAAGTCCACAGTAATTAATAGCCTGGGAACAGCAAGAGTCTGACACATGATGCCAACCCTGGGCTGGCACAAAAAGGAATATCACAACTGCAACCAAATAGAGAGAGGTAAGTGGGAGTGGGTGAAATGGTAAAGATGAGACTAAGAAATGGAGGAAGAAAATTATATGAAAACTTATTACAATTAGCCTTAATTTCTTAAATGAAGAAGGGGCTATGTTATCTGCTCTAAGTGGGGCGAGAGGAGATAAGAATAAGGGTTTGAGGAAAGAGTAAATTGTTTGGAATAGTTACTATGAGGAATGAGATAGGAATGTGCTAGAGAAGAGCAAAAGGACTATGGGATAGTAATGAAGGTCCAGGTAAGGTTATGTACCATAACTTAGTTGTGAGTGAAATCAGCTTTATTTTTGTAACTTTCTTCCATAACTTTTTGGAGTCTAAGAACAGCAAAACAAATTATATTATGGGTTATGCTGAAATAAAGATAGAAGGATGGAGAATGGCAGGTCCATAAGTACAGGGATTCTAGCATAGTAATTAGTGAAATGGTAAAGTGGAAGAGTATGGAGTCATAGCTGAATATGATAAAAAGTGAGGGAATCCAATTAGGGGAATAAAGATAAAGGACTAGCACAGTCATAATTATTAAGTCTATTACGTAAGAGAAAGTGGGACACGTAGGTGGAGAGGATCTTGAGATCTGAGATTGGAATTTCAATGTTGATAATATTTTTAGAGTGCTTGAATTCTGAGAAGCAATGAAGCCTAAAGAGAGGTAGAGAAAATGCATTACCTGTTTATGCTTCTTTGTTTTTCTGTAGTCAGGCCAATGATCATTCACTAAACAACTACTCTGTGCCAGACCCTGTGCTAAGAACTGGGAAGACAGAGAAAGATAAAAGACAGTTCTTGCTCTAGAGGGGCTCACAATCTAACACTTGGAGACAATCTTCAAACAACTACATAGAAACAAGTTTTATATGGGATAAATAGGAAATAATCCACAGAGGGAAGGCATAGTAGGAAAGCTCCTGGACTTTGTGTTAGAGAACTTGAGTTTGAACTCTGGCTCTGCCACTATGTGACCTTGAACAATAGCATCACTACCCTGATGTTGAGGTGATTGAGGCCATGTTAGGGCATGTAGATACTGAAGCAAGAGGCCCTGCAGAAGAAATGTACTGGATTTAAAATTGGAGAAACTCAATCACGTTCTAGCTGGTTATTTATTACCTGTGGGACTTTGTGCAAATTCTTTGACCGTTATAGGCTTTAGTCCTCTCAGGCATTCTATGAGAGGGGATAAACTAGCAGACCTCGAGGAGGGTGCTAGAGATAGTTCCAACTTCTTGAAATATTAAGTGAGCATGTATGCCTGGGAAATTGTCAAATGCTACAAATCAAGGTTTGATTTATTGTTTTGTTGATTATCTGGACCTAAGAAAGTGATAGAGAAAATCTCAATATTGCAGATTCAACTTAAAAGTATATCATGCATATTTTTTGAAGAGTCAGTTATTAAATATATGCCAGCACACCTCTGTGCCAGCTTTAAATATTGCAATGGTACCCTAAGGGTAATGTCAGGGCAGAAGCTAGGTACTAGCCTCATTGTGTTAGTATGACTTAGAAGTCTATAAATATTTAGAACAAGGAAGGGGATAGGATGACACAAATAGTTCTCAAACAAGGAAAGGTCACTGATAGTCATAGTAGAACGGTGGAGTATGAGGAATATATCAACAATTCCTCCTTACCTTCAAGGGGAATGAGTAGAGAAGATTCTGATGTCCTGAAGAGAACCAAGTTTTTGTTGAATCAAGGAAGTGGAAGGGATGTTTTTATAGACAGTAGAGTAAAGAGGTAAGGGAGTTTGTGAATATAGCAGGGGTTATAAAGGCACAGTGGAACAAGCTGGCAGATGGATAAAGCACATTTGACTGAGCTTGGTGAGAACCGGGGCTCAACACAGTAGAGACAATTTCTTAAGAGAAGGTACTGTGGGCATGCCACCTGTCAACAGAAGGTGTGAGACTGGATGGCTGGGACTGAAAAATAAGAAGATAGGAAATAAAGTGGAGGGGCAAGTAGAAAGAACTGTGAGGATAAAGGACTAGCAGAGTTAGTCTCTTCCAAGGTTTGAGACAGCATTTTGAATTCCAGTGTTTTGGATGGTGGCTTAAATGGCATTACAGCTGATCTTCTGACCCCTTTAATGTTGTGGGATGTGGGCTATCTTATCATTTGGGTTATAAGGTTCAGAGCCAGAATTCACGTCCACGAGTCCTTATTTCACAACAAGAACTTGTTCTAGTGCACCATAGCAAACAACACATCTGTGGCTATGATGCTTTATTGAAAATCTGTCAAAGGGGAGTCAGGAATATAGCTGTTCTAGAGTCAGTTAAAATCAGGGTGTCTGTGTGTCTGTGTGGTTGTGGTCAGAGGAGGAGAGGACACGCTGGGTGTAGAGTCTAATCAAATAGTAGACTTCTTCTTTCCTTGCTTCTTACTCTTCTCTTAATATTTTTATGTTCTGTGCACCAGCTTTTGACCCTTAAATGTTAAGGAGGTTCTTACCTACTTAATTCGCTCAAACCTTTGGCATGTTGACTGGCTCAGATCAAAAAGAGAGTCATATGGAGCTTTAGAACATCGTGATAAATACCTTAAATGAGTTTTACAATGTATACTCAGGCCAAACAATCAAACTAGGGCCTGTTGTTCTGTACTCTAGAGAAAAACTAGAGCTATGGTTTCCTTGATATGAGGAAATCCCTCTACTAGTTAAAAGCAGTTTCATCCCTGCAACTTAAGAGAATTGTCTAGAGCTCTAAGGGGTTAAGTAATTTCCCAAGATCACATTACCAATTGAATCAGAAGAAGTACTTCTTCAAGCCATCTCTTTCTGGGTCTTGACCTCCTACTACAGGGGTATCAGACTCAAATAGAAATCCATGCATAAGCATCCCTGCAGGCCACTATTGACTCAGAAACTACATATTAACATTATATATATAGGGGCCGCTAGGTGGCACAGTGAGTAGAGCATCAGCCCTGGAGTCAGAAGGACCTGAGTTCAGATCCGGCTTCAGACACTTAATGCACACACAAACAAAACCTAGCCATGTGACCTTGGGCAAGTTACTTAACCCCAATTGCCCTCCAAAATGCAAAAAAAACAACAACAACAACAACAACAACAACAACAAAAAAAACATCATATATCTTCTGTTGTATTTTATTTATTTCGTTAACTATTTCTTGATTACATGCAGCAGCAAAGCATACTGTGTATTTGCTCTTTTTACAATGCTTTGTACCTCTAGGCTCTGATGACTGTTCATGTGGATAAGACATATGATGGACTCTAAGAGGGATGGGAGAGAGGATGAGGACGCTTTAACTTTTTTGAGCTTCCTAACCTTAAAAATTAAACAAATTAAGGGAAAAAAAGAAGTGCATCAAAACAAAATAAGGCATCAAAGAAAGGAGTTTTTGAAAAAAAAGTAATTTTTCTAGCTGTTCTGAGCAAATATGGTGAATTTTTAAAAATGTAGCTTTTTTGGAAATGCCCCAATTTAAACTAACCAAATAGACGCTATCCAGGTGGTCTTTTGCCTAGAGCTGAATAATATCCAATTGTTGTTGTTGTTTTTTAATCTAGCTATATTTGATACTCCCTTCTAACTCAAGGCTAAGGCCCAGTGGTTTCCAATCCCCCTCTGATTAGCCCTGATGATAGCAGCTGTTATGTGGTGAACTGCATTGAGGTAATCTGATGCAGAGATGGGAGAAGAACATTTTTTAAGATTCTCTGAAGCACAGCTACAAGAAATGAGGCATAGCTGGTGATGGCTGGAGAATAGGCACAGCTGACAGACCACCCTGCTGGGCTCAATAAGGAATGGAGCTGCCCTGGTTTGAATGAAAATCTTAAGACAACTGAGTCTCAGAAGCAAAATCCCCAGCTTTGTGAGGCCTTTCTGCTTACAGTTGCTTGAAGGTCGTGAGTTTTGCACCATGCAACCATTGCTCTTGATGTGGTTTCTTTACACAAGCATAATTAGAATTCCTTCAGTGTTCAATCAATACTTTTTCAATATTACCTGTGTGGGCTTGGTGTGACCTGTATTTGTATAAGAAAGGGGCATTGCCCTCAATGAGTTTCTATAATGTGTTTTTGCCCACTTGTATGGTAAAGAGAACAGAATTGGCAGAGATTAAATAGCTCCTGCCCTCATGTCAGTGTTTATTATTCTTTTCTCTGTCATCACCCTTACTAACTTTCACTTTTCTCCCTTTGAGTACTTTCTGGATTTTTTATTTTTCTTATCTGCCCAGACCCTCAAGGACGATCCTTTCTAGGAGTTTCTAGTCCACTGGGATTAGATAAAGCATGTGTCCAATATAAGGAAGAATACAATAGGTATAATAAGATTAAGATAAACAGAATAATGCCATGTTTGGAGGGTTCAAAAATTAATATAGACAAGTGTGGGTTTGCAATGAAGGAGATGATCAGGGAATACTAGCTGTTTGGGGAGTGGGCAACCATTTGGATGATAGGATCATGGGAAGCAATGTTAGAACATATGATATAAATTATTTACTGTATTCTCATTTTACATTTGAGGCTCATGAAGAAAAATGATTAGTACTAGGTTACAGACAAAGCTAGGCTTTGAAGGATGGATAGAAATGGGAAAGATGCAGAAGGGAGGAAAAGTCATTCTATATGACTTTTACCTTTTAACTAGGCTTTTAACTTTTTATTCTGTCATGGATAGGAGTATGCTGGTAAATGACCTGCTCTCTAAATAAAATGTATACAGGACATTTTAAGTTTACTCTGCACTATTAGTATTTTCTCCATTATTTATTATGTCTAGACAATTAACAAAGCAGTAAATGAACTTTTATTTTTAACAATTGACAATTTCTGATGTGTTAATTCTCAACATTGAAAATTTAACAACCAGCTCAAATGGTTTGAGTTCCAGCACATTCTTCTTTATGGAGAAGTCTGGTAAAGCCTCTGTATCCTTTCTCAAAATAAAGTTTTTAAAAGCATATAGAATTTAAAAAAATGATTATATTGTATTATGCCTATCTGGCTATTAAAAAAGATAAGTTCACAGACCATCCTGAAATATCTTCAAAGAACACTTGTGGAACAGTCAAACCAAGGTTAAGAACTTTTGTTCTAGGGAGGGGAGATAATCATAGATGAAACACTTAAATATATTATATGCATATTGATTTAATGCTAATGAGATATACAGATAATGAGAGAAATTTTTTTACTAAATATCCAGTGTTCTTAGGCTAAATATGACCTTTTTCTACCCTTTTGCAGCTCTATGGCCTTATGCAATTCACAACAGTTTCTTCAACTGAAAACTGAAAATAATTTGCATTTTCTGTTTCATTTGTGTTTGTATCTCCAGTGCTAGCATAGTGCCTGGTCAATGGTAAGCACTTAATTATAGTTTTTGTTTGTTTGTTTGTTTCAATGAGGAAAGTAATTTGTAAACTGTAAAACACTATAAACATGGATTACAGAAGTTCATTGGAGGGAGGAATGCCTCTGGTAGTATGAGAAAAGGATGCTTGAGTGTACTGTATCTAATCCTAAAAGGGTCAGTGAATTTTCTAGTTAACACACTTCATATTCTGGACTCAAATTCAAATCTTCTCATTACAAGTGCAATTTTCTTCCCATTAAGCCAAGGAGGATTGCAGGTAGCCAAGTTTACTTGAAGTAAAAGGAATTTTCAAGCACTGGGGGGAATCATAGGATAGTTGATTGAGCTCAACCATTTTACTGATGAGGAAATTCAGTCCTAGAAAGGGAAAGAGTATCGATGTGAGTTCCATGCTAGTCAGTGCCTGAAATAATGACTGTATCCTAGATCTTCATGACTGAAAAATCCAGTCATCTATCCACTACATTAGGCTGTTCCACTTATTAGAAATATAGATCATGAATCAATCATAAAGGACATTTTATGACAGGCTTCCGAGTTGAACTTAATTCAGCAGGCAATGGGGAGCTATCAAAAATTTTATAATGATTCCCCCCCCAATCAACTCTTATATTGATTTTCATAGATATAGGGAATATTCCGAAAGGACACTATGTCTACCAAAAAATATCGACACTTGCCACACAATTTGCAGTCTTGGAAAGTTGCCAGGGGACTCAGTGACTTGTCCAAGGACACACAACTTTCATATATCAGACAGGACCCTAATTTTTCCTGACTGAGGCCAGCTGTCTGGATTTCTACACTGTTTCTCTAGCAATTTATATTAAAATATGCCATTTTTCATATATAAATAATACTTATAATTTAATTTGCTTGGAGCCAGGCCTCCATGTCATTTTCTTATCATTTTCTAGCTATACTGGTGTATGTGTGTGTGTGTGTGTGTGTGGGTGTGCACATGTACGTACACCTCCCCACTCTACACACACTGTCTAGTTCCCTTTTATATGTTGTTTTTGCCCATTAAAATTTAAGCCCTTAAAGGCTGGGGTTGGCTTGTTTCTTTTATTTGTATCCTTCTTTGTTAGTACAGTGCCTGGTACATAGTGAATGCCTAATAAATGACTTTTCATTCAAAGTACCACATGTCCTTTAAAATATGAAGCTGATGCTGCTGACCAGCCATTTTATATGACAAACAATCAATATACAAGCATTTACTGAGGGCATCCTCTATGTGAAGAACTGTGGCATACAAAGAACAAATTGGAAAAGGTATGAAGGTGGGAGGTTGTGAAGAGCCTTAGAGGTCAAAGAGAGGCCTTTCTATTTTACCTGGGAAGTAAAAGGGAGCCACTGGAGTGTGTTAAGAAGAATTGGGGATGGGAAGAGTGACATGCTCAGGCATGTGCTTTAGAATAATCACTTTGGCAAAAGTGTTTCTGCAGGGGATGGTTTGGGGTGAGGAGAAATTGCATTTCAACTTCTTTTCTGCTATACTGGCAGACCTAGTGACCCTTGGCATAGATTAAGAAGATTCCTTATGGAGGTAAAGAGTATAATCTATGCCCATGTAGTGGAACAAATTTACTTGGCCTACATAGGTAGTATCCTGATGATTTTGGACTAATTAACACAGTTGTTCAATGGGGTAATAAATGAGCCCATTCAATATGCTTGAATCTTTGCTTTCTTTTTTTTTTTCTTGCTTGTTCTGTAGTTCATACTTTGCAATGGATGTCTAAAACATGGTCTGCATATTCCCCATTCAGCACTCTGCCACAAAGAGGAAACAACTGCTTATTAGATTTCTATACTTATTGACCCATTAGGAATTATCAAAGAGTTGAGATCTCCCCTAGATATATTTAAGGAGGTCATGGAAGTTACATGTTTTGCATGGTATAAACATCTCTCTGCCTTGAATGTGGGAACCTGGATCAGACAAACTTGAGATCCATTCCAGCTTGAGGAATGTGTGGTCAAACATACTGCTTTCAATATCAGGAGATGGTGGTCAGGAATATCAGGTTTTCTTTAATTGCAGTTCAAGAGTTCTGTACTAATAGAAGATTCTAAAATCAAATATTTATTAGAAATGAAGCAGCAAATTTTACTCAGCCTTGAGTTATAAAGTTCACATCCATGAGAAATACTTCTCACTCTGAGTAAACTATGAAATATAATCCAAAATACAATTTTAATTACAATTGGCATTTCTGAGTGTAGTGCTGGTGGCAGCCATCTGTTTGAAAAGTGACATTAGCTGTATGAAGAACTTGATGTGAAAAGTTGTAACAGTTACCAGTCTACTTTAATTCAATGAAAGTTTAACAAGATGAGAACTTCAAATATGCTGCTTTATTAACCCTTGGAAGAAAGGATAGAATCTTTTTCATTTGAAATAGCATTCCTTCCATTTCCAATACAAGATACAAATATTTATTAAGTCAAGAATTCAGTAAGCATTTATTAAGTATTTACCATGTGTCAGGTATTGTTCTAAGTACTAGAAGATACAAAGAAAGGTGGGAAAGTCGCTGTCCTCAAGGAGCTCGCAATTTAATGAGGGAAGACAAAATGTAAATGGCAATATACAAATATAAAATTGGAAATAATCCCAGAGGGAAGGTATTAACATTAAGGGGACCCAAAAAGGCTGCTTACAGATGTTATTATTTTGGGACTCTAAGGAAACTGGGGAAATCAAGAGGTAGAAAGATGGATGAGAGAAGTCCAAGCATGTGGAAAAAACAAAGAAGACGCAGTCTGGAGAAAGATACAACAAGAAGGCAGGCAAAGTATGTGGGTGACAGAAAGGTGTTAAAGCTGTGTGTGTGTGTGTGTGTGTGTGTGTGTGTGTGTGTGTGTGTTTGTGTGTATAGGACAGGGACAGGTCATAAACCATAAATAAGAAACTCACTTTCATCTTAAATGTTCCTTTCCCACTCCTTTTATCTGATTCTCATTGAGACCTGACTCCCTCTGGATAACATGTTTCCTTGATTCCCCTCAACACACACACACACACACACACACACACACACACACACACACACACAGCCTCCCACCCACCCCATCACTCACTTACAGTTATCGGAGTGGGAGATTTGGAATATCTCTTGCTTCTCATTGCCAATTCCAAACTCTCCCTCTACCACCATCACTTCTCCTTTAAGGCAGTCCATCTATAACTACTACCTAATCAGAGTTCTGGTACTTGTTGCATGCCAACTTCAAAGAAAGCCTCCTTTCCTAAATGTGAAGTCAGTGCCTGGCTCATAGAATTTTTCTCCTCTCTAATTCCTGCCCTCATACTAGGGGCCATAGCATATGTATTGATACTCCTTCAAAAAATGTTAACCTCCTCATTCCATGGTCTACTAGGTTTTCATGATCTCCTCCACCCTACTTCTGAAACATAGAGAGATGGTCTTACTCCTGATTTTGTAGTCTTCTAAAAAGGTAGATTTCTATATTAATAAAGTCTGAAATTCCTTTCTTTGATCTCAGTCTGTTATCAATCTCTTCTCCCACTGTTTTGTACAACCAAACCTTGTTCTTTGTCTTCAGTAAGACCTCCAAACTTTCTCCTCTCAGTTCATTTACAGGCCATCTCCTGCATTGGCTTTATTTTTTCCTTCCTAATGTTGATTCTTTGGTTAAAAAAAAGTTTGACTCTATGCTGTTTGTCATTTTTTGAACCCTTGCTCCTCTATCTTGTCAACTCACCTTTCCTACTAAGTCCAGTATTTAGTGCCTTTACTTCAACTCCCATGCTGGTGAAAGAAACTGGAAAAAAAATCATGGAACAATACCGACTGGGAATCATGCAAATTTATATTAGATGATCTCAACTGGGAATTCACTTTTATATTCATCTAATCAGGTTGCTCTTCCCCTAAGAACAGTATTTCCTATACATTTTCAATCTACCTCAAATCTTCCATAATTATTCCTCCCTGAGGAAAACCTTGTCTCTTCGGGTCACTGAAAAAAATATTGAAATTATTTGCAGACAACTCTTTTCTCCCTTCCTCCTTATCTCATATCATATAGATACCTTCCTGTGGGGAGCCAAAGAGGCCTGATCCAGGACTCAAATAATTACCTTAATGATAGTGGACTTTTAATATCAAAGACCCCTGTGTGATGCAACATTCTGTTAAGTTTACTCCTGAGTTCTTTGTTATGGGTTGCACTTAAAAGGATTTTATTTGAGTTCTGAGACCAATAGGCTCTGCCCCAAGAATTTAGTTGTTCAAAACCACCAATTCTTATGTGGTCAGTTCCTATGCGGATGTACTTGATGATGTGCCTTTGGTTTCTGGCCTTGAAGCCAGCTTTCAAGAGCATCCTTTGTAATGTGACTACATATGAAAGGAGTTAACTGCTTTTTCCTAATACTTTCTGGCACCTACAGAGAAAAAGCCTTACTGCCATGCTACTTCCAGGATATGACAGACTAAGATAATGATAAGAATACTTGAGTCCCCTTCCTTTGTCTCATTGCTCTATAAAAACCTTGTCCTGGTGGCTCCAGTGCTGTCAGGGAGCCTTGCTTGCTGTGAGTCATCAAAGCTGCTTGCCCACATGCAGCACAAGGCCCCTACTCAGCCTGGCCAGGACTTTGGAAACCAAGAAGACCAAGAAATTCAGAAAAAAAAATAGAACTTTCTAGAAGTTCCACCAGCTCCACAAAAAGAAAGAGAACTGGGGGTAGAGTAAAGGTAGTGGAGTAGAAATAGGACTTCCACAGGGCTTAAGCTTCCATCTTCCCTAATTCATGTAAAAGGGGAATCTGAACAAACTTTGGAGCTACATAAATCACAAAATGACAGAGAGAAGCTAATCTCCAGCTGAGGACAGGCCAACAGGCTGCCAGGAATCAGCCAGCCAGAGGTTTTAGCCCTAGGGCAGGCCTGACCAACCACAGGCTGGAGGGACTTCAGAACACCAGCAGCTGTATCTGTTTCCAGAATTGTCAACACATAGGGGATAAAGACAAAGTGAGAGGCCAGTGCAGTGTGGACTTTGGGATCCAGTAGTTAGGAGTGTGTCGGCTTTTGCCCTCAGGTCAAGAGACTGCTGAGGGCTGCAGCACAGCTGCCACCACATGGCAGGTTTAGCTCCTGGCCTGCAGAGTGTAGGGGAATCAAGTGACCAGTATGAGGGGTAATTGTTCTTGCTTTAACCTGCTTGGATCTGGATTGTGGTATAGGGTGGAAGTCCTGGGGTGTATAACCAGCTTGCCAGAGTGTGTGGAGGCTTCTGAGAGGGCACCCAACTAATAGCTCCAGCAGCTAAGAAAACCCCTATATTTGGGATGGAAGCTCCCCTGTCTGGTGGCAGAGACCTACTGTGGCAAAAAGACCAAAATTCAAGTAATTGAGTGGAAACATACCTAGGCAAAGGAAACAAAATAAACAGAAAAATTAAACATTAGACTCCTATTTTAGGGACAAAAAGGATCAAACATAGAACAAGAGGAAGACAGTGAATTCAGAACTCCTGCACCAAAAGCTTCAAAAGAAAATAAAAGCTGGTTACAGGTCATAGACCTTAAAAAGCAGATAAGAGAAGTGGAAGAAAAATTGGGAACAGATATAAGAACTATGCAAGAAAAGTATGAAATGAGAGTCAACAGCCAGACTGAGGAAAATAACACCTTAATAAATAGACTAACTCAAATGGCAAAAGAGGCTCAAAAAGCCAATGAGGAGAAGAATGCCTTAAAAAGCCATATTTTCCAGATGGAGAAGAATCTCAAAAGCTCACTGAGGATATTCATTCCTTCAGAATTGGACTGGAGTAAATGGAAGTTAGTGACTTTATGAGAAATCAAGATGCGGTTAAACAGATCCAAACAAATGAAAGAATAGAAGGCAATGTGAAATATCTCATGGGAAAAACCACTGAACTGGAAAATAGATCCAAGGGATATAAGTTAAAAATTATTGGATTGGGGCAGCTAGGTGGTGCAGTGAGTAGAGCGTCAGCCCTAGAGTCAGAAGGACCTGAGTCCTGATCTGGCCTCAGACACTTAATGCACACACAAACAAAAACCTAGCCATGTGACTTTGGGTAAGTTACTTAACCCCAATTGCCCTCAAAAAAAAAAAACTGAAAAAATTGAAAAAAATTATTGGATTACCTGAAAGCCATGATCAAGGAAAGAACCTAGAAATCATCCTTCAAGAAATTCTCAAGGAAAACTGCCCTGATGTTTTAGAACCAGAGGGCAAAATAGAGGTTGAAAGAATGCACACACAAACAAAAACCTAGCCATGTGACCTTGGGTAAGTTAACCCCAATTGCCCTCAAAAAAAAAAAAACTGAAAAAATTGAAAAAAAATTATTGGATTACCTGAAAGCCATGATCAAGGAAAGAACCTAGAAATCATCCTTCAAGAAATTCTCAAGGAAAACTGCCCTGATGTTTTAGAACCAGAGGGCAAAATAGAGGTTGAAAGAATCCACCTCCTGAAAAAGATCCCAAAAAAGAAAACTCCTCAGAATATTATAGCCAGCTTCTGAAATTCCCAGATCAAGGAAGAATATTACAAGCAGCCAGGAAGAAACAATTTTAATATTGTGGAAACAAAATCAGGATAACACAAGATCTGTCAGCTTCTACACTGAGGGATCAAACGGCTTGGAATATGATATTCTGGAGGTCAAAGAGCTGTGATTAAAACCAAGAATCACCTACCCAGCAAAACTGAGTATCATGTTTCAGGGGAAAATATGGTCATTCACAGAATAGGGGACTTTCAATAATTCTTGATGAAAAAAAACAGAGTTGAATAGAAATTTTGACATTCAGATACAAGAAGCAAGAGAAGCATGAGAAGATAAACAGGGAAAGCACATCATAAGGAACTTATCAAAGTTAAACTATATACATTCCTACATGGAAAAATGATAATTGTACCTGATGAAACTTTTATCAGTATGAAAATTGTTAAAGGGAATATCTATATCTATATCTATCTACATCTATGCATAGATGTAGGTAGATATAGATATTATCTTTCCCAGAGGGTATATGGGCTTGTGAATACATATGTGAATGTGTGTGAATATGTTTACAGGTATATATAGATAGAGACCATAGGACCAATTTAATAGGAAGGTGAAATTAAGAGGTGAGAGAGGAATATAATGAGAAGAGATGGGGAGAGATAGAATGGGGTAAACTATCTCATATAGAAGAGGCAAGGAGGGGAAGAACAGGAAGGCAAAAGGGAATGGGTCAACCTTATTCTCATTGAATTTGGCTCAGGGAGGGAATGACTTATACACTAAATAGGGTATCTTACCCTACAGGAGAATAGAGGAAAAGGGGAAGAGAGGGGGAATAATGGAAGGGAGGGCAGGCTGGGGCGGGGGGGAGGGAAGTTGGAAGCACCCACTTTTGAAAAGGGACAGGATCAAAGTAGAGAATACACCAAGTGGGAGGTGGGATAGAAGGTAGGGAAATATAATCAGTCTTTTACAATATATCTACTATGGTAATATTTTGCACTAGCTACACATGTACAACCTATATTGAATTGCTTATCTTCCCAGTAAGGGTGGGTGGCAAGGGAGGAAGGGAATGAATCTGGAATTCAAAGTTTTGAAACCAAATGTTAAAAAAAAAATATATATATACACACACACACACACACACACACACACACACACACACACACATATATATATATACATATATCTTATTATTAATACTAATTTACATGTAATTGGTAAATAAGATATCTAGGCATAGAGATCCACCATGCCCTACTGGAAAAGTCAAATGGGTTATGGGGAAAGATATAGGAGAGAGCAGATTGGAGGAAGGGATATCCTGTGGGACTGCTATTTTGGTGGTAGGGGAAAAAGGGGGAGAAAATTTGTAATACAAAATCTTTTGGAAATGAATGATGTAAAACAGAAATTAATAAATCATTTGGAAAAAAAATAAAAAGAAAAATATAGAAGGGGAAAAAAAGAAATAAAAAAATAAAAACCTTGTCCTAAGAATCAATAAATGGAGTTCACTGTTCTTCCTTGAACTACTGACATGGCCTGGTCATTTTTTATTCACGTCTCTGAATCATGCTAAGTGCTGGACACTGAGCAGTCAACAACACCTTCATTCCTCTATTATTTCCTCTACCACACTTACATGAAGAGGTAGTATTCCTCCTTGTCAAAACAAAATCCTGTTTGAGGTAATCCTATTTCTTCCTCTCTTCTCCAGATGAATGACTCCTCTGTTATCCCTCATATTTTACTAATATTAAATTTTTCCCTCTTTACTGGCTGATTCCCTACTGCCTACTGATATGCCCATGACTACTATTCTAAACACACACACAGAAACTCAATTGATAAATTCATCCAAACTAACTGTTATCCCATGCGTTCCTCCCTTTGTGACTAAACTCATTGAGAAAGTCATGTTATAATCAAAGTATCTACCTCCTTCCCTCATACTTTCTTCTTATCTCACAATAGTTTTACTTCCCATGTCTTTCTTTAACTGAAAGTACTCTCTAAAGTTAACATTGATCTCTGAATTGTTAAATCTAATGGAGTTTTCTCAGTCCTTATCCTTTTTAACTTCTCTGTAGACCCATTAATTTAACCTCATTTCCTACGTTTCTTTGACTGTCTTGCAACCATTATATCTAATAGTTTGTTAAACTGGTAAATTTTTACCTAAGTAACATCTTTCCTATTTACTCTCTTCTCTCCTCTGATACGACTACCACCCTGATACAGTCCTTCTTCACCTCCCATCTAGACCACTGCAATAGAATTTTGGTTAGTTTTACTTTCTTAAGTCTATAGCCACTCCTCCTTTTCCTTTCAGTTGTCATATTGATCTTCCTCAAACACTTATGTGATTATATCACCATTTTATTTAATAAAATCATGTGACTATCTTTAGGATCAAATATAAAATCCACAGTTTGACTTTGTGAGCTCTTCATTATCTGGCCTTCTCTTAGTTTTCCAATCTTCTTATACTTTACCTACAAAAACTCTATGATCTAGTGGTAAAAGAAAATCCAACTCCTAACTGCACATTTTCATTGGTTGTTCCCCATGTCTGGAATTTCTCATCTCTACCTTCTAGCTTCCATGGATTCCCTCAAGTCCCACTTTAAATCCCATCTTCAATTATAAGCATTTCCTGATTTAAAGTTTGTGCTTTCCCTAAGATCTCTTTCAGTTTACCTGGAATACATATTCTTTTACATAGGTTTTTTTTGCATATTCTTCAACATTAGACTGTTTGCTCCTTAAAAAGCAAAGACTGACTTTTGTCTTTCTATATCTCCAGTGCCCAGCACAGTTCTTACAAATAGTAGTTGTTTAACAAGTGCTTATAGACTGATTGAGTTTATGAAATGTTTTAAAAGGCAAACAGATTTACTATTTGATCCAGGAGGGAGTGTCATGGTCAAGTACGTGTTTTAGGAACATCACTTTGATCACTGAGTAGAAGTTGGACTGAAGTAGTGAGAGACTTGAGACAGAGAGGCCAACCAGAATGCTATGACAACCATCCAGACATGACTTGGTGAAAGCCTGCACCAGGTGTAGTGTTAAGGAGAAAATGGAGCATATAAAGGAAGATTTCATGAGGGTAGAATTAGTTAAGACTTCAGAACATACTGAATCTTGGGAGAAGAGAACAAGCAGTCAAAGATGACAGCTAGGATAAAAGGATAGGTGATTAGGGGTATGTGGTACCCTTTATAATAATAGGAAACTATGTAAGAGAGGAGGCTTTGGGGGATAGATAAGCTTAGTTTGGGGACTGTTGAATTGAAAGTATGGAATATCTAGTTTGAGGTTGGCAATAGGTGGTTACAGATGTGGTACTAGAGGTCAAAGATGTATGAATTGGCCTGAGAATTATCTACATAGAAGTAATAATTGAATCCATAGGAGGTGATAAGATCAATAGGTGAAACAGGATTGAGAGTGAAAAGAACAGGGGTTAGGAGAGAGCCCTGAGGGACACTCATAGTTAGCAGCTATGACCTGGATGAGGGATCTAGCAAAAAAGACAGGGAAGGAATGATTAGACAAGTAAGCAGAGAACTACCAAGAAAGCAGGGTAATAATTAATAATAATAACAAGGAAGAGGGTATCAAGAAGAGGATAATCAACATTATCAAAGGTGATAGGAGGTCAGGAAGAATGAGTATTAAGAAAATTTATTAGACTTGAAAATTAAGGGAACATTGGAGAACACTGTAAGTGCAAGCAAGGTGAGATTTTTGTTTTTCTTTCTGCAGTTTAGTTTCCCAGGTTCAGGCTAAAGTGCAAACATCTGAAGGATTTATCTCTTTGAACCCTGATAATATGGAGCTGTGCCTAGTCAAGTAGGTTTCATGCAATTTGGCTCTGAGCCAAACAGGGACCAAGTCTTTGTTTTATATTCTGGGAGGTTGGCATTTTGCTTTGGGTGTTCAATTATGAAAAGGACCTTTTGATTCCCTGAATGGGATTGAGTAGCCATTTGATAAAAGCCCCTGACTACTCAGATGTTGGTGGTCTCCTGGTTTGGAGGTGTATGTAGGTGGTTTTATTACTTTGTTCAGACAGCAGGAAACCTATCTGTTGAATATCTGTGCTAATTTCTCTGCTTGTATTTTCTACTTATCTGTAATTAAAGTAATATTGTTGATCCTCTTTCAAGTTATCTTTCCTTTAGAAAAGCAGATCAAAGAGCCTGTACTAACAGGTCATCCTAGCTGTGCTAGGGTGCTTGCTACTACAAATACACATTGTCCTCTTTTTTCTGTTTTTATTCTTAATGCTTTGCAAGTGTTATATGTTTAATATTTTATTTAATTTTTTAAATAGAGCTTTAAGGTTTACAAAATGCTTTACATACATTATCTCATTTGGCCTTCATAATACTGCTATAAGGTAGATACAATTATTATCCTCCTCTGGAATCTGTAAATGTATGAGGCAGAATTGAAACCAGTTTTCTTGACTCCAATTTGAGAACTCCATATATTATAACACATTTCCTATTGTTGACAACAAATGGGGGGGGTGGTATTTTGAAGAGTGATGATTCAACCAAAAGGCTACTTCTAGTATATCTTTTCCTGACTTTGATTTAGTAATCAGATTATGTGAGTTATGATTATAAGTACTAATCTTCAAAGAGGAATATTATATAACAGTGATATTAATCTCTTTTTCTCCCTTTGCCTACATATACACACACATAAAAACATGTATTGATGTACTAAGAGTTCTCATTGCAGTAGTGTTACAGCAAAAATCAAAATGCTGTTATCTGGAAATAGCATGCTTCAACAAGGCTTATCCAATTGGCATGCAATGGGTGACTACTTGGAGACTTTACTGAATTATTTTTCTGTTGAGTTTGCTCATAAAGTAAACATTCCTTTTAAAATAAGCAGATGGAACTGAAGCTAGGCTTTCCTCCCCACAGGGATGGTTTTTAAAGTTGCTGGAAATTCAGCCTTGTGCAATATATTGTGATTAAACATGAACCAACTGACAAAAACAACAGTGGTTTAACTGATTTAGAATTATTTCTTTTTTGTTGTTGTCTAAAATATGCTTTTTATCACATGAGTTGGTCACAAAACAAACCAAGAAGAGGTATAAAAATATGTCATTTTAAAGCATCACTTTGGCTTCCATACGACAAACTTTGCCTATTAGCAACTTCAGTAGATGGCAAATGCAAGTGATTTATCCCCACTATTTGGTAATTGAACCCGAGAGTGGTCAAGTAGTATTTAAAATGGGCAGTTGTCAGGGAAATCAAGGGTTCTTAAGAAAAAAGCTATAGAGATGATATGGTATAGTGGAAATTGGACTGAATTTGGAGTAACAAGTTTTGGCTCTTTTAATCCCCACCTATCTAACTTCGGTTTAAGAGTTTAAATTTATTCAAAGCCCTACTGTTTATTACATATTGGTGCTTCTTGAAATTCTAGTACTTCTTTTAAAATTTTATTGGTATATTTTATGTAACCTGCATCTGCAAATATATCCATCCCCTCCACCTCTTAGAGAACTATCCTTTATTTAAAATAATAATAATTTTTAAAAAGATGAGCAAAATTAGCCAATATCAAAAAAGTCAAACACAAAATTCCAAATCTGCAGTTCCCAACCTCTGCAAAGGAAATGGGTTGCATTTTCATATCATTTTAGGGAATAAAATTCACTCATTATATTTCTGCAATACCCTATTTCAATTGTTTGGGTACTTCTCTATTTATACTGTTATTGTAATTGTGTTAGCTATTTTCTTGTTTCTATATACTTAACTACTTTCCAATTTCGTGAAAACATTCCCATGGTTTTGTATTTTGAGTTTACATTAATCTTTTGTTGTTTGGATTGTATTAAGATTATTTGGCATGTTTTATATGGACAAAATGCAACTTAATCTTATGGTGAGAAGATAAGCTTTCTAGAGAATTAGGAAGAGCTTAATAGGTATAAGGGATGGGTTGTCTAATGACTGTTACATGTTATACAACGGTTTCAAAATAGCCAGACACTTGATAATATTAATATACAGATATTCTAAACTACATCAATTTATGTAGTTTGTTTTGAAGTGAACATAAATGTTGAGACTTATTTTTAGAGTGAGAGCTATTGGGTTTATAGTTATTTCTTACTGCTGACTTGTGATTTGGGGATTATACGTTGAATTCAACACATTTGAGTATAATCATTAAATTAGTAAACTGAATCGGTAGATAGATAAATAATTATTAATTCATCATGATAACACTGAGTTTAATATAAGAACATTACCTGAGTCTTGGGTGGATAAAAAGTATGATGGGAGAGAGAAATGGAGAATCAGTTTGATGAAATTAGTGGCAGATTTTTTTGTGTGTGTGTGAAGATTCCAAGTTTTCCTTTCTGAAGAGGGCAAATTCAAACCTAGTTGAACACATATTAACTGATATTCCTTTATTAGGACAATGATGTTTTGCATGATTGAAAATGTTGAGAACCCAATTTTACTCAGTAATTATTTTTTGAGACTATATCTCCCTATTTCACTCAGGTTAGAGGGGCAGCAAGCACTATTGAGATCAATCCCACTGCAAATCAGCAAAGAAGCTTTGAGATTTTCCATTTCCAAAGTGGGACAGTTTATCTTTCCTTTTGTTCTCATATATGTGTGTGTGTGTGTGTGTGTGTGTGTGTGTGTACATATATATATATGTATATGTATATATATGAAATAATATATAGTGTTCACATCTGTTCATATTTATGTATTTTTGTTCATTTGTTCATAAACATGTTGTTCACTTGTTTCAGATATATCTAAATCTCTGACCACACTTAGGGTAATGTTCTTGGTAAAGTTACTGGAATGCTATCCTATTTCCTTCTCCAGCTCATTTTACAGATGAGGAAACTGAAAAAAAAAAAAGGGGCTAAGTGATAGTGGCCCCTAATCCCAGAGACTCATCACAGCATTGCATACATACACCTGATCAGTTTTAGCCTTAAACAGCTCAGAGCTCCCAAGCCCAATTGATCCACATGCCTTGATCTTCTCAGTAACAAGGAATAAAAGACTATGCCATAATATCAAGATATACTCAGATTTTTTTTTCCTTAGGAGGGGGAAGGTAGGGCAGTTGGGTTTAAGAGACTTGCCCAAGGTCACATAGTTAATAAGAGTTAATAAGTGTTAAGTGTCTGAGGCCAAATTTGAATTTGGTTCCTCCTGACTCCAGGGCCAGTGCTCTATTCACTGCACTGTCTAGCCACCCTGATTTAGTCAGCTTTAAAAGAGACTAAGTTCAACAAGAATATTAAAAATTAGGAAATTATCTGACTAGAATCTGGCAGAAAACAATGAATATAACCAAAATTATCCTCTTCCACGTAGTTCACATTGAGTAACTCCTTAAAGAAAATATCCAAACCTTTACAGTAGTCATTTCTGTAACCATCTCACTAGTATGCATAAACATATATATATATATAAGACCAGAGTAGACTAGAGAGAAGATACATGGAATGACATCCCTTATATTTGAACACCTAGTCATGGGAATAATAAAGTAGAGAATGGAATAAGCGTTTTTTTTTTTTAAATGATACCTCTAAAATTCTCACATTTTTTATTCTTTATTTTTCCCCTACCCACATAAGAATTCTCATGTATCTTTGAGCACATATAATTTCTGCAGGGGCTACCATCCTGATTATCCTGAATCTGAAGTATGCTTATACCACAACCCAGGGAACTGTTCTTAATACCATTTTAGCCAACAAAGCCACACTTAGCTAGCAGGAGAGACAAACACAAATATTGGAACAGAGTCAACAAAATGATTGCTCTTGAGTAGATAATAGGATAATTTACTTAGAGAAAACCTACAAGTTAACTGTAAATTAATTGAAACAATTACTTTAGCACACTGGCATTATATAAATAAAAGACACTCACATGCCATTTGCTTTTCTCTTTGTTACCAATAAAACCCAGAAGGAAGATAGAAAGAGAAATCTCATTCAATATAACTACATAAGCAACAAAATATTTAGAAGAGTATCTTTCAAGATACTCTACTTGAATTATATGAATTCATCTAGAAAATATCATTTGTAGAAATACAACCCCACATAACTGCAGAATTGTTAATTTCTCATGGATAGATTGAGCCCATATACTAAAATTAACAGTGCTTTCTAAATTAATTCACTTACTTTGTGATGCACCAATCAGACTACCAAAGGTTATCATTAAGGCCTAATAAAATAATAAAGAAATTCATATGGAGAAACAAGAGGCCAAGAAGCAGAAAATTATTAATGAAAAAAAAAAGTAGTAAGGAAGGGTCTACAAGTACCTGATTTCAATTTCTCTTAGAAAGCATTTATAGGTTCGTCTGTGCTGGTCTGTGGTGTGAGGAGCGATAGCGATTTAGGCCTTGAAGGATCTTTTGGCGTCTCTGTGGTGGCTTAGGCACCATGAGCTCCATCGGGACCGGGTATTATCTGTCAGCCTCAACTTTCTCTTCTGATGGAAGAGTTTTTCAGGTTGAACATGCTATGAAAGCAGTGGAAAACAGTAATATAGCTATTGGAATCAGATATAAAGATGGTGTCATCTTTGGTGTAGAGAAACTAGTTCTTTCTAAACTTTATGAAGAAGGTTCTAAGAAACGCTTCTTTAATGATGATCGACAAATTGGAATGGCAGTAGCAGGTTTGCTAGCAGATGCTCGTTCTATAGCAGACATAGCTAGAGAAGAAGCCTCCAACTTCAGATCTAACTATAGCTATAATATTCCACTTAAAGCACCTTGCAGACAGAGTAGCCATGTATGTAAATGCTTACACACTGTACAGTGCTGTTAGACCTTTTGGTTGCAGTTTCATGTTAGGGTGTTATGGTGCGAATGATGGAGCACAACTTTATATGATTGACCCATTGGTTGTTTCTTATGGTTATTGGGGATGTGCTATTGGTAAAACCAGGCAAGCAGCAAAAACAGAGATAGAGAAACTTCAGATGAAAGAAATGACTTGTTGAGATGTTGTTAAAGAAGTTGAAAAAATAATCTATATAGTACATGATGGGGGACAGAGCAAAGATGGCAGAGTAGAAACAGCTTGTCCAAGCCACTCTGGCCCCAGATTTCCTCAAAACTATGTAAAAGGAGACTCTGAACAACTTCTGGAGCCCCAGCACCCACAGAACAACACAGAGAAGATAACCTCCCACTGAGGACAGCCCAGCAGCCCTGCAGGAAGGACCAGCGCAGTGCTCTAGGAGCCGGCAACGCTCAGAGCACAGAGCGTGGGGAGCCGAGCTCAGGTCCATGTGAGCGGTTTTAGCCCCAGGACGGCCAGGCCAGCAGCCGGCTGGAGGGACCACAGAACACCAGCAGCTGTGATGATTCCAGAATTATCAACATAGATATGCCTAGGACAAAGTGAGAGGTTAGTGTCCTATGGACTTTGGGACCAGTATTTGGGAAATACATCGGCTTCCTCCCCTGGGGGCTAGAAGCTGCTGAGGAGACATGCCATTTTGTAGTTTTCAGAGGCAGCTCCAACTCCTGGCCTGTGATTTGTAGGGAGATCCAGCGATCAGTCTTGGGAGGTAATCGCTCTTGCTTTAACCTCCCTGGATCTGGATTGTGATCTGGGTTGGAGGTCACGGGTGGGTTTCCAGCTTGCCCTAAACAGAAGTAGTCCCGCACATGTTTGGGACGAAAATTCCCCTGTCTGGCAGCAGAGCCATAGTGTGGCAACAAGCCCAAAAGTCAAGTAATTAAGTGGCAACATTCCAAGGCAAAGGAAACAAATTAAACAGAAAACTGCAACCCTAGACTCCTACTTTGGGGGCAAGGAGGGTCGAAGCATGGAGCGGGAAGAGGACTGTGAGGTCAGAAGTCCTGCTCCAAAAGCCCCAGGGGAAAACATGAGCAGGTTGTAGGCCATAGAGGACCTTAAGAAGGACTTTAAAAATCAAATAAGAGAAATGGAGGAAAAATTAGAAAGAGAAATGAGAAGGATGCAGGAAAAGTATGAAATGAGGGTCAACAGCCTGACTGAGGAAAACAACACCTTAAAAATAGTCTAACTCAAATGGCAAAGGAGGACCAGAAGGACAATGAGGAGAAGAATGCTTTAAAAAGTTGAATTTGCCAGATGGAAAAATAATCTCAAAAGCTCACTGAGGAGATTCATTCCTTCAGAGTTAGACTGGAGCAAATGGAAGCTAATGACTTTATGAGAAATCAAGATGCTGTTAAGCAGATGCAAAAAATGAAAGATTAGAAGGCAATGTGGAATATCTCATGGGAAAAACCACTGACCTGGAAAATAGATCCAGGAGAGACAATTTAAAAATTATTGGACTACCTGAAAGCCATGATCAAAAAAGAACCTAGAAATCACCCTTCAAGAAATTCTCAAGGAAAACTGCCCTGATGTTTTAGATCCAAAGGGCAAAATAGAGGTTGAAAGAATCCACCCATCACCTCCTGAAAAAGATCCCAAAAAGAAAACTCCCAAGAATATTATAGCCAGGCTCCAGAACCCCCAGATCAAGGAGAAAGTACTCCAAGCAGCCAGGAAGAAACAATTTCAATATTGTGGAAACACAATCAGAATAGCCCAGGACATGGCAGCTTCTACACTGAGGGATTGAAGAGCATGGAATATGATATTCCAGAGGGCAAAAGAGCTGGGAATGAACCCAAGGGTCACCTACCCAGCAAAACTGAGTATTTTATTTCAGGGGAAAATATGGTCATTCAGTGGAATAGAGACTTTCAAGCATTCTTGAGGAAAAAAACAGAATTGAATACAAAATTTGACATCCAGATGCAAGAAGCAAGAGATGCCTGAGAAGGTAATCAGGGAAAAGAAATCAAAAGAAACTTATCAAAGTTGAACTATTTACATTCCTATATGGAAAAACAATAACTGTGACTGAGGAAATCTTTCTCACTATGAAAATAATGGAAGAAGGGTGTATGGTCATATGAATACATATGTGAATGTGTGTGTATATGGTTACAGTTATGCATGGATAGAGGGCATAGGTTGAATTTGTTGGGAAGGGAGGATACTCACGGGGTGAAGTTGTGAGGTGAGAGAGGAAAGTGGCAGGAGGAGATGGCGAGAGACTGGGTGGGGTAAAATATCTCATGTAGAGGAAGCAGGAGGAAGTGGTTGCAGGGGAGGGGAATATTAGGAAGGCAAAAAGGCGAAACCACATTCTCATTGAATTTGGTTCAGGGAGAGAATGACATACATACTAAATGGGACATCTCAACCTAGATCAGAATGGGGGGAAGGTGGATGAGAGGAGGGATGATGGATGGGAGGGCATCCTTGGGGGGAGTGGAGTTTCGAGGTAACCACTATGGAAGATGGACAGGATCAGGTGGGGAATGGACAAGGTGGGGTGTGGGATGAGTGGGAGGGAATTATTAGCAGCCCTGTACAATATATATACTATGATAATGTTTTGCATAGCTAGACATGTACAACATGTACTGAATTACTTATCTTCCCAGATGGAATGGGTGACAAGGGAGGAAGGAAATGGATCTGAAATTCAAGGTCTTAAGATTAAATGTTTCAAATATATATAAATACTATTATTAATATATAGTACATGACGAAGTTAAGGACAAAGCTTTTGAACTGGAGCTCAGTTGGGTTGGAGAAGTAACCAAAGGAAGGCATGAAATTGTTCCAAAAGATATAAGAGAAGAAGCAGAGAAATATGCCAAGGAATTTTTGAAAGAAGATCATGAGTCAGATGATGATAATATGTAACAACGAGTGCTACAATACCTTTTTTAAAGAAATGTATTACATGTAAACTATGTAGAAGTAGTGTCCTGTGGATTATTAGCCCAGCTACAAATTACCAGTTTATTAAAAATTTAACTTGTATCCACAAGTTCATTTGTTCTCCACAACAAAATCTCTACTTTGGAGGGGTTTTAAGGTCTTTGCCCATTTTGTCTCACTATTAATATGAGGCAGTCTACTTGAATCTCTTGCAGATTGACTCACAAGGGTCCAATTAAAGATGAAATAAATCTAAAAAAAAGAATTTATAATTTAATGATTTGGTGCTGATCCAAAAAGTAGAGTGATCAATCATTTGAAGAGATTAAATTACACAATTTACAGAAACAGAGTACCATAGTGCTACTAAACCCCAGGACTACAGTTATTGGGGGTAGCAACTCATCATTTGCCAAAAATCTCTTAGATAATTAGTGAGCAATTTGAAAGAAATGAGATGCCAATTGTACTATGTACCATGATAAGCTCTAAATGGAAATATGACTGAAATATGAAAGGTCAAATGATAAATAAACCAGAGTAGCAAGGGAAAAATAACCATGAAACTCTAAGAATTAATTTCATGACCAAATAAAGGCTAAATAGGATCACAGAAGTCAAAATGGACAATTTTGGTTGCATGAAAATTTCAAAATTTGCTGCACAAGCAAATGGAATATCATTAAAATTAGATGGGAATCAGATAAAGAGTGGGGTGGTAGACTTCACAGCAAGTTTCTTTCATATAAGTCTCATGAACAAGATAGAAGTGATTAAACCTTAAAAGCCTAAGAGATATTCAGCAGTAGATAAATGGATAAGTTATGTAAATAGGCAGTTATGAAAGGAAGAAATCCAAGCCATCAATCACCCTCTGAAAATGCTATATATCGCTAATAATTTGAGAAACAAAAATTAAACTTTGTTATTATCATCTAACTAATCAGATCAGGAAATATAATAAATGTAATTACAATTATTAGTGTAGCTACAGGAAAACAGGCAAATGTGCTGTTAATGAAGTTAAGAAAACAGTCCTTCTGGACACCAATTTACAACTATGACCCCAAATGCGCCAAACTACACACTTTGACCAAGTTATATGCTACTAGGCCTATATCCCAAAGATTTTTCAAATGCTTTATTAACTTTTGGTTTACATCATTCATTTCTGCCAGATTTTGAGTTACAATTTTTCCCCATTTTTCCTCTACCCATCACCCCAGAATAGCAGTCCCATAGTAAATCCCCTCATCCAATTTGTTCTCTCCCATATCTTCTCCCATATCCCCTTCGACTTTACCATTAGGGCAAGGTGAATCTCTGTGCCCCAATGCCTCCACACCTTATCTCCCAATTACATGCAGAATAGTATTAATAATAGTATTTATATATTTGAAACATTTAATTTTAAAACTTCGAATTTTAGATCCATTCCCTTCCTCCCTTGTCACCCACTCCCTCTGGGAAGATAAGCAATTCAGTATGTATTGTACATGTATAGCTATGCAAAACATTACCGTAGTAGATATATTGTAAAAGACTGCTAGTATTTCCCACCCACCTATCCCATCTCCCACCTAGTCCATTCTTTACTTTGATCCTGTCCCTCTTCGAAAGTGGAAACTTCCAACCTCTCCTACACCATGAATGCCCTCACCTCCATCATGCCCCCTCTCATCCCCCTTCCCCCTACTCTCCTGCAGGGTGATATATCCCATTTAGTATGTATGTCATTCCCTCCCTGAGCCAAATTCAGTGAGAATATGGTTTTGCTTTTTTGCCTTCCTGTTCTTCCCCTCCCCTGCAACCATTTCCCTTTGCCTCTTCTACATGAGATAGTTTACCCCCCCAACCCCAGCTCTCCCCATCTACTCACCACATTCCTCTCTCACCTCTTAACATCAACCCTTAAGTATCATCCCTTCCCACCAAATTAGAACTGAGCACTCTATCCATGTATACCTGTAAACATATATACACACATTCACATATGTATTCATATGCCCATATACCCTTCTTCAACTATTTCCATACTGAGAAAGGTTTCATCAGTTACAGTTATTGTTTTTCCATGTAGGAATGTAAATAGTTCAAGTTTGATAAGCTCTTTTTGATTTTTTTCCCTATTTACCTTCTCAAGCATCTCTTACTTCTTGTGTGTGAATGCCAAATTTTCTATTCAACTCTGTTTTTTTTTTCCTCAAGAATGCTTGAAAGTCCTCTATTCCACTGAAAAACCATATTTTCCCCTGAAAAAAGATACTCAGTTTTGCTGGGTAGGTGATTCTTGGTTTTAATCCCAGGTCTTTTGCCCTGCAGAATATCATATTCCATCCCCTTGAATCCCTCAGTGTAGAAGCTACCAGGTCCTGCACTATTCTGATTGTTTTCCATAATATTGAAGTTGTTTCTTCCTGGCTTCTTGTAGTATCTTCTCCTTGATCTGGGAATTCTGGAACCTGGATATAATATTCCTGGGAGGTTTTCTTTTTGGGATCTTTTTCAGGAGGTGAATGATAGATTCTTTCAACCTCTATTTTACTTTCTGGGTCTAAAACAGGAGAGCAATTTTCCTTGAGAATTTCTTGAAGGATAATTTCTAGGTTCTTTCTTTGATCATGGCTTTCAGGTAGTCCAATAATTTTTGAATTATGTAAATTATCTCTCCTGGATATATTTTCCAGTTCTATTTCCCATGAGATATTACACATTGCCTTCTATTCTTTCAATTGCTTGGATCTGTTTAACAGCATCTTGATTCCTCATAAATTCACTAGCTTCCATTTGCTCCAGTCTAATTCTGAAGGAATGAATCTCCTCAGTGAGCTTTTTAGATTATTTTTCTATCTGGCAAATTTGACTTTTTAAGGCATTCTTATCCTCATTGCCTTTTTGAGCCTCTTTTGCCACTTAAGTTAGTCTGTTTTTTTAAGTTGTTATTTTCCTCAGTCAGGCTGTTGACACTCATTTCATACTTTTCCTTCATCCTTCTCATTTCTCTTCCCAGTTTTTCCTCCACTTCTCTTATTTCGTTTTTGAAATCCTTCTTACGGTCCTCTATGGCCTGTAACCCATTCGTATTTTCTTTTGGGGCTTTTGGTGCAGGATTTCTCACATTCCAGTCCTCCTCCTGTTCCATGCTTCAATCCTCTTTGCCCCCCAAATAGGAATCTAATGTTGATTTTTTCTTTTTATTTTGTTTCCTTTGCCTAGGCATGTTTCCACTTAATTAGTTGACTTTTGGGTTTGTTGCAACAGTAGGACCCTGCCACCAGCCAGGGGAGCTTCCATCCAAAAAGTTGGGGTCTTCTCAACTTCCAGTGGTATTAGTTGGGTGCCCCCTCTGAAGCCCCCACACACTCTGGCAAGCTGGTCACACACAAGACTTGCACCCCAGACCCCTTCCAGATCCAAGAAGGCTAAATCAAGAGTGATTACCCCCTAGACTGATCCCCAGATACCCCTACAGTCCACAGGCTAGGAGCTGAAGCTGCAACTGAAGCTGCAAAATGGCAGCTGTGCTGCTGCTCCTTGGTCACTTCTAGCCGTCAGGGGAAGAAGCTGACGTGCTCCCAAATACTGGTTCCAAAGTCCATAGGAAACTAACTACTCATTTTGTCCTAGGCATCTATGTATTGGTAATTCTGGAAAAGCCACAGCAACTAGTGTTCTGGGGTCCCTCCAGCACACTGGTGGTCCAGCTGCCCTGAGGTTAAAACCTCAGACTCATGTTGTCCTGGGCTCTGCTCCCAAAGTGCTCTGCTGGCCGCTCCCTGCTGGGCTGCCTGGTTGTCCTCAGTGGGAGGTTAGATTCTCTGTGTTGTACTGTGGGTTCTGGAGCTCCAGAGGTTGTTCAGCATCCCCTTTTACATGATTTTGAAGCAGTGTGGGCTTGAGCACCATGGAAGCGCTGTTTCTAGTCCTCTTTCTTGGCTCTGCCCCCCCCCCCCCAAGAGATTTTCTTTTTAAAGGAGTATATGTTTCTGTTGTGAGATGGCTAAAAGAATTATATTATAATGGAGTATTATTGTGCCATAAAAATAATGAAATTGATCATTTTCGAAGCAGGAGGGAAGATTTCTGTGAAGCAAAGCAACACTAGGATAACAACTTAAACCATCGCTTAAACAACAACATTGTAGTTGAAGGTAAAAACCAACCAACCAAAGAAATATGACCAGTGTGATCAAAGTGACCAGTGGGATAATTTGCAAATCTAGAAGACTGAAAATAAAATATGCCACTCAGCTCCTAAGAGATATGTGATGAGAAAACTTTAAAAAGTGAATCTGAACAGGTTTTGCAGTGTCAGAATCCACTGGGAGATGGAGTGTGGCAGAATCTAGCCCAGGAAAGTGCATAAGTGGTTCAGAACAGGGGAAGTGTATAGCATGTGGGGGCTACAGGAGCTCGGACTACAGAGCAGACTACAACAGAGAAAGAAGCAGCCCCAGCCAGCAAACTCACCCACCCCAAGGACAATTTTCAGCCTTCTCACCAGCATCTCACCACAGGATGGGAGTATCTGTCAGAGTTGTGTAAGAGAAGCTCAAGGGCTGCAGCAGAGAGAGCAGCTTCTCCTGGGGCTATTGGCCAACAGCCTGGAATAAAATAAAAAAAAACACCTCCCTGATTTTCCAGGAACCAGGATGGCAAAGTAAACTCTGGCTGCTCTTATTCCCCCTCTTGGACCAAGAAAACCCAAATATAAATGTCCCACAGAGAGTAAAATCCAGAAATAGCAGAAATAGGCTCAGGCTTAGGAGTCACTGAGAAAGGGTATTACTGCGACAGTAAGGAGTCTGAAGAGAAGAGCAGGAAGGCTCCGAACAAGTCTCACCTCACCTGGCCAACAAAAGCCTGCCTGAGTTGTAGCCCCAGGGCATAGAGGCAGAAATCTGAAGAGGCCAGACCACCTCTCCCCCACAGATTACTCTGTGAGCCTCAGGGTAAATCAGGGGAAACACTGAGACTCCTGGCCTTGGCCTCAATCTAGGCACCCAGAGGCTACAGCACACAAAGCCAACAACCAGGCACCAACTCCCAGCCTGAGAAGCTTGGGTCAGAGCCCTTTGTACCCCAGGAGCAGAAATACACTTTAAAGGACAGGAAATAGGCAATTACAATGGGCTGGAAGCAACTTGCAAAGGAAAGACCAAAGACAATAGAATCCTATTATTCTGAATGAGAAGAATCACTTCAGGAAACACCATGGATGCTGTGTACACACCTCAGACCACAGATAGAAATATGAACTGGTATCAAGCCCAAAAAGCATTCTTGGAGGAGCTTAAGAAATATTTTAAAAGCCAAATTCAGTAGGTAGAAGATAAATTTAAATATGCAGTGATCAAATTTGAAAAAAAAAGTCTCACTGAAGGAAACAAATTCTTAAAAAGCAAAATTAGTGAACTAATTAGAGAAAATACCTCCCTAAAACAGGACCTTCAAAAACTAACTGAAGAGAATAATTCACAAAAATTAGAATCAGTCAAATTGAAAGTCTTGACTCTATGCTGCATTAAGAGTCAATCAAACAAAACATGAAGATTTAAAAATTATAAGAAAGTGTAAAATATCTCACTAGAAAAAAAAACTGAGCTGGAGAATGGATCCAGGAGAGATAACTTAAGAGTTATTGGTCTACCAGAAAGCCATGATGAATAAGGCAGTCTGGACAACATCCTCCAAAAAACTGTCAAAGAAAACTCTCCTGAAGTCCTAGAATCAGAAGATAAAATAGTTATCAAAAGAATTCAGCAGATTCTTCCTGAAAGAGATCCCAAATTGAAAACTCCAAGAAATATAGTAGCTAAATTCCAGAATTACAAGATTAAGGAGAAAATATTGCAAGCAGCCAAAAAGAAACAATTCAAATAACATGGAACTACAATCAGTATTGTACAGGACCTAGCAGCTTCTACATTAAAAGACTGGAGGGATTGGAATTTGATATTTCATAAGGCAAAAGAGCTAGGACTGCAACCAAGGATTAACTACCCTGCAAAACTGACCGTAATGTTTCAGGCAAGGAGATGGTCAATTTATGAAATAAGGGACTTCCAGACTTTCCTAATGAAAAATCCAGAGCTCAATGGAAACTTTGATCTCCAGTTACAAGACTCAAGAAAGAAATAAAAAGGTAAACAAGGAAAACACAAATTCACACACACACATACACACACACACACACACACACACATGCAGATAACTTGAGGTGCAATAGGAGCAAACAGTTTACATCGCTATATGAGAAGCTAACTGTTAAAATAAAAATTTATGTGATTATCATGACCTTTAGTAGTGTTATACATACATAGAGGGTGTGGGTATAAATGAACTCATCTGATGATATAACAAACCTTATTAAGGGGGTCAAAGGGACTGTAATGGGATAAAAGGAAAGGATGAGGCAGAAAGGTAAATTGTTCCACACAAAGAGGCATAAAAACACACTATAATAGAGGGGAAGGAAAGAGGGAGAGGAGCATCATTTGAACATTCTCACTGGGTTTGGTTTAAAGAGGGATCAAAATAATCAGTTAAGTATAAGATTCTAATGTGAAAAGACACAAAAACTTATTAAACAGAGGGAAAGGAGGGAGAGAGAGGAGCACTGTATGAAATATTCTCTCATTTGTTTGTTATCAAAGGGGGAATAACATACACCTTATTTTTGTAAAGCAATCGGGGTTAAGTAACTTTCTCAAGGTTACACAGCCAGTCATTTCTGTGTGGGTGCTAAGTCTGAGGCCAGAGCTGATCCTGGGTCCTCAATAACATTCGCTTATAACTATAAAAATCTATTGTGTCCTATAGGCAGTAGGAGGATAAGGGGAAATAAGCAGGGGGGATTAGAAGGGCATCAAATAGTAGTAAGGGGAGAGGGTAGGTAAAGAAGGGGGGGTCACAGGGAGGGAACCATGAGGGAGGTGGTAGTCAAAAGGAAAACCCTTAAGTGGGGGAAGGGAGAAGGAATAAATAAAAAAACATAAGCAGGGAATGGAATAGAATGGAGGGAAAGAGACAGATAGTAATCATTATTATGAATGTGAATGGGATGAACTCTCCCATAAAACAAGGAGGATAGCAGATTGGATTAAAAACCATAATCCTACAATATGCTGTCTACAAGAAACACATGTGAAACAAAGGGATACCCAAAGGCTAAAGGTAAAAGTTTGGAGTAGAATATATTATGCTTCAGCTAAAGTGAAAAAAAAAGAGCAGGGGTAGCAATCCTTATCTCAGATAAAGCAAAAGAAAAACTAGATCTAATTAAAAGAGATAAGGAAGGAAACTATATCCTGCTAAACGGTATCATCAATAATGAAGCAAAAAAAGTACTTAACATATATGCACCAAGTGGTATAGCATCCAAATTCTTAGAGGAGAAGTTAAGGGAATTAGAGGAAAAAACAGGTAGGAAAACTATACTAGTGGGGGACCTCAATCTTCCCCTCTCTGAACTTGATAAATCCAAACTCAAAATAAACAAGATAGAAGTTAAGGAGGTGAATAGAATTTTAGTGAGAGTAGACAAGATAGATCTATGGAGAAAAATGAATGGGGATAAAAAGGAATATACTTTATTCTCAGCAGTTCATGGCACATACTCAAAAATTGACCGTGTGCTAGGACATAAAAACCTCACAGTTCAGGGCAGAAAGGTAGAGATATTAAATGCATCCTTCTCAGATCATGATGCAATAAAAATCATATGCAATAAAGGGGCATGGAAAAATGAACTAAAAACTAATTGGAAATTAAACAATTTAATCCTAAAGAATGAGTTGGTCAAACAAGAAATTATAGAAACAATCAGCAACTTCATTCAACAGAATGACAATAATGAGACAACATAGCAAAATTCAGCAAAGCCAGTTCTAAGGGAAGTTTTATATCCCTGAGGGCATATGTGAATAAATTAAAGAAAAAGGATTGAAAAAGCAAGGAAAAGAACAAATTGAAAATCCCCAATTAAATACTAAATTAGAAATACTGAAAACAAAAGGAGAGATTAATAAAATTGAAATTAAGAAAACTATAGAATTAATAAATAAAACTAAGAGCTGGTTTTATGAAAAAACCAATAAAATTGATAGACCCTTATTCCATATGATAAAAAAGGAAGAAGAAAACCAAATTATGAGTATCAAAAAATTGAAAAAGGTGAATCTACCTCCAATGAAGACAAAATCAAAACAATACTTAGGAATTATTTTGCTCAAATGTATGCACATAAATTTGACATTCATAGTTAAATGGATGTATATTTACAAAAATATAAGTTGCCCAGATTAACTGAAGAAGTAAATTACCTAAATAACTCCATCTCAGAAAAAGAAATCAAATAAGACATCAGTGAACTCCCTGGGAAAAAATCTCCAGGGCCAGATAGATTTACTAGTGAATTCTATCAAACATTTAAAGAATAATTGATTCCGGGGGCGGAGAGAAGATGGCGGAGTAGAAACAGCTCATCCAAGCCACTCTGCCCCCAGATTCCCCCCAAACTATGTAAAAGCAGACATTGAACAACTTGTGGAGCCCCAGCACCCATACAATGACACAGAGAAGCTAACCTCCCGCTGAGGACAGCCCAGTAGCCCTGCAGGAAGGACCAGCGCAGCAGTCTGGGAGCCGGCAGCGTGCAGTGCGCAGAGCATTGGGAGCCGAGAGGAGCACAGGTCCCCATGAGCTGGGGTTTTAGCCCCAGGGCGACAGGGCAAGCAGCCGGCTGGAGGGACCCCAGAACACCAGCAGCTGTGGCGACTCCAGAATTATCAACATAGACATGCTTAGGACAAAGTAAGAGTTTAGTGTCCTATGGACTTTGGGACCAGTATTTGGGGAATGCATCGGCTTCCTCCCCTGGGGGCTAGAAGCTTCTGAGGAGACACACCATTTTGTAGTTTTCAGAAGCAGCTCCAGCTCCTGGCCTGCAATTAATTGTAGGGAGATCCAGCGATCAGTCTTGGGGGGTAATCGCTCTTGCTTTAACCTCCCTGGATCTGGATTGTGATCTAGGGTGGAAGTCATGGGTGGGTTTACAGCTTGCCAGAAAGAGAAGTTGTCCCCTACCCGTTCAGGACGAAAATTCCTCTATCTGGCCTTAAAGCCATAGTGTGGCAGCAAGCCCAAAAGTCAAGTAATTGAGTGGCAACATTCCAAGGCAAAGGAAAGAGAAAAATGCAACCTTAGACTCCTATTTTGGGGGCATAGAGTGGGAAAAGGACTGTGAGGTCAGAAGTCCTGCTCCAAAAGCCTCAGGGGAAAACATGAGTGGGTTGCATCAAGGACCTTAAGAAGGACTTTAAAAATCAAATGAGAGAAGTGGAAGAAAAATTGGAAAGAGAAATGAGAAGGATGCAGGAAAAGTATGAAATGAGGGTCAACAGCCTGACTGAGGAAAACAACACCTTAAAAATAGTCTAACTCAAATGGCAAAGGAGGACCAAAAGGACAATGAGGAGAAGAATGACTTAAAAAGTGGAATTTGCCAGATGGAAAAAGAATCTCAAAAGTTCACTGAGGAGATTCATTCCTTCAGAGTTAGACTGGAGCAAATGGAAGCTAATGACTTTATGAGAAATCAAAATGCTTTTAAGCAGATCCAAACAAACAAAAGATTAGAAGGCAATGTGAAATATCCCATGGGAAAAACCACTGACCTGGAAAATATATCCAGGAGAGACAATTTAAAAATTATTGGACTACCCCAAAGCCATGATCAAAGAAAGAACCTAGAAATCACCCTTCAAGAAATTCTCAAGGACAATTGCCCTGATGTTTTAGATCCAGAGGGCAAAATAGAGGTTGAAAGAATCTGCCAATCACCTCCTGAAAAAGATCCCCAAAAGAAAACTCCCAGGAATATTATAGCCAGGTTCCAGAATCCCCAGATCAAGGAGAAAATACTACAAGCAGCCAGGAAGAAACAATTTCAATATTGTGGAAACACAATCAGAATAGCCCAGGACCTGGCAGCTTCTACACAGAGGGATAGAAGGGCATGGAATATGATATTCCAGAGAGCAAAAGAACTGGGAATGAACCCAAGGGTCACCTACCCAGCAAAACTGAGTATTTTGTTTCATGGGAAAATATGGTCATTCAATGGAATAGAGGACTTTCAAGCATTCTTGAGGAAAAAACCAGAATTGAATAGAAAATTTGATATCCAGGCACAAGAAAGAAGAGATGCCTGAGAAGATAATCAGGGAAAAGAAATCAAAAGGAACTTATCAAAGTTGAACTATTTACATTCCTACATGGAAAAGCAATAACTGTCACTGATGATATCTTTCTCAGTATGAAAATAATGGAAGTAGGGTATGTGGTCATATGAATACATATGTGAACGTGTGTGTATATGGTTACAGTTATATATGGATAGAGGTCATAGGTTGACTTTGTTGGGAAGGGAGAATACTCAAGGGATGAAATTATGAGGTGAGAGAGGAAAGTGGCAAGAGGAGATGGGGAGAGACATGGTAGGGTAAACTATCTCGTTTAGAAGAAGCAAGGGGAAGTGGGTGCAAGGGAGGGGGAGAATAGGAAGGCAGAAAAGGCAAAACCACATTCTCATTGAATTTGGTTCAGGGAGAGAATGACGTACATATTAAATAGGATATCTCAACCTGCAGCAGAATAGGGGGAAGGGGGATGAGAGGAGGGATGATAGATGGCAGGGCATCCTAGGGGGGAGGGGAGGTTGGAAGTACCCACTATAGAAGAGGGACAGGATCATGTAGGGAATGGACCAGGTGGGGGATGGGATGAGTGGGAGGGAATTATAAGTAGCCTTGTACAATATATCTACTATGATAATGTTTTGCATAGCTAGATATGTACAACATATACTGAATTACTTATCTCCCCAGAGGGAATGGGTGACAAGGGAGGAAGGAAATGGATCTGAAATTCGAGGTCTTAACATTAAATGTTTCAAATATATAAAAATACTATTATTAATACTCTTTTGCTTATAATTGGGAGATAAGATGTGCAGGCATTGGGACAAAAAGATTCACCTTCCTCTAATGGAAAAGTCGATGGGGGTATGGGAGAAGGTATGGGAGAGAGCAGATTGGAGGAAGTGATATCTTGTGGGACTACTATTCTGGGAGGTTGGGTAGGGGAATAATGGGGGGAAAATGATTGTAACTCAAAAACTGGCAGAAATGAATGATGTAAAACAGAAGTTAATAAAGCATTTGTTTCAAAAAAAGAATAATTGATTCCAATACTCTATAAACTATTTGGGAAAATTAGTGAAGAAGGAGTCCTACCAAATTCTTTTTATATAACACAAATATGGTACTGATACCTAAGTCAGGAAGAGAGAAAACAGAGAAAGAAAATAGACAATTTCTCTCATGAATATAGATGCAAAAATTTAAATAAAACTTTAGCAAAAAGCCTACAGCAACTTATCACAAGAATAATATACTTTGATCAGGTAGGATTTATTCCAGGAATGCAAGAATGCTTTAATATAACGAAACCCATCGTTATAATTGATCATATCAACAATAAAACTAGCAGAAACCACATGATTATCTTGATAGATACAGAAAAAGGTTTTGATAAAATACAACATCCATTCCTATTAAAAATATTAGAAAGTATAGGAATAAATTGAGCCTTCCTTAAGATAATAGGTAACATCTATTTAAAGCCATCTACAAGTATTATATGTTATGGGGATAAGTTAGAAGCATATCCACCCCTCTTATTCAGTCTGGTCCTAGAAATGTTAGCAGTAGCGATAAGAGAAAAAAGAAATCAAAGGAATCAAATTAAGCAAAGAAGAGATCAAGCTATCACTATTTGCAGATGTTATTATGATATCCTTAGAGAATCCTAGAGAATCAAGTAAAAACCAACTTGAGACAATAAATAAATTTGGCAATGTTGCAGGATATAAAACATACCCACATAAATCCTTGGCATTTCTGTATATTTATAATGAAATTCAATAGCAAGAGATATAAAGAGAAACCCCATTTAAAGTTACCATGGACATTATAAAATATTTGGGAATCTACCTGCCAAAACAAACCCAGTACCTATATGATCATAACTACAAAACACTTTTCACAAATAAAGTTAGATCAAACTAATTGGAAAAACATCAATTGCTTATGGTTGGGTTGAGCTAATATAATAAAAATGACAATTTTACAAAAATTAAATTATATGTTTAGTGCCATACTAATCAATTTAATAAAAAACTACTTTATAGAGCTAGAAAAAGTAGTAACAAAATTTGTTTGCAAGAACAAATGGCCCAGAATATCAAGGGAAATAATTAAAAGAAATGTTAGGGGAGGTGACCTAGCTATACCATAATCTGTATTATAAACCAGCAGTCATTAAAACTACATGGTACTGGCTGAGGAATAGAGTAATGCATCAATGTAATAGATTTGGCACACAAGACTCAGCTGTCAATGACTATGGTAAACTATTGTTTGATAAACTGAAAGACCCCAGTTTTGGGGATAAGAATTCACTATTTGACAAAAACTGCTGGAAAAACTGGAATATAGCATGGCAGAAACTGGGCATAGTCCATTATCCATAGTCCATTATCTTACACCATTTGCCAAAATCAAGTCTAAATGGGTGCATGATCTAGGTATAAAGGCTGATACTGTAAGCAATCTGGGAAAGCAAGGAATAATGTACATGTCAGCTTTGTGGAGAGGGGAAGAATTTATAACTAAACAAGAATTAGAGAGCATTATAAAATACAAAATGGATAAACAAAGCCAATGTAACCAAGATTAAGAGGGAAGTGGGGAAATTGGGAAAGAATTTTTACAACCTATGTCTCTGAAAAAGAACTCATTTTAAAATATACAGAGAATTGAGTCAAATCTATAAGAATACAAGTCATTCCCCAATTGATAAATGGTCAAAGGATATGAACACGCAATTTCCAGTGGAAGAAATTAAAGAAATCTATAAGCATATGAAAAAAATGCTCTAAATCACTATTGGTTAGAGAAATGCAAATCAAAATAGCTCTGAGGTACCACATCTCACCAGTCAAATTGGCTAAGATGACAAAACACGAAAATGACAAATGATAGAGAGAATGTGGCAAAATTGGAACACTAATGCATTGCTGGTGGAGTTGTAAACAGATCCAACCATTCTGGAGAGCAATCAGGAATTATGCCCAAAGGGCTATAAATAATTTCATACCATTTGAGCCAGCAATATTACTTCTAGGGTTGTATCCCAAAGAGATCAGAGAAGTGGGAGGGAGACCCATATGTACAAAAATATTTATAACAGCTCTTTTTGTGGTGGAAAAGAATTGGAAATTAAGGGCGTGCCCATCAACTGGGGAATGGCTAAGCAAGTTGTGGTATATGAATGTAATGGAACACTATTGTGCTATAAGAAATTAGGAGCAGAAATCTTTCATATTTACCTGGATAGACGTATACAGATGCTGAGTGAGAAGAGTAGAATCAGGAGATATTTGTGCACAGTTACAGACACAACGTATGTTTGATGACCAACTTTGATACACTGGACCCTTCTCAGCAATGCAGGCTTATAAGTCAACCCCAAAAGACTCATGATGGAGAGAAATGTCTACATCCAAAGAAAGAACTAGAAAGAACTGAGTTTGAATCCAGATTGAAGCAAACTACTTGATCTTTTTCTTTTTCTTGTTTAGTTTTGTTTCCTCTATTCCATTGTACATTCCATCTGATACAATCCTTCTTTATAACCTAACAAATGTCTAATGTGAAAGTATTTGCAGATGCTATAATTGATTTTATGCAGTCATGGGGGGAGAGGCAAGGGAGGGAGAGAAAATTTTAAACTCAAGGAATTGTGCAACTGAATCTTGTAAACTAAAAGTAAAGAAACAAATTAATAAAGACCAAAAAATAAAAAAGACAGACAGAGAGAGAGAGAGAGAGATGTGATAAACTTAAAATGCAAAGTGACACAAACATTTAGTGGCATGACCAATGTGGAAAATTTTTTGTTGGACTATGCTTTTAATGAAAACAATTTCAGGAATAAATGATTCCCCTGGTCTCAATACTATGCCAAGAGATCTAAGTGCAGGATAACAATACATTAATTAAGAACCTCTTTGGGGGATTTTGGGGATAATATGAATGGAACCAAACTTTATGAGAAAGATTAAATGGCTTAGGAGCTACAGTGCTACAGAGGTACTGCTTAGATCAACTGGATCTCATTCCTCACACAGATCCATTTATGTTGATATGTTATTTAATATTGTGAACCCTCATTAGGGCTACAAAGAGCAAACACCTATAGCCTTGTGACTCATTAAAATTTGTTGCTTATGGCACAGCACTGTCAACACAAAACAGTCTTGTTTACTCTTTTGCCCTTCTAGCACTGTTTCTTGAAGCAGAACTAAAATTATAATATAACAAGATTATATTAATGATATTATATTTATATTCTATTTATACGAGGCAGGCTATGAAGCATAGCTGCCTTGTAGTGAGGCAGGCAGGTATCATTTGTCCCTTGTTCTTAAAGAAAGTCATACTTCTCACATCTTAGTTTCTTGGCAATTCATATTTTCCAAAGTCTTGTCCCTCACTGAAAGATAGGCTGAGAACAATTAAACTGCAGAGGATCTCAGAAAGTAAGAGTGTGAATAGTTGCAGCCAGCATCCAGAGTCCCCTGCAAATCTTTTTTTTTATCATATGCTTTATTAACTTCTAATGCACATCATTCATTTCCTCAAGATTTTGAGTTACACATTTTCTCTATTTTCCCCCTACCCACCACCAAAAAATAACAGTCCCACTGGATATCCCTTCCTCCAGTCTGCTCTCTCCTGTATCTTCTCCCATACCCCTCAGACCTTCCAGTAGGGCATGGTGAATTTCTGTGCCCCAGTGAGTGTATAACTTATTTCCCAGTTACATGTAAAATAATATTTATAATAGTATAGACACACACACACACACACACACACACACACACACATATATATATATATATTTAAACATTTGATTTTTAATACTTTGAATTCCCGATTCATTCTCTTCCTCCCTTGCCACCCACCCTTACTGGGAAAATAAGCAATTCAATATAGGTTTTACATGTGTAGCTATGCAAAACATTTCCATAGTGGGTATATTGTAAAAGACTGACTATGTCCCTCCCTCCTATCCTACCTCCCACTTGTTCTGATCTCTACTTTGATCCTGTCGCTTTTCAAAAGTGGATGCTTCCAACTTCCTTTCCCCAAAAATTGCCCTCCCTTCCATCATCCCCTCTCTCAACCCCTTCCCTCCTACTCTCCTGTAGGGTGAAATAACCTATTTAGTGTGTATGTCATTCCCTCCCTAAGCCAAATTGAATGAGAATAAGGTTGACCCATTCCCTTTTGACTTCCTGTTCTTCCCCTCCATTGTAACCATTTTCCCTTGCCTCTTCTATATGAGATAGTTTACCCCATTCTCTCTCTCCATCTCCTCTCATTTTATTCCTCTCTTAGCTCTTAATTTCATCTTTTAAGTATCATCCCTTCCTATTAAATTTGTCCTGTGCCCTCTATCTATGTATACCTGTACACAGATATACACACATTCACATATGTATTCTTATGCCCATATACCCTCATATATATTACACACATACACACACACACACACACACACACACATATATATATAAATATAAATATATATATATATATATACATATATACACAAACCCACACACATATTTCTATTTCCTTCAAATATTCTCATAGTGAGAAAAGTTTCATAAGTTAAAACTATCGTTTTTCTATGTAGGAATGTAAATAATTCAACTTTGATAAGTTCCTTATGATTTCTTTTCCCTATTTACCTTCTCATGCTTCTTTTGCTTCTTGTATCTGAATGTCAAAATTTCTATCCAACACTGTTTTTTTCCTCAAGAATGCTTGAAAGTCCTCTATTGCACTTGATGAACATATTTTCCTTTGAAACATGATACTCAGTTTTTTCTGGGTAGGTGATTCATGGTTTTAATCTCAGCTCCTTTTACCTCGGGAATATCATATTCCAAGCCCTTCTGTCCCTTACTGTAGAAGATGCCAGATCCTGTGTTATTCTGATTGTGTTTCCACACATTCACATTGTTTGTTCATGACTGTTTGGAATATTTTCCCCTTGATCTGGGAATTCTGGAACCTAGCTATAATATTCCTAGGGGTTTTCTTTTTGGGATCTTTTTCAGGAGGTGGATTCTTTCAACCTCTATTTTGCCCTCTGGTTCTAAAACATCAAGGCAATTTTCCTTGAGAATTACTTGAGCCGTGATTTCTAGGTTCTTATTTTTTATCATGACTTTCAGGTTGTCCAATAATTATTAAATTGTCTTTCCTGGATGTATTTTCCAGGTCAGTGTTTTTTCCCATGAAATATTTCACATAGCCTTCTATTTCTTCATTTTTTGGATATGTTTAATAGTATCTTGATCTCTCACAAAGTCACTTGCTTCTATTTGCTCCAATCTAATTATTTTTGACAGTTGTCCATTTTTGTTGCATATGCCAAATAGAAGGGTAATTTCCTTGCATAATTTTTTGATCATGGCTTCCATTTAGTCCAATAGTTTTAAAATTATCTCTCCTGGATCTATTTTCCAAGTCAGCGATTTTCACAACAAGATTTTTCACATTGCCTTCTATTTTTCATTTCTTTGGATCTGTTTAATAGTTTTTTGATTTCTCATAAAGTCACTAGCTTTCATTTGCTCCAATCTAATTCTGAAGGAATGATCATCTTCAGTGAGCCTTTGAGATTCTTTTTCCATCTGGAAAATTGGGCTTGTTAAGGCATTCTTCTCCTCATTGCCTTTTTGAGCCTCTATTGCCATTTGAATTAATCTCCCTTTTAAGGTGTTATTTTCTTCAGTCAAGTTGGTAACTCTCATTTCATAATTTTCTTGCATCATTCTCATTTCTCTTCCCAATTTTTCCTCCACTTCTCTTACTTGATTTTGAAAACCCTTCTTAAGGTCCTCTAGTGTGTAACCAGCTTGTTTTTTTCTTGGAAGCTTTTTGTGCAGGAGTTCTAACTTCACTGTCTTCCCCCTGTTCCATGCTTTGCTCCTTTTTTCCCCCAAAATACCAGTGTAAAATTGGATTGCTCTGCTTGGTTTCTTTCCTTTGCCTGCTTATGTTGCCACACATTTACTTGATTTTTGGGCTTTTTGCCACAGTGGGATTCTGATACCAGTGTAGGGGAGCTTCATACCAAAAGCTGGGGTTTTCTCAGCTGCTGAAGGTATTAGTTGGCTGCCGTCTCTGAAGCCTCCACATTCTCTGGCAAGCTGGTCACACACCTCAGGACCTCCACCTTAGGCTGCAATTGAGATCCAAGCAGGTTAAAGGAAGAGTGATAACCCTCAGACTGGTTGCTTGGTCCCCCTACAAACTGCAGGCCAGTAGCTGAAGCTGCCACATAGCAGTAGCTGCATGGCCATGGCCCTCATTCATTTCTCCCTCCTAGGAATAAGGGCTGGATGTACTCCTAAGCTACTGGATCCCAAAGTCCACACTGCTCTGACCTCTCACTTTGTCCTTAGCCTCTAGGTGTTGATAATTCTGGAAACTGCCACAGCTGCTGGTGATCTGAAGTCCCTCCAGACTGTGGCTGGCTGTGGCTGCCCTGAGGCTAAGACCTCTAGCTCACCTGAGTCTGGGGTTGGTTCCCAGAGCACTGTGCTGTCTCCTCGGCTGTCCTCAGTGGGAGATTAGCTTCTCTGTGTCATTATGTGGGTTCTGTAGCTCCAAAGTTTAGTTAGAGTCACCTTTTACATAAATTGGAGTACATGGGAGCCAGAGCTGTGTAAATGTCCTGTTTCTGCTCTACCATCTTGACTCCACCACCCCCTCCCCCCCGACAAAACTTTTTCAACCAAGTAATCCTATGCAGTGTACAAGCTCCTTAGCCACAGAAAAAGGCTGGGTCAGTCAGTTTGGTGGGGGCAATGTCTTGCTTTTCACCACCCATCTTGATTATCAGAGGCTATTACACACTGGAGTATAGGAATCTTGGGGCAATGGTTGGCTAAACTTATAGAGGCTATTTTGGGACCTAATGTATCCTTCAATAAATATCTCTAACCTTTTAAGTCTTTCATATTCATTCTGGGGCAGCTAGATGGATAGAGTGTTAGACCTGAAGTCAGGAAAACTCAATATCCATAATTCAAATCTGGCCTCAGACAATTACTAATTGTGTGACCCTGGGCAAGTCATTTAACATTGTTTGCCTCAGTTTCCTCATCTGTAAAATGATCCACAGAAGGAAATTGATACTTCAATATCTTTGCTAAGAAAACTCCAAATGGAATCACAGAGTCAGACATGTCTGAAAAGACTCAACAACAAAATGTTCATTTAAAGGACCTTGTAAATCAAACCAAAGCATTTTCCATTAAGCTACTACCCAATTGTAAATTCAAGCTTCATGAACACTTCCATTGAGTCAAAGAGTATAGATTAAGAAAGTTGTTCAAACTTAAGCGATGGCCAACATAGAAACACAGTATTTTTTTTTTTTAAAGCAATTGGGGTTAAGTAACTTGCTCAAGGTTACACGGCTAGTCATTATTTATTCGTGGGTGCTCATTTTCTGAGGCCGGATCTGATCTCGGGTCATCCAAACTCCGAGGCCGGCACTCTTACTCACTGCTCCACCTAGTCGCCCTTTAGGGCAATTGGGGTTAAGTAACTTGCCCAAGGTTACACGGCTAGGTTTTTGTTTGTGCGGATTAAGTGTCGGAGGCCGGCTCCGAACTCAGGTCCTTCTGATTCCAGGGCCGGCGCTCTATTCACTGCGCCACCTAGCCGCCCCAGAAACACAGTATTTTTTAATCCTTGTATCCCCGAAGGTTTCCCCCCCTTAAATGACCATTTCAATTTTAAGCTGTATATCTGTATAATCATAAAAGGCATGTTTACATAATTCCATTAAATACTATTTACAGACTGTGTATAGCCTTTCTGGGATCTTAGAATCTTTTAGATGAATAGTTTAAAACACAAGCTCTGTGTTACTAAAATGTGCAAGAGCTACTTCTGCTAAAGCTGACAGCTTATTCAACTCCAGATACATGAATCCTGGGGCTTGGCTCCAGGGGAATATGTCCAAACAGTTAAACTTTCATAAAATGACAGCAATCTTGCAACTCTTGGGAGAAGTGTATTTTCCATAAAAGTCATAGTTTAGAAAGCATTTTGCATGACAAGATGTACACACAAAGTTTTCTATTTCTGATATGTGAGTCCAAGATTTCTATCATCAGCAAAAATGAGAATGTATCAAACTCAACCAATTTTTATATAGCATCAAACTGTCAAAATAGCAAATTCATTTTAGTACACATGATAAACCTAATCAGTTTTGTCACTCAATATTCCCTAGGTCAACTCCACATCAATTTAGTAGTCTTATGTAGATATCACCATACATATAACCTCTTTGATGTACAGTTCTGTCAATGACACCACAATTCTTTTTGTCACTCATGGTGGCAACCTTAGTCATCCTCTACTTGTCATTTTCACTCAGCCCCCTCATAACATCAGTTGCCAGATCTTGTCATTTCTATATCCTCAGCATCTCTTATATTTGTCCTCTATTCTTCAACCACACAGCTACCACCCTAGTTCAAACTCTTATCCTTTCTTTTTTAAAAATTTATTTAGTTAATTTTAGTTTACAACATTCAGTTTCACAAGCTTTTGACTTCCAAATTTTCTCCACCTCCCTCTCCTTCCCCTTTCCCCCCTATTCGAAATAGGTTATACAAATTCTTTCACATTAAACATTAATCAAGTTGTAAAGGAATATAACCAATGGAATGAACAATGAGAAAGCAGGAAAAAAAAGAAAAAAAGAGAGAGCAAGTAGTTTTCTTCAATCTGCATTTAGACCCTGTAGTTCTTTCTCTGGAGGTGGATAGCCCTCTCCATCATGAGTCTTTTGGAGTTGTCTTATAGCCTTGTATTGCTCAAAGGAACCCAGTCTATCAAAGTTAGTCATCACAGATATAATATATCTGTAATTGTGTACAACATTCTCTGTTTTCTGCTCTCCTCACTCAAATCAGTTTATATAAGTCTCCCCAGGTTATTATTAAGTCTGTCTGTTCCTTGTTTCTTATAGCACAACAATTTTCTGTTACAATCATATATTGCAATTTGTTTAGCCATTCCCCAGTTGATGGGCATTCCTTTGATTTCCAGTTCTTTGCCACCACAAAAAAAAAGCCACTATAAATATTTTCGTACATACGGGTCCTTTTCCCACTTGGATGATCTCTTTTGGATAGAGGCCAGAAGTGGGATTACTGGGTCAAAAGGTATGCACATTTTTATAGCCCTTTGGGCATAGTTCCAAATTTATCTCCAGAATGGTTGGATTCATTCACAACTCTACCAACGATACATTAATTTTCCAATTTTCCCACATCTTCTCCAGTATTTATCATTTTCCTGTTTTGTCATGTTAGCCAATAAGACAGGTGAGATGCGGTACCTCAAAATTGTTTTGATTTACATTTCTCTAATTGATAGTGATTTAGACCTTTTCTCATATGCTTATAGATATCTTTAATTTCTTCCTCTGAAAATTGCCTGTTCATATACTTTGAGCATTTATCAATTGGGGAATGATTTGTATTTATAGACTTGACTTGGTTTGCTGTGTATTTTAGAAATGAGGCCTTTATCAGAGACATTGTGAAAATTCCTTCCCAATTTTCCACTTCCCTCCTAATCATGGTTATATTGGCTTTGTTTGTACAAAAACATTTCAGTTTAATGTGATCAAAATTATCCATTTTGCATTTTATAATGGTTTCTATCTCTTGTTTGGTCGTAAATTCTTCCCTTCTCCAGAAATCTGATGGGCAAACTATTTCTTACTGTCCCGGATAACTTGCAGTATCAACCGTTATATCCAGATTATAAACCCATTTAGACTTTATTTTGGTATATGGTATAAGATATTGATCTATATCCAGTTTTTGCCATACTGTTCTATTCCTCAACCAAGTAGTTTTGAGCCCTTATCCTTTCTTGCTTGGGCTAGTATTGCAATAGACTCCTAACTGGCTTCCCTGTGTCAAATTTCATCCTGCCACACTACATCCTCCACATGACTGGTAATGCAATTTTCTCAACACACAGGTCTGACTGTATCACCTCCCTTCTCAATATCAATAAACTCTTATGTTTTTTTCTAGTACCACTAGGATCAAATAGAAATACTTGTCTGGCATTTAAATACCTTCACTTTGCAACCTGACCTCAACTTTATTTTCTAGCTTTTATGCTTATTATTTCCTTCCACATAGCCTCCAACAGCATAAAATTGTTTGTCAAACACAGCACACAATTTTTAATCTCTGAACCAATGAATAGACTTTCTCCCATGACTAGAACACACATGCTCCTTGATTTTTCTCTTGGATTTTTTTAATCCATCAGTACTCAGTACAAGCATCATCTTCTACCAGATCCTCTTCCTGAACCCAGCCACCAGTTAATGTGCCTTACCATCGCCACCCCCCCCCACCACACACATACCAAATCACCTTTCTTGCCAGCCTCACATGATGTTGTTTGTACTCCAGTCATCATCTTCCTTTTTATCCCACCAGAACTTGGATTTTGCCCCAGGAACTATAAGCAAATAAAGGGAAGCTTTCATTTCATTTTGCCTAGAAGCAGACCTCTTCTATGTGACTTACACACCATCAAAATGTAATACCAACTCCCTTAAAACCCCTCTTTATATGTTATCTTCTTCTGCTAGAATGTAAACTCCTTGGAACTAAGGGCTATCTTGTTTGCCTGCATTTATATTCTTACTTTCCTCTCTCCCTCCTTTTCTTCCATTTTATGTAATATATGTATATATGTATACATGTATGTATATATGTGTATACATATACACACATATATCTCATAAAATTGTTCTAGTCTTCTCAAATCAAATCATAAGATTCTGAAGGAAAAGAACTGTTTTACTTCTGCCTTTCCCCAGTGTACCACCTGTTACTTTGTATGTGCTTAATTATTTTTGATTCATTTGATAAAATATGAGCTCTTCAGTTGACCTGCTGTATAATTGAGAAGTTAACTTAATCTCTCTGAACCTCAGCTTCCTCATTTGCAAAATGAGAAAATTGGTCTACACAATCTCCAAAGTTCCTTTACAATTCTGGGCTTCTGTGACCTTTTTAACCACAATGAATCCAGGAAAGGAAAAGAGGAAGTTAGCTTTTGTATAAACCAGTTATATTGATAAATAACATAAGCTAAAGGTTTTAAGATCTCTTCTTTGTGGCAGGTAGAAGAAATGTTCAGTTTAAGTCATGATTGCCAGGACTTACTGAAGAGTATGAGTAGGAATTTCAGTAACTATTATCTTAGAGTGTTACTACTTATGCTCCATTAAGAAATAGTGGCTTAACTATTGGGGTTGTAGCCAATCAGGATTGTAGCCTATGTTGTAGTTGCAGCACGTCAGAATTCATGTTACAAATTTTACCAGGTTCTGAGAATTGGAATTATACATGAATCTGCTTAAATGTTTCCTTCATGGTCTGATACAACTTATCAACGAAACCTTTTCTAAGATCTGGAGCAAGTTAGAAATGGCAAGTATAGTTAAAAGCTTTATTTTGAAATATAAGTCAAAATTTACTGATTGGGAGAAATATTTCTCACTATATGAACTTTAGTAGACAACTGGCAAGTGCAATTTCCAGTTTTAAGTAAACATTTGCTTTTACAGTTTTCTTCTGAATATATATATAAAGTAAAACTATTTTCCCCCAGTTGAAAGCAGAACATGAAACGTTTGCAACATACAACTATATGATGAGAAAAGAAGGTCCTCTGCCTTTCCTATGGGATCATATGTCACTTCAACTCAGTATATAATTTAGTAGATAGTAAGTTATTTCTCAGTATTTCCATGAGCCAGTGACCTCTCAACAGCTCAAACATCAGCAATATATTATGGCAGTCTTAAGTAAGATTTAAAAGAGAGGCAGTGAATACACATTTATGAAAATCATTGGCTCCTATTTCTTAATAGGAATTTCCTCCATTGGAGGAAAAGGCCGAATGTAATGCTGCCCTAAGTTGTGCCGTAGTACACATCTGGCCCAAACAGTACCCACATCTATGTTTCAATTCAAGTGTTCTGTGTCCCAGGCCAGGGAACTTGACACTACCTATCCCACTTTGCTTCTCAAGTGGCATTTACTTTAGCTCATACAGAAAAAGTCTGGAAATCGAAAGTTAAAACACCTTGACCTGATACTTCCAGGTTAAATGGCTGACCCTGAAATAAAATGATTCCAATTTGCATCTCAAAGTAATGAAGGTTAATGATTATCTGATTAATTCTGTGAGTGTAAGTAAAGTATCAAATAATTCAGTCAACCCTACTTTTTTTTTTAATCTCATGCCAGTTTCAACTCTCCATTTCTCTTTGACAAGTAGCCCATTTATCACATCAGCATAATTAATTATTCAGACTAAGAGATATATTATCTTGGTAACCTTGGCTAAGTCATTTCTCCTCTTTGGGACACAGCTTTCTTATTGGAAAATGAGCATATTAGACTAGATCTAGGATTCTTTACCTGGGGTACTTAAACTTTTTTTTTCTATGTTTTTATAATGTTTCAATATAATTGACTTCCTGATTTTTAGCTGACTGTGTTGTCGGTTATTAACAGCTTGAAAACACTTGAACAAAAAGAAATAATGAATAAAAGCATTTTGGTAATCTTTATCATTTCCCAAGTTTAAAAGTAGAATAAAAAGAATTTTGCTTCATGTTCTACCTCTATCACTTGCTACCTTGAAAAACCTTGGGAAGATCACTTTTTTCTTCTTTAAAATGAGGCCTCTTTCAATGGAAAGGATAGCAAAACCCTTTTAGATCTGAGACCTTATGAAGGTAATTATTTTATTCTAGTGCAGGAAAATGTGTAAAAATAGATGATGGGAAGTTGTTATTAATGTACACATTGTACATTGTACACTAGTACAATGTACTAAGATCTAGAAATCATCTTCAATTAATGTCCTATTCTGAGGCTGCCTCATAGTCTAGAGATGATAATGAGTATCTTGAAAGATACTGCAGAAGAACAGGGGCTCTGGAAGATCTTACAACTCCAGAATGCCTTCAAATGTGTCCTTAGTAATGGAATATATGCCTCTTCTCTGATCATCAGCCTTGATATTCTCAAAGCTTATCATTAAGCAGTCAATGACACCAGGTGAGAATTTTTTTTTTGATTAAACAAATGCTTTATTAACTTCTGGTTTACATCATTCATTTCCACCAGATTATGAGTTACATTTTCCCCCATTTTTCCCTACCCACCACCCCAGAATAGCAGTCCCACTAGATATCCCCTCATCCAATCTGCTCTCTCCCATATCTTCTCCCATACCCCCTTCGACTTTGCCATTAGGGTAAGGTGAATCTCTGAGCCCCACTGCCTGGACATCTTATGAAACATTTAATTTTAAAACTTTGATTTTCAGATCCATTCCCCTTCTCCCTTGTCACCCACTCCCTCTGAGAAGATAAGCAATTCAGTATGTGTTGTACATGTATATCTATGCAAAACATTACCATAGTAGATATATTGTAAAAGACTGCTTATATTTCCCTCCCACCTGTCTCACCTCCCACCTGGTCCATTCCCTACTTTGATCCTGTCCCTCTTTGATAGTGGGTACTTCTAACCTCCCCTCTCCCCAGAATGCCCTCCCCTCCATCATCCCCCCTCTCATCCCCCTTTCCCCTACTCAGGAGAGTGAGTGAGGGTAAGATATTCCATTTAGTATGTGTGTGATTCTCTCCTTGAGCCAACTTCAATGAGAATATGCTTTTGCCTTTTTGCCTTCCTGTTCTTCCCCTCCCCTGCAACTACTTCCCCTTGCCTCTTCTACATGAGATAGTTTGCCTTACCCTGTCTCTCTCCATCTCCTCTTGCCACTCTCCTCTCTCACCTCTTGACTTTACCCCTTAAGAATCATCCCTTCCTTGGGGCGGCTAGGTGGCGCAGCAAGCAGAGAGCCAGCTCTGGAGCCAGAAGGACCAGAGCTCGGATCCGGCCCCAGACACCCAACACACAAACAAAAACCCAGCCACGTGAACCTGGGCAAGTCACCCAACCCCAACTGCCCTCCAAAAAATAAAATAATAACCATCCCTTCCCATCAAATTCAACCTGTGCCCTCTATCCATGTGTAACTGTGAACATATGTCATGTACCCTTCTTCAATTATTTTCATAATGAGAAAGGTTTCATCAAATGCAGTTATTGTTTTTCCATGTAGGACTGTAAATAGTCCAACTTTGATAAGTTCCTTTTGATTTCTTTTCCTTGATTACCTTCTCAAGCATCTCTTGCTTCTTGTGTCTGAATGTCAAAATTTCTATTCAACTCTGGTTTTTTCCTCAAGAATGCTTGAAAGTCCTCTATTCCACTGAATGACCGTATTTTCCCCTGAAACAAGATACTCAGTTTTGCTGGGTAGGTAACCCGTGGGTTCATTCCCAGCTCTTTTACCTTCTGGAATGTCATATTCCATGCCCTTCTATCCCTCAATGTAGAAGCTGCCAGGTCCTGGGCTATTCTGATTGTGTTTCCACAATATTGAAATTGTTTCTTCTGGCTGCTTGTAGTATTTTCTCCTTGATCTGGGGATTCTGGAACCTGGCTATAATATTCCTGGGAGTTTTCTTTTTGGGATCTTTTTCAGGAGGTGATTGGTGGATTCTTTCAACCTCTATTTTGCCCTCTGGTTCTAAAACATCAGGGCAGTTTTCCTTGAGAATTTCTTGAAGGATGATTTTTAGGTTCTTTCTTTGATCATGGCTTTCAGGTAGTCCAATAATTTTTAAATTATCTCCCCTGGATCTATTTTCCAGGTCAGTGGTTTTTCCCATGAGATATTTCACATTGCCTTCTATTCTTTCATTTGTTTGGATCTGTTTAACAGCATCTTGATTTCTCATAAAGTCACTAGCTTCCATTTGCTCCAGTCTAACTCTGAATCTCCTCAGTGAGCTTTTGAGATTCTTTTTCCATCTGGCAAATTTGGCTTTTTATGGCATTCTTCTCCTCATTGCCTTTCTGAGCCTCTTTTGCCATTTGAATTAGTCTATTTTTTAAGGTGTTATTTTCCTCAGTCAGGCTGTTGACTGTCATTTCATACTTTTCTTGCATCTTTTTCATTTCTCTTCCCAAATTTTCCCTCACTTCTCTTATCTGCTTCTTAAGGTCCTCTGTGGCCTGTAGCCAGCTTGTATTTTCATTTGGGGCTTTTGGTGCAGGAGTTCTGACCTCACAGTCCTCCTCCATGCTTTGAGCCTCTTTGCCCCTAAAATAGGAGTCCAATGTTGAACTTTTCTGTTTATTTTGTTTCATTTGCCTAGGCATATTGCCACTTAATTACTTGTTTTTTGGGCTTGTTGCCACAGTAGGACTCTGCCACCAGACAGGGGAGCTTCCGCCCAAACGTGGGGTCTTCACAACTTCCTCCAGTTGGGTGGCCTCTGTAAAGCCTCCACCCACTCTGGCAAGTTGGATACCCACCCCCAAACTTCCCCCCCAGACCACAATCCAGATCCAGGCAGTTTAAAGCAAAAGCGATTAACCCCCAGACTGATTGCTGGATCTTCCTACAGTTTGCAGACCAGGAGCTAGAGCCACTGCTGATGCTACAAAATGGCTTCTGTGCAGCAGTTTCTTCAGCAGCTTTTTGCCCCCAGGGGAGGAAGCCATGTGTTCCCCAAATACTGGTCCCAAAGTCCATAGGGCACTAACCTCTCACTTTGTCCTAGGCATATCTGTGCTGATAATTCTGGAATCTCCACAATTGCTGGTATTCTGGGGTTCCACCAGCCGGCTGAAGGCCTGGCCGCCCTGGGGCTAAAACCGCAGACCTGGGCTCCCTCTGCAGGCTGAGCTGTCAGTTCCCAGTGCACTGTGCTGCCTGCTCTCAGAGCGCTGCGCTGTCTGCTCCCTGCAGGGCTGCTGGGCTGTCCTCAGCAGGAGGTTAGCTTCTCTGTGCCGTTCTGTGGGTGCTGTGGCTCCAGAAGTTGTTAGGAGCTCCCTTTCACATTGTTTGAAATTTGTGTGGGGCAGAGCACATTGGAAATGCTGTTTCTACTCCGCCATCTTGGCTCCGCCCCCCACCAGGTGAGAATTTATTTTGCTTTGAAGCAAAGGGATTGGGGAGGTGACCTAGAGAATCATGAAGGACATCTGCCAGGATGTGGAGAGAGTGTGGAGAGCACTTTCTACTAGTTTTCCACCACTCTACCACAATCCTTAAGAAAAAGTAAGGTAAACACAGGAAAATATTTTAAAATTCTGCATTTTTATTTCTTTTGTGGGTCATCATAGTCAAAGAATTAATGTTGTGGAACAACCTGTCAGTGATGATCATTTCTAGACTGAGAGTGGCCTTGGGCAGAAGGCATATACTTTGAATCATGCTTGAAGTTCTTCAAGTTCAGGAACAACAACAGCAGCAGCAGCTGGCATTTAAGTTAAGGTTTATCTGACAGTTGGTGTGTTACACTAGCATAATCTTCAAGAAACTAAGGTCACCTCTTTGAATCTCCATATGTGCTAGTTAGATTCAGTGTTCCATCACTACACATCTCATCCCTAATCTCAGTCATTGCAAGCCCAATATCTCACAAATATATGACCCTGGTTCTATGAAGATTAGGACAAGTTTGAGCAGGAATACCACAAATATATTCCTGTTGTGGAGGGGAAATGTGTGTGTGTGTGTGTGTGTGTGTGTGTGTGTGTGTGTGTGTGTGTGTGTGTGTGTAACACTGGGGTCTGTGAAGACTGATTTTCCAAAATTATGGGACATTACTGCTACTGTTGTAATCCAAAAGCCTAGGAACATAGTTTGTAAAGATACAAATGAGAGAAAAAGATTTTATTTTAGGGAAATCCTATCTTCATCCCCTCATAACCACAGCAATTCTGGAACTACATATCAGAAAGGTGATAGCCTAGATATCATCAGGAAGAAACACTTTAGAAACAGTAGGCCTAGATTAATTCCCTAGTATTTTTTTCCTGGTCAGAGAATTAGGTTTTTTCTTACTATTATATTTAAGTGTCTGCAGGAGAGAATTCTGGATTTACATCAGTGTAGCCTTAACAAAAATATTTGCCAATTTTATGCTACATAAAATAAGTGGTCTTGAGCCTTGTTTTGAATTCAGAATGTTTATTATGAATATATTTTAATACACAAATAGTCTGAAAAAAGTTAAATGCATTTTCAGGTGAAAAAAAAGTGTTAACATATGCCAGCCAACAAAATATTGCCCTCTTTATCTGACAGAAATTATAGAAGCAGTAAAGAAAAAAAAAACAACAACATCCTTAAACAACTACTTCCTTCATATTAGTTTTCCATTTCACAATCCAGTAAACGAAATAGCAAAATCCATTGATGTTAAAAACCATCAGGTTTCAATTAGAACTCATGTAACATTTGACTGCCTATCAGAATGGTGATAGACTAGATATTGTTAGGAAGCAAAGACTTAGAAACAGTGGATACAGATTATTCCCTAGTATTTCTTTTCGATATCTAGCAATACATTCCCTTTCCAGAAAGATTAACCTCCTAGAAAATTCCATCTTGCTACCAAATGCCATTAACTTCTATGAGTCATAAACACATTCAATAACAACCATTGACTCTGCTCTGAGAGCTCTAGAGAATTTGTATGCAGCCTTAATGATGGAGAACCTAACTTGTCATAATTTCCTGAGTTTGAATTGATCTTTGGAAGTGAGGCTGATAATTTGATTGTTCTGTAATGTGCTAGTGCATAATTTCAGAAATAGAAATCATTTTATGAAGAAAATAATTAAATGCAAATGAGTATCTTCACATGATGTTAATAAAATGCAAAAAATACATTTTAACCTAAAATATAACAGAAAATAGATGATAAAAGAATGCTATAGGGAAAAAAAAAACTTTGGAATAATTCTAGGGAGAATTTTTCTTTTTCCACATCATGTGTTCAGCACACTGCTGGGCCTTTTGGAAACTGATTCTATTGTTAACAATTCCTTATTCATCTTCAAGATCTTCCTCATATATTCCTTCTCTTTCCTGGTACTAGATTAAACCCTACTTTCCTCTGATCACATTTCATCCCTGCAAATCTCCTTAATGCTATCTACTCCTCCCTTTGCTCAGGCCACCAGATTTCAGGACTTCAAGACAAGTTAGCATTTGTTGTATCCTCCATTGGTCCTTTTAGGTCCTTCTTCTTTCACCATGACTCTAAAACTTCTCCTTTGAAGTCCAGTTATATTAGTCTCTTCAGAGAGAACATTGTTTGTATCATAGATCAGATCCCAGACAATAGTCTTGGGTCTTTTGTTTTCTGTACTACTTCAGTTAACATCCTTGTGCTTACTAATGCTCACTGAATGTTGTGATTGCTACAACAGACATTCTGTATTCAAGAGAGATATGCTCTGTAGATCCTGCACAAAGGGGAATTCTTCCAAAATTACACCATAACAAACTAAAGAGAATAAAGATAAACTCTTGTACAGATTGTCCCCTTTTTTCCAACAGAATTGTCTGTATTATGAACCCTAAACTGAATTGTGTCAACCTCCAGCTTGCTGTCTTCCCAATTGATCTAGATCTGTAGAGTATGTTTTAGCAATAATTTTCAGTGTTATGTGGGATGTTTCCAGAGCCCAAGACAAAATATAAAAATAGATAGATAACATTTATTAAGTACATACTATGTACCAGGCACTATGTGAAATGCTACAGATACAAATATGGCCAAACAAAAGAGCCTTCGTAGTCAAAGAGCTTACATTCTAGTGGAGGAAGACAAAAACTAAAAAACTGGTGATAGAAAATGGAGGAAGGAGTAGCATGGAATGAATCCTGCTGGGAAGTAGAGGTCTTATCCAGGAAAGATAAGACAAAAGCTTACATGTCACTTTGATGGTAGGGGAATGAGGATGAAAGGGAGAAAACATATAGTATAATCCAGAAATTGTTTTATAAGGGCCATGGAAGCCCAAGGCCTGGCAAAATAATAATAAAGTAGGAAGATTTTACTTTGTCTCCATTTCTACCCTTTCTCAGCCTTTCTTCCACCTCTTATATCTTTATCTTTTTATGTCATCACCTTACCCAGAAAGCCAGAGGTTTTTTTGCTACCCTATGTGTCCAAAATCTGTCCAGATCAAGTTTTTCCTCTTCTCCAATATTTCCTATTTCTCCAAATCCAGTCTTATGCCTTAAACACCATCAGCTAAGTTGATTATCTCATTTAAGTCATTCACATTATAATATGAATGTCTCATTTAGGTAGACTATATGGAAATTAGGAACAAGGAGCGTGACTTACACACAGTACCTAGCACAGTGGTAGGCCCACAGCAGTTCCTTGATGAATAGTTATTGCTTTGAATGCTAATAGGAAGATCTTTTAACTATACTCTTGCTGGATAAAGTACATGTATAAGAACCCTAGCTTTCATAGTGGAGCAGGGGAAGGAAGTTCCAGTTCCATTAAAATAATATTTTATTGAGTACCTATATAAAAAAAAAAGAAGTGAAAGGTCAAAGGGAAAAAGAAGTCATCCAAGTATCTAGCATGATTTTCTCCCAGTGGCAAAGAAGTGGTGTAATATCATCATTTTTTGTTCTCTTTTCTTATCCCATTATTTATCCCAAAAGGGAAAGGAAGAAATGAAGATAGATACTGAACTAAAAAGTAGTGAGGCTCTTCCAAAAAAGACTGATTAGCTTTGAAGGGAGAGATAAATGTCAGTAAGTTGAGCCTCAAATTCTTCCCTCTTAAATGTCATCCTCCCTCAAACTCTGGTTTCTTATGGTTACCTCTCACAGAAAATGATGATGATAATTATGATGATTTAATAGTTTTTGTTTCTACTCTTACCATTTTCTGAGCTCTTTGGCATAGCCATGAGCTGCATATTTACAAAGATCACTAATGAAATGGACTGCTTTAGACAAAATATATCTGGGTTTTGGCAAGAAATTTGATAGTCTCTTAGCATGTCCTTCTGTGCAAAATTGGGAAGTGTAGATTGCATCACAATATATCTAGGGGATTCACTGCTGACTGAGTAATTGCATTCAGTGGGTGCCATTCTAGAGCTATGCCTCTAATGGAGCTCTGTGCTTTGTTAAGTTAAACAGCTTTTTGTAAATGTCAAGGATAAAGGCTTAGACTGTATGGTCATTCAATTTGTGGAAAATATGAAACTGGAAAGGATATCTAATATACTGGATGTCAGAAGTTAGATCCAAAAGATACAGAACTTAATGAAATAAAATTTATGACAATAAAAGCAAAGTCCTTCTCTTTAAAATTTAAAAATAATGGCTATACAAATATTGACTGAAGAGGCACAGGATGAAATTCATGCAAAAATATTTTTAAAAACCTCAACCAAGTTCAGAAAGAGGGTTATAAAATGACAAAGATTCATTAATTAGGTAGCACTCATTCCTCTTCCCTTTTCTCCTCATTCTTGACTGATAGTGCCAGGATTAGTAAGTAGCCTTGTATTCCTTAGGTCTTTCCTCTTGCATGACCCAAGAATGTATCATTCTTCGAAGTTCATGATATTCAGTTATATCACCCTGTACAAATAGTTGTAGCTGGCATCCAAGTAATTCATCTTTCTTTTCTAGTACCTTGAACCTCTGGGTCAGTTTTTCTTTACATTACAACTACAGTCTGTGGGGATAGAGGATAATGATTGATGAATGTTCTTAGAGGTTATAAAAAGAATGGAATCAAGGGCATGGCACAGATATTAGCTTTATTGAAGGCTAACTCTTCTCCAGTAATCTGAAGGGTGAAGGAAAGATGGGGTGATGGCTGCTGAGAATGTTAGGGAACTAAAAGAGCTCTTGCCAGGTGGCTTTCATCTTATAGAGATGGAAGCCTTTTTTCAATTTGCTCTGTGTGGTTTATTTTTTGTTCTCCCACTTTCATCTAAAAGTATTTTAGAAATAATATGGCTTAGATAGATCTGCCAAGTTCTAAAGATGCATTTTCTTCTTAACATTATTATGTGATTCTAAGATGATTGTGTTCTTAATGTTTTACTATAATGCTCAAGGATGGTTTGTGATTACTTATATTCTGATCGAGTATTAGTCTTGGGTGGAAAATTTCTCCATTTGGCAAGGAGATTAAATGCTTGCTGCTTGGGTGGCGTCTGACACTATTTTGACTAGCCTTGATGGAAATGGCTTTAGATGAGTAAAATTTCAGTAGGAAATATCAGCATCAATGTTCTTTCTTATATCTATTTCCCATTTTCATTGCTAACTGTTTATTTAAATAGTTCTGGCTAAAACTATCTTAATGACATACCATATTCTCTCTCTCTCCCTCTTTCTCCCTCCCTCCCTCTCAACATTTTGATTTGAATTTGTTTCAACTAGTTGTGCCTGACTACTCACATTAATCTCATATGGACAGGACTTTGTGTGTGCACATGCATTCTCAGTGTATATAAGACTTTATTTGGAACTCTCCATGTCTAGAGCCTTCCTTTTCTCTTTGGGCAGAAAAATATTATGAACAGATAAGAAGTTTCTGAGTAGTAGACAATCCACTCAACTGTTTTGTTCCTTATTTCTAAAGCATATTTTAGGGGGTATAGAAGCCATCCAAACCCCCTAACATACTCTTCTTCATGTGGAGGAGAGGGAACAGCTTCTGGGAGAATTGTGATTATATGTGAGAGAAGAACCTTGTAGAAAAATATTGTAGAGAGCACATAGACATTTTATAATGGGTTTCTATCAGTAAATCATGTGTTGAAATAATGATAATGATAATGATAATGATAATAACAATAATAATAATATTTGTATAGCATTTACTGTGTTCTAGGGACTGTGGTAAGTGCATAATAATTATCTAATTTGATCCTCACAATAACCCTCTAGGTGCCATTATTATCCCTATTTTACAGATAAGGAAGCTGAGGCAAACAGAGGTGGAGTGACTTGCCCTAAGATCACCCAGCTAGTAAATATCTGAGGTCTAATTTGAACTCAGGTCCTCCTGACTTCAGGCCTGGTGTTTTAGACGCTGCACCACCATGATTAACAGCTTAAGACATTCAAATCCTTCAGTTTTAGTTTCATTTTCTTTTTTTTTTTTTTGTTTTGGGGTTGTTAAGTAACTTGCCCAAGGTCACACAGCTAGGTTTTTGTTTGTGTGTGCGTTAAGTGTCTGAGGTCGGATCCGAACTCAGGTCCTTCTGACTCCAGGGCCGACACTCTACTCACTGCGCCACCTAGCCGCCCCCCAGTTTCATTTTCTTTGCCTTATAATTCAATGATGAGCTTGGTGACCTTATTACTCATGATCTGTGATTCTAAAGGTACAATGGGCTTCACAGGATCCAGTTTTTTCACAGTTTAAGTTTGTGGGCAAAACAATACCAATGACAGAGCAAAGAGATAGCAACAACCTATTTAGGGTACTCTAAAACCTCAAGGGTGAAAATGTAGGCTTCCTGGCTCTGAGACAGTTAGTTTAGAGCAGGCTTGCACAACCTGCAGCCAACCAAATGATTTCAGGCAGCCCATGAAAAATATAGAGGTTATTCTTGTGGGCTGTCTGAAATTCTTTGACAGGCTACAGGTTATGCAGGCATGGTCTAGAGCATGTGTGTTAAATATGGGTTTCCAACAAGGATAAAACTGGACCCTTCTTATTTCTGAGGACCCCTACAGAGACTGTCTACATACGACCTTGAATTGTGGATACCCTAGTTTGTGGGATCCTAGAGAAGTTGGCAAAAAAAATCTGTAATTGTATCTACTTAATACATTCTTGTTCAGGTTTTCATTACCTCTTATATGGACAACAACAAAGACTCCAAATTGACCTCCCCTTCTAATCTTTCCTTTCTTAAATCCACACTGAACATGACTGTTGATGTATCAATGTGCCAGTGAGCATGTTTCTGGTCAGGACACTTTCTTGCTTGAAAACTTGCAAAGAGATCCCCAGGATCTGCCACATAAAGTATGAATTTTAATCTTCTATTCAAGGCACTGTACAATCTTGCTCAAATGTGTATTTCCAACTTTATCTCATAATATCTTATTTCATTTTATATATAGATTTCTCTGACAAAATTAATACTTTGCCATATAAGAATTAGTTCTAGGGCGGCTAGGTGGCGCAGTGAATAGAGCGCCGGCCCTGGAATCAGAAGGACCTGAGTTCGGAGCCGGCCTCCGACACTTAATCCGCACAAACAAAAACCTAGCCGTGTAACCTTGGGCAAGTTACTTAACCCCAATTGCCCTAAAGGGGCGGCTAGGTGGCGTGAGTAAGAGCACCGGCCTCGGAGTTTGGATGACCCGAGATCAGATCCGGCCTCAGAAAATGAGCACCCACGCATAAATCAAATGACTAGCTGTGTAACCTTGAGCAAGTTACTTAACCCCAATTGCTTTAAAAAAAAAAAAGAATTAGTTCTAAAGACACTCTGGTTTTTCTTCTACTTAAAAATCTTTCCCTCATTCTCTCGCTGTTAGATATCATGGATTCATCCTATTTTGAACTGGGTTAAAATTCTAGCTATACCTTCAATAGCAATGATTTGAGGTGAATTAGATCACCTCATGAACCCCAATTTTGTAATCTGCAAAATAAGCATATTTTTTTTCTGTTTACCTCACAAATTTGTTGGAAAAGAAAAGTTCATAAATCTTAGAGTCCCATAAAAGTATGAGGTATCCTAATTATGAAATTCTCTTCTGAAGTCTATCTTCAGGAGGTAACAATGTTTAAGAAAATGTGCAAGCAACTTTGCCCTTAAATTTTTCAGTTTTATGCCATGGAAATTTTTAAGGTTTTCTTCTAGTACTACAAGCTGTTCTCACATGACTTGATAGAGTTGGATATCTGCCCTTAGGTTTGAAACTTGACAAGTTTTCTATCTCATCCTAAATGTATTCCCTGAAAGGACAGTAAACTTCCCAGGTGGCCATTATAAGATCAATAATGGATATTCCCAGGAATCTCAATCTGAGTTACTAAAAATTGTCCATGGTTCACATTATCTCATTTATTCTTAGAAAAATCATGTTTTATGTTCTGTTGTTGTTTCCATTTAACAAATAAGGAACCAAGACTGAAAAATATGTCAAGTGACTTAGGGTTCCCTTGCTAGGAAATGGTTGAATCAGAATTTAGACCCATTTTCCTTACTTTAAGTCCAGTGCTTTATGAACTCCATTTTTAAAAAAAAAGCAATTGGGGTAAAGTAACTAGCTCAAGTTTACAGGGCCAGTTATTTTTGTGTGGGTGTTAAGAATCTGAGGCCAGAATTGATCCCAGGTCTTCCCTCCAGGGCAGGAGCTCTCACTGTGCCGCCTAGCTGCCCTATCCACTCTATTTCATGATGTCTCTGGTTTGAATAATAATCTACTGAATGCGTGTCCTATGAAGGCATATGATGCTCTCCATAAGAATGACATTTCTATTAAAATTCTGAATTTCTTTTGAAGTCATAGGATAGAAGAGTTTTTGGAATGGAATTTACTATGGTCTGTATCTTTATATACAGAAACTAACTGCTAGACATTTGTTATGACAGATCTGAAATATTATTGTTTTCCCTAGTCTGGTTTGTGTTTACTCCTTGAGTCTCATCTCATCTCTCTATCTAACATCCTGGCTAAGTATCTTATTTAGATTTGCTTATACTGCTAACTACCAGTGTGTATAACTCTAAGAATGGGAAATTAGTCTGGTAATTTAATGGCTAGGATTCTAGTCTAATCCTGTTGATGTATTCCTGATAATTAACAATCTGTGAACAGCTGCATTGTCTGATATCCAAATATACTGCATGAGGAAAAAATGATCATTTGTACATTGTGGGTTTAGTGGACTAAATGAAAGAGGACTTTTTTATTAATAGCTGCACTTTTCATAAATTTTATGAGTTAATAGGGTTCAATTAATGTTGCCAAGTGGTGTGCTTCATACATATGTCTCTAGGGCTTTGCAAAGTTGAGAAGAAAACGTAATGAATGGTTGAGCAGTTATATTGGTACCCTAGTAATTAGAGAACGGGTAATTAATGTGCATCTGTGGTAGGCTCCTGGGTACCGTCAACGACCCTGTAGTGAGCAAGAAAAGGGAAATTACAAGCTTGGCAAGGGAATAGAGCTTTTCCTTTTTTCTTAAATTTTAGATCTACATCTGTGTTTAATTAGAAGAAGAAATGAATTCCCATTAACACCATTAGACAACATGCTATGATTGGTTAAAGCCTACATGGACTGTGAAACTGATCAAGAAAGCTCAGGAGATCAGAACAGTGCTTTTTAATCGCTGAAAGACTTTCTCTATACAATCATTGCTTTTGGAAAAATAAGGAAAAATTGACTACTTTGAGGGCTGTATAAAACATCCTCCCTCATATGATCATCAACAGGTATAGTTTCTAAAAATAAAAAAAAAAACCCTCAGGAATTTCCACCAAAAAATGCCCTGAGGCATAAATTAATCTTACCACCAACAATTTGATATTTTTTTCATTGCTATAAGAGGAGAAACAAGCCACATCACCTTTGTAACATACCCAGTGACTAAAGGCCCTACACAAATTAATGATTGTATAAAGTAGTTTACTGAAAGATAATGCTCACAGATGTTACAGATGACTAGCTGAGCTGATGCACTAGTTTCTAGAGGGATTAAAATTAAATTGCTTTTATCTCCTGAAGCAGAATAACATTCCATATTCCACATGATAATAAAATGTATCCTTAGGGCAAGTAATATATCTGTACTTCTAAAATGAAAGAGTCATGATTTAATTAGTATGCAAAAACATAAACCTGGTTTTTAAGAGAACCATTAATCTCCTCAGAATTCTTGTTCAGTGGCCCTCTAAAATTATGCTGTAAGAGTCCTACCCATTGGTTCTGCATGTAATTAATATTATCCTTATTTCAAGTTTCAGGTATATTTAGGCAAATGATATACCTTAAGAACTTGTCTTGAGATTTTGATATTAACAATCTTGTTTTAACATCACTGACAATAGAATAGATTTTGGCATAAAGTAGGTTCATCTTAAACCCTATTCAATCAACATAGTAAAAGTGCATCATTGGAAAATGTTTTCACCTATGGGGTACTTCCACAGTCATAGAATCTCAGAGTTGGGTGAGAATATAGAAGGCATTTTATTCACATTGTACTTGAAAACCCTATGCTTTATGCAACATCCAACACATGATCATTAACTTTGTTTTAAGTTCTCCTCTGAGAGAGAATTTAGCACCTCTTGAGTCAGTCATTTCAACTTTCAAATAGCTCTAGGAGAGATTCTCTACTCATCTATTTATCTATCACAATGTCTAACAATTTATCTAAATGTCTATCTAGATAGCTATACACGGTGACGGAATGTTGTCCTTAGGACTGTATGTCATCATCTAGACAACAGTCATTCTTCCTCATTTTCCTCCTAGAATTAAGTTAATTTTTAAAAGTGATTTATTAGTTTAATTTAGAAGTTTCATCAGTATTTCAGAGAATGATAAAACCAGCACAATGTCATCTACATACAGAAAAGAAAAAAAAATCTAGAAGACCTCACTATCTTGCTGAATTTTCTCAGTGCAGTGGTAAAGATCTTTGGTGAAAATGTCCCTGTTTTATGTCTCAATCTTTTTTTTTTTTTTGCTTTTTGGAGGGCAACTGGGGTTAAGTAACTTGCCCTAGGTCACACAGCTAGGTTTTTGTTTCTGTGTGTTGAGTGTCTGAGGCCGGATCCGAACTCAGGTCCTTCTGACTCCAGGGCCGGCACTCTAGCACACTGCACCACCTAGCCGCCCCTATGTCTCAATCTTTAAATCCTCAGAAAAGGATCATTAAAATACTTTGGTTGTGTCATTTAATAAAAATTAATACTTAACGTAAATATTTCATGACATTCTCATGGGAAGATTATGATATTGACTTACTATTAGTAAGCAACACTTTTTTCAGTTGCTTTTTCAACATAGATAATATTGCCTTAAAAGAAGAGTTCTACTATGCCCAAAGGGCTATAAAAATGCACATGCCCTTTGACCCCACAATACCACTTCTAGTACTGTATCCCAAAGAGATCATACAAATGGGAGAAGAACCCACATGTACAAAAAATATTCATAGCAGTTCTTTTTGTGGTGTCACAGAACTGGAAATTGAGGGAGTTCCCATCAATTGGGGAATGACTGAACAAGTTGTGGTATATGAATGTAATGGAATACTCTTGTGCTATAAGAAGTGATGAGCAGGCAGACTTCAGAAAAACCTGGAAAGATTTATATAAACTGATAATGAATGAGGGGAGTAGAACCAGGAGAACATTGTACACAGGCACAGTGACATTGTGCTATGACTAACTTTAATAGATTTTACTCTTTTCAGCAATGCAAGATTCTAAGACAACTCTAAAAGACTCATGATGTAAGATGCTATCCATAGTCAGAGAAAGAATTACAGCATCTGAATGCAGATCAAAGCATACTATTTGTTCTCTCTCTTTTTGTATTGTTTTGCTTCTTATATCTTGTGGTTCATTTCATTGGATTCATTTCATTCATTCTTTGAAACATGACTAATGTAAAAATATGATTAATGTGAATTGATATGTAGAGCCTACATGACATCACATGCCATCTTGTTTCGGGGAATAAGAAGGTCAAGGATGGGGAGAAAATTTGGAACTCAAAAGCTTGTGGAACTGAATGTTGTAAATGAAAAATAAATGAAGTTTAAAAAGGAGATTGGTATATCAGAAAACCACTTTATCTGCTCTTAAATGGCATAAAACGACAACACCCCATCAGCTTATGATGGACAGTTATAAGTATCATAAACTTCTAAACAATTGTTTTCTGTATAAATCTCTACAACTAAAGATCCTGCTTGCGTGCTATTTGTATTTTAGGTAGGAAAGGATATAATTGAACTGTACCTGAGTTACTTGCACTTAATTTGTTTTTATCAGGATATAGCAGTTCCCCTTTTGCTTCTCTCATCTTTCCCCACATCAAACAAGTAAATTACCCAAACAACATCCAACTAAAGCTTTTCAAAAGCTACTCCCCCAAGCAATTTTATTGAAAGCTTTTCCATAGGGTTCCAATTACTTATTTTTACTTTCTAATTTACTAGAGAATTTCAAGTCTGATTTATGTTCAGATTTCAGAGAACTACATTGTGATGTCTTACAACCTACTTCCTTACAAAAAAAGATCTCTTACAACAAAACATTTAGGACAGGCATGGGATTTTAAGCTTATGTCCATGACATAGACCACAGTCTGGTAAAGCCTATGGGCTCCTTCTTAGAACAATGTTCTAAGAGCACAAAATAAGGTACTTATGACTATAGACAAAACCAATAATATTATATATGTATATATACATTCACATTATACAAACACACACACACACACACACACACACACATATATATATATATATATATATATATATGATTTCATGCTAAGAAACCCTGATTTAGTGTAATATTTTAGTTAAGTAATTTTGATTGCACAAAATTTTAAAAAGAGAAACAAAACTATTACAAACAAAATTAGAATTAGAAAGAAAGCAGAAAAATGGGGAAAATATACAAGTTTCTCTCATAAAGATCTCATTTCTCAAACATATAGGATATTCAAAAAACTGTATAAATATATAAGCCATTCCCCAATTGCCAAATTGTCAAAGGATTTTAATAGGCTGTTTTTAGAAAAAAAAAACTATCACTGGTGGCATAAAATGCTCTAAATCATTACTGAGTAAAGAAACACAAATTAGAACAACTCTGAGATACCACTCATACTTTTCAAAATGGCTAGCATGACAGAAAAGGGAAATGGCAAATTCTAGAGGGGATGTGGAAAAAATTGGGACACTAATGCATTGTTTTTGAAGTTGTGAACTAGTCTCAGCATTCTGGAGAAAATCTAGAACTTTGTCCAAAGGGCTATAAAACCATACATCATACCCTTTGACCTAACAATGATACTACTATGTCTGTATCTCAAAGAGATCAAATAAAAGAGAAAATGATCTCTATGTACAAAAATATTTATAGCAGTTCTTTTGGTGGCGGCAAAGAATTGGAAATTGAGGGTTGTGTGTCAATTGGGGCATGGATGAACAATTTGTGGTATTATAAGTAATGAGTAGTAGGATTCTTAAAAAAATGAGAAGACTGGTATGAACTGATGTAATATTGTATTATCAACTGTGAAAGTCTTGGCTACTCTGATCAAGACCATGACTGAAGATAATTCCAAAGACCCATGATGAAAACTGTGACTTACCACAAGAAAGAGAACTAATAAACTTTGAGTGCATATTGAAGTATTTTAAACATTATTTTTCTTATTTTTGTAAGTTTTATTTCTTTTGTAACATGGCAAATATGGAAATATGTTTTGCATGACTTTACTTCTATATTCAATATCATATTGTTTGTCTTCTCAAGGGGTTGGGTAGGAATAGAGGAGAAAAATTTGGAATTCAAAATTTTAAAAATTAAAAAATTTACATGTAATTTTATGGAAATATTTAATGAAATAAAAATATATTTTAAAATACATAAAATAAGTAAATGGTGCAAATGGTCAAGTACTGTGTTATTATTATTGTTGTTGTTATTTATTATTATTATTACTGTTTTCCTGTGAAATGGAATCCTAGAAAGAGATACTTGCTGATTTTTGTTTGTTTGTGTGTGTGTGTGTGTGTGTTTGTTCACATATATTCTGAATATTAACTTCTTTAGAAAATAAGAGACAAGAGGTGAAACAAAGAAAGGATATTTGATGAGAAATCAAGGAAGGCCTCCAACACATTGGATGTAACCCTTGAGTCAAATATTTGGAAGGTCAAGGACAAGAGTACTATATTTGGTAAATATGGACAGTTGTTATCTGTGCTTATGTAGTAAATTTTCAAATCTATGAGATAACATATCCATTTGAATATTTTAGTGCTGAGCTATTATTAAGGCCAGAAAACACTTCAAAATTATGACTTTACCTAGGGCTAAAGCTGAAATGAAAAAATGGAGACTTATTTTGCCATATATTTTGTACTTATGATACAAAATTTCACTTGCTCTAGCATGACTGATTCAAATTTTTGTCTTTATTATTGTTTCATCACGACCAGTTTTTAGTATTCATTAAAATGTTGTTTCAAAGAGAGAACCTTGTAAAAATTAGAGCTATCAAAAAATGGAACAATTCATCCTAGGTAGTGATCTCCTTTTCACTAGAAGAGATCAAGTTTATAGTGCTATTTTTCTGTTGTGTTAAAGAAGAGAAACCTACACATTATTAGATATTGGGTAAAATTACTCCTAAGGTCTCTTGCAATCAAAAAGTACCCAAGCTGATGGGTATTATAAGAGAATTATGTCTTCTTATTACTACTACTTATTTTGCTTGGTTAATATCATTTTAATCTATTAATCACTCCTTTTTGCTGCTATAAAAAGGGAAAAGTGTAGCAAATTAATATTTATTTTCAAATAGTAAGCATTTTGATAAAGGAACTATAATCACTAGGAACCAACATGGATTCATCAAGAAAAATTGACATTCCATTATTTTTTTAAGCTTCTTGTGACTTGTTTGCTAGATTGGTAGATTAGAGCAAAGTTGAGAATATAGCTTACTTAGATTTTAGAAGAGGATTTGGGAAAGTTTCTTATCTTATACTTGAAGGAAATAGAGTACATAAGGTAGTACTGATTCCAAGACTATGTCTTTATTTGATTATTATATTAATCAATTGCTTCAGGAGCAATCAACTTGCTCTTCATTAACTACAGGTGTGACCTCAAATTAACCACTTTATTAGTTCAGTGTGTTTCCAAAGTTTTAGTGCAGTTTTCAGTCTTAGTAGCTTAAATTACAGACTATAAAATGGTATATTTACATAGATTTGGAACCTGTCTACATACTGTCAGTTTGGAATACATGTCTATAGTAGCATGCCCAAGAGACCTCTACTTGGCTGTATATAATTTGACTACTTTTTTTGGTGACATGTTTAAAAGCATAGATGGCCTGCTTATAAATCTCCAGATGAAATAAAATTAGGAGTGTTAGATAACATACCAACTATCTAAAATATCTAGAAAGTCTAGAATGATGAGATAGGTATAATGTAGAACAATTTAAGAAGAACTAATGCAAAGTCTTTGTTTTACAGGTTTTGTGTTATAAGGGAGCTTAGAAGTAATATAATTAAATACCCTTACTTTAGAAATGAGGAAACTGAAGCCTAGAAATGATAGAATATTCACTACTAAATTATGAAGGTTGCAAATAGCAGAGGTGATATTTATCTCTAATGCCCCATTTCATAACATTTTCTCTATTCTTGAGGTATCTCACTTGATGGCCAATGATGAACTTTATAAGAAAAGGATAGGGGGAAGAGTAAAGAAATAATTCCTCTGTAAAGGAGCTATAGGTTTGAGCTGATTGCACTCTCAGTATAAATCAATAGCCTGTCATGATAGCAAAACAAAGAAAAAAATCAGAACATGACTATAGATCATGTGAAGACATGGATGTTCCTTTGCCCAGAGTTTACAAGAGGATGGGACTAACTGTTCAGTTATAGATTGGACCATAAGGCCTCTGAGGTTACAACTCTTGGATTCTATCATGTAGTTATTTTAAATTTTGCATGATTTTCTCTGGATGATTAAAATTATACAAAGGAACATTAAAATCACTTTGGAAGAAGTTAGGTACTCCACTCCTATGAAAGAGAAGCTAAATCTTAGTAGTCCCCTGGTGTCCTTCCCCATGTAACATAGCAGTTTCAAAAGGGGAAGGCTATGAGCATGCAGAGAAAAGCATTTTCTACCATAATCTGGTTGTTTCCTGACTGTTATCCTGATTACAGGTTGTGAAATGTTTCAGCACATTTTTGGGTTTTGTTGCAACTCTTTTTACCTACAAAATAACAAAATTGTTATGTTTTTCTTTAAATGTTTCATATTCATAAAATAGAGATGGTGAAAAACAAAAGACATTCACAACCTGCTTTTGGAGGTGCTAAAAGAGAGGGAAGTAGCTTTGTCTCTGATGTTCATATTTTCCCCACTGATTTATTCAGGAGTGAGAGCTTTGTAAGTCTTTCATTAACTTGCCAATCATTCAAATGTTTCTTCCCCCAAGAAAATGAGCATATTTATTGTCTTCTGAATTATAGTAACTAAAGACAAAGTGACTGAGTCAGGAAATTCATGTCATTTAAATGGGAATTGGCATAACCTGAACAGGACTTATTATTTTATGTGTATATAAAAATTAAAAAAGCACACTGCAACAACCAACTAAAAATCATACTCTTTTGTGTAGCATTTAGAATTCTACAATACTCCATTAAAACAAAGAAAAATAAAACAAGAATTCTTATCTTTAACCAGACTATTATCTATTAATTTACTAAAGAAAATACATATTCATGTTAAATATTCCTTGCAACCAGTTGATTACATGTGACCAAATCAAAGCTTTAAAGGAAAAAATTAGCAAAGAATTAAAGGATATTGTTGTTGTTTTAAGATTCATGGGACTCATTGCAGTAATGTTATAATGAACATAAAATAGTGAAAACCAAGGAATTATTCTCTGTTATCATATTGATACAATGGGTCTTGAAGAAATATGTGGTTTAACAGTCTTTTTTTCAAATGCTTTATTAACTTCTGGTTAACATCATTCATTTCTGCCAGATTTTGAGTTACAAATTTTCTCCAAATTTTCCCCTATCCACATCCTCAAAATAGCAGTCCAACAGGACAACCCCTCCTCCAATCTGCTCTCTCCCATATCTTCCTCAATACCCCTTCGATTTTTTCAGTAGGGCATGGTGGATCTCTATGCCCCTATGCCTGTATATCTTATTTCCCAATTTCATGTAAAATAGTATATATTTAAACATTTGGTTTTAAAACTTTGAATTCCAGAACCATTCCCTTCCTCCCTTGTCACCCACTCTTCCTGGGAAGAGGAAGATAGGAAATTCAATATAGGTTTTACATGTGTAGCTAATACAAAATATTATCATAGTAGATATATTGTAAAATACTGATTATTTTTCCCTCCCTCTTATCCCAACTCCCACTTGTTCTATTATATACTTTGGTCCTGTCCCTTTTCAAAAGTGGGTGCTTTCAACTTCCCTCCCTGACAGCCTTCCCTCCCCTCCATCAACGTCTGTCTCATCCCCTTCCCCCCTACTCTTCTGTAGGGTGAGATACCCAGTTTAGTGTATATGCCATTCCCTCCCTGAGCCAAATTCAACATGAATAAGTTTGGCCAATTCCCTTTTCCCTTCCTGTTCTGTCCCTCCATTTTAACCATTTTCCCTTACCTCTTTTATATGAGATAGTTTGCCCCATTTTATCTCTCACCATCTCCTCTTATTATATTCCTATCTCAACTCTTAATTTCACCTTTTAAGGATCATCCCTTCCTATTAAATTGGTCCTGTGCCCTCTGTCTATGAATACCTCCAAACATATATACACACAATCACATATGTACTCATACAACCACATAGCCTCCTATATATATATATATATATATATATATATATATATATATATATATATAAAAACATACATATATTTCTGTTCCCTTCAACTATTTTCATCCTTAGAAAAATTTCACTAGTTACGATTATCATTTTTCCTTGTAAGAATGTAAATAGTTCACCTTTATAAGTTTCTTATGATTTCTTTTCCAAGTTTGCCTTCTCATGCTTCACTTGCTTCTTGTATCTGAATGGCAAATTTTATATTCAGCTCTGCTTTTTTTCCTCAAGAATACATGAAAGTTCTCTATTCCACTGAATGACCATATTTTCCCCTGAAACATGATACTCAGTCTTGCTGGGTAGGTGATTCTTGGTTTTAATCCCAATTCCTTTAACCTCCAGAATATCATATTTCAGACCCTTCAATCCCTCAGTGTAGAAGCTGCCAGATTCTGTGTTATCTTGATTGTGTTTCCACAATATTCAATTTTTTTCTTCATGACTGCTTGTAATATTCTCTCCTTGATCTGGGAATTTCAGAACCTGGCTATAGTATTCCTAGGAATTTTCTTTTTGGGATCTTTTTCAACTTCTGTTTTACATCATTCATTTCCACCAGATTTTGAGTTACAATCATTTTCCCCCCATTATTCCCCTACCCAACCTCCCATAATAGTAATTCCACAAGATATCGCTTCCTCCAATCTGCTCTCTCCCATACCTTCTCCCATACCCCCATCGACTTTTCCATTAGAGGAAGGTGAGTCTTTGCATCCCAATGCCTGCACATCTTATCTCCCTATTACAAGCAAAAGAGTATTAATAATAGTATTTATATATATTTGAAACATTTAATGTTAGGACCTCAAATTTCAGATCCATTTCCTTCCTCCCTTGTCACCCATTCCCTCTTGGGAGATAAGTAATTCAGTATATGTTGTACATGTCTAGCTATGCAAAACATTATCATAGTAGATATATTGTACAAGGCTGCTTATAATTCCCTCCCACTCATCCCACCCCCCACCTGGTACATTCCCTACATGATCCTGTCCCTCTTTTATGGTGGGTACTTCCAACCTCCCCTCACCCCAAGGATGCCCTCCCATCCATCATCCCTCCTCCCATCCCCCTTCCCCTTATCCTGCTGCAGGTTGAGATATCCCATTTAGTTTGTATGTCATTTTCTCCCTGAACCAAATTCAGTGTGAATGTGGTTTTGCCTTTTTAGCCTTCCTTATTCTCCCCCTCTTTTGCAACCACTTCCCCTTGCTTCTTCTGCATGGGATAGTTTACACTACCCTGTCTCTCCCCATCTCCTCTTGCCACTTTCCTCTCTCACCTCATAATTTCATCCCTTGAGTATTCTCCCTTCCCAACAAATTCAACTTATGCCCTCTATCCATATATAACTGTAACCATATGCACACACATTCACATATGTATTCATATGACCACACCCCCTTCTTCCATTATTTTCATAGTCAGAAAGATATCATCAGATCACAATTATTGCTTTTCCATATAGGAATGTAAATAGTTCAACTTTGATAAGTTCCTTTTGATTTCTTTTCCCTGATTACCTTCTCAGGCATCTCTTCCTTCTTGTGTCTGGGTGTCAAATTTTCTATTCAATTCTGGTTTTTTCCTCAAGAATGCTTGAAAGTCCTCTATTCCACTGAATGACCATATTTTCCCCTGAAACAAAATACTCAGTTTTGCTGGGTAGGTGACCCTTGGGTTCATTCCCAGTTCTTTTGCCCTCTGGAATATCATATTCCATGCCCTTCGATACCTCAGTGTAGAAGCTGCCAGGTCCTGGGCTATTCTGATTGTGTTTCCACAATATTGAAATTGTTTTCTTCCTGGCTGCTTGTAGTATTTTCTCCTTGATCTGGGGATTCTGGAACCTGGCTATAATATTCCTGGGAGTTTTCTTTTTGGGATCTTTTTCAGGAGGTGATTGGTGGATTCTTTCAACCTCTATTTTGCCCTCTGGATCTAAAACATCAGGGCAATTTTCCTTGAGAATTTCTTGAAGGGTGATTTCTAGGTTCTTTCTTTGATCATGGCTTTCAGGTAGTCCAATAATTTTTAAATTGTCTCTCCTGGATCTATTTTCCAGGTCAGTGGTTTTTCCCATGAGATATTCCACATTGCCTTCTAATCTTTCATTTGTTTGGATCTGCTTAACAGCCTCTTGATTTCTCATAAAGTCATTAGCTTCCATTTGCTCCAGTCTAACTCTGAAGGAATGAATCTCCTCAGTGAACTTTTGAGATTCTTTTTCCATCTGGCAAATTCGACTTTTTAAGGCATTCTTCTCCTCATTGCCCTTTTGGGCCTCCTTTGCCATTTGAGTTAGTCTATTTTTTAAGGTGTTGTTTTCCTCAGTCAGGCTGTTGACCCTCATTTCATACTTTTCCTGCATCCTTCTCGTTTCTCTTTCCAATTTTTCCTCCACTTCTCTTATTTGATTTTTAAAGTCCTTCTTAAGGTCCTCTATGGCCTGCAACCCGCTCATGTTTTCCCCTGGGGCTTTTGGAGCAGGATTTCTGACCTCACAGTCCTTTTCCCGCTCTATGCCCCCAAAATAGGAGTCTCGGGTTGCATTTTTCTGTTTCCTTTGCCTTGGCATGTTGCCACTTAATTACTTGACTTTTGGGCTTGTTGCCACACTATGGCTTTAAGGCCAGATAGAGGAATTTTGGTCCCGAACGTGTGGGGGGCAACTTCCGTTTCTGGCAAGCTGTAAACCCACCCACGACTTCCACCCTAGATCACAATCCAGATCCAGGGAGGTTAAAGCAAGAGCGATTACCCCCCAAGACTGATCGCTGGATCTCCCTACAAATTTGCAGGCTGGGAGCGGGAGCTGCCTCTGAAAACTACAAAATGGCGTTTGTCCTCAGCGGCTTCTAGCCCCCAGGGGAGGGAGCCGACGCATTCCGTAATACCAGTCCCAAAGTCCATAGGACACTAACCTCTTACTTTGTCCTAGGCAAGTCTATGTTGATAATTCTGGAGTCGCCACAGCTCCTGGTGTTCTGGGGTTCCTCCAGCTGGCTGCTGGCCCTGCCGCCCTGGGGCTAAAACCTCGGCTCATGCAGACCTGGGCTCAGCTCGGCTCGGCTCCTGCGCTCTGCGCGCTGCACGCTGCCAGGTCCCAGACCACTGCGCTGGTCCTTCCTGCAGGGCTGCTGGGCTGTCCTCAGCGGGAGTTTAGCTTCTTTGTGTCGTTCTGTGGGTGCTGGGGCTCCAGAAGTTGTTCAGAGTCCCCTTTTACATCGTTTGGGGGGAATGTGGGGGCAGAGTGGCTTGGATGAGCTGTTTCTACTCCGCCATCTTGGCTCCGCCCCTGTAGATCTGGGATCTTTTTCAGAAGGTGATCAGTGGATTCTTTGAATTTCTATTTTGCCCTCTGATTCTAAAACATCAGGGCATTCTTCCTTGAGAGTTTCTTGGAGGATGATTTCTAGGTCTTTCATTGATCGTGGCTTTCAGGTAGTCCAATAATTTTAAAATTATCTCTCCTGGATCTATTTTCCATTTCAGTGATTTTTCCCATGAGATATTCACATTGCCTTCTATTCTTTCATTTGTTTAGATCTGTTTAACAGCATCTTGATTTCTCATAAAGTCACTAGCTTCAATTTGCTCCAATCTAATTCTGAAGGAATGATTCTCCTTAGTGAGTTTTTGAAATTCTTTTCCTTTTTGAGCCTCTTTTGCCATTTGAGTTAGTCTATTTTTTAAGATGTTATTTTCCTCATTCAGGCTGTTGACTCTCATTTCATAATTTTCTCACATCATTCTCATTTCTCTTCCCAGTTTTTCCTCCACTTCTTTTATCTTATTCTTAAGTTCCTCTATGGCCTGTAACCAGCTTGCATTTTCTTTTCAAGCTTTTGGTGCAGGAGTTCTGACTTCACTGTCCTCCTCTTGTTCCATGCTTCAATCCTCTTTGCCCCCAAAATAGGAGTCTAATATTGATTTTTTTCTTTTTATTTTGTTTCCTTTGCCTGGGCATGTTGCCAATTAATTACTTGACTTTTGGGCTTGTTGCTACAGTAGGACTCTGCCACCAGCCGGGGGTGCTTCTGTCACAAATGCTGGGGTTTTCTCAGGTGCCAGAGGTATTAGTTGGGTGCCCTCTCTGAAGCCTCCACATGCTCTGGCAAGCTTGTCCCACACCCCAAGACCTCCACCCTAGACCACAATCCAGATCGAAGCAGATTAAAGCAAGGGCAATTACCCCTCAGACTGGTTGCTTGTTCTCATTGCAGTCTGCAGGCCATGAGCTGAAGCTGCCTCATGGCGGATGCACCACAGATCCTCAGCAGCTTCTCCCCCTTGGGGGAAGAGGTGGACATACTCCCAACTATTGATTCCCAAATGTGCTGACCTCTTACTTTGTATTTAGCATCTATGTTTTGATAATTCTGAATGGCCAAATCTGCTATTGTTCTGGAGTCCCTCCAGCTGGCTGCTGGTCAGGCCCTTGCTGGGGGTAAAACATCTGGCTCATGCCGGGCTGGGCTCAGCTCCCAGAGTGCTGTGCTGGCCACTCCCTGCCTAGCTGCCAGGCTGTCTTCAGCAGTAGGTTAGCTTCTCTGTGTCATTTCATGGTTTCTGTAGCTCCAAAGTTTGTTCAGAGTTGTCTTTTACATGGTTTGGGAAAAGTGGGAGCCAGAGCTGTGTGGAAGTCATGTTTCTACTCTGCCATCTTGACTCTGCCCCTGTGGTTTAATAGTCTTATAATTCATTCCTTATCCTTTCATATGGCATAGTGGAAAGAACTGCACTCTAAGTTAGGAATGCCTGGATTCAAGCCATATACTGACTGTGTGACCCTCTTTGTTTTCTGGGCTGCTACCTTAGGCTATAAGGTGTGGAGAAGGCATTAACCTTCATTGACAGAAAATTTTCTCATTCATGAATCCCATATACCAATGAAACCACAGTTTTGGTCTTGATCCCTGTCCTTATAACCTCAAATTCTGGTGTCTTCACTATCAAATCATATCAAATAGATATTGCCCTTTATTTTTAAAAGGAAACAGGGGATAACAGAAAATGTCCTTGACTTGGAGTTGGGAAGACCTAGGTTAAAATTTTGCCTCTGATTCTGTGTGACCATTGGGAAATCAATCAAATTTTCTGTGCCTCAGTTTCCTCATCAGTAAAATGGGGACTACAATTGATCCAGTTTACACTGCAGAAGTTTGTAGTAAGGAAAACATGACTTAGAGTTCATCTCTTTTCTTTTATATATGTGGATAGTGAGGCTTCTTTCCCAAGGTCACACAGGAAATGACTCAGATGACATTTGAACTCAGGTCCTCTTACCCTGTGGTACAGTTTAAAGTGTGCTGGATTTGGGATCAGGGCATATAGGTTTGAATCCCAAACCTGCTCTTTGTCATCTGTAAGCTATGGCTTGGAAAGTCAATTAATCTTTGCAGGCCTTCATTTTCTAATCTGTAAAAGGAGAAGGCTGGGTTAGATGAGCCCATCATCTCTCTCAGCTCTAAATCTGGAATCCAAATCTCATTCTTGTCCTATTAATGGATGGTGATATATGAATGGCAGCCCTTAAGCAATAGTTACTATGGAGTAAATTATTATTCATACCCAGTACTCTCTTCATGACATCCCTTTGAAATAAGCAATGCAAGTATTAATATTCCCCATTTTACTGGTAAGGAGTCAACAATTTGGGAGAGAAATGATTTACTCCTAACCACATAGTTCATAATCATCAGTCCTACTGCTGATGTCTAGGTCTTTTGAATTTCATGTCTGCACTTTATTTACTACCTTACATTGTCTTTCCTATGTTGTATAGTCATATTTCCATGTCAAGACAGTGTAGAGTTAGGGAAAAGCAGTTGAGACCAAAAGTGTAATTTTGGACATCGTAAAATCCATTTATTCTATGACATCATTTAATACAATGAGAGCAAGACACTATGGTTTTAGGTAGGGCAGAGAACAATGAGATTTTTCAGTGCAGATGAGGAATCCAGACTAGAAGGAAAAGATGAAAAAAGGCTAAGGGATTCATCTAAATTCTGGGTAACATAGGGTTGGGAGGGCAGGGGAAACAATCTAGATAATGTGGTTGAGATGTCAATAAGAGATGGGAATAAAGAGCGTTGGATATCAATAGTAGTAATGAATATAGATAGTTAAGAGGCAATATGTTTTAGTGAACAGATTCCTCCTAGTAGGCTTGGGGTTAAATCTTACCTCATACAATTTGTGGCTATCTGATGCTGCATGAGTCCCTTAACCTCTCTGCACCTCACTTTTCTCATCTGTAACATGAAATGGTTGGACATTATGCCTCTGCATTCCCTGCGGGTTCTAAATATATGATTGTATGACTCAACCATGCAAATCTTAAGGAATGGTCCTATAATACAACACTCAACTAAATTTAGAACTAGTCACAGCAAACCTCTGCTAATAGGTGAAAGGAATTCTATCTATATGGCTGCAGCAGCAAATGAAGTTGTATGTGCCAGGCAGTCCCTGATACCAAACCACATAAGATATTCTTGGAATCCAACCCAGGTTACAACCTAGCATTAAGGCCCTAGAAGCATGGAGAGATTTTGAGAATGATGTTCTGGACCCCAGTCCCAAAGAAGGAGCTATTTAATAAAGTCACATCTGGAAATGAACTTGGTGGGAACTATGTTGCATGTGAATTGAGCAAATTTTTGCACCTATTCCCTGCAGAGACTTGGGTGGTTTAGCAGAATATGCCCTAAAAGTTTTAGAAGAAATGTGTATGTTTCTTTTTACTATATCATTGAAGTAAATATTTCCTTGTAAGAGCTGTTCAATATTAAATGGTTAAATGGAATTAGAATGATAGTTACTAGCTTCCTAAAAAATAGATGAACACAGCAGCAGGGACCTGAGCATGAGGAGATGGCAAAGAGACACCTCCTCAGGGTACCTTCAGAGATAAAAAGGTGATATAACAAGCCTGACTCTAAGAGAGTAGTGCTATGCCCACCAAATTATATTTCTAATGGCAGGAGAAGTAAGATTCTTGTTATCTAATAGATGCATGACCATTTCTCAAAGAAATCACTTAACCAAGAAAATTGCTTAGACAAGGCCTAAAGGGACAAGTTATCAAAATCATCATGCCTCCTGACCCTATCAATCATCATGAAAGCCATTTAAAATAAAAGTGTTCAATTAAACTTCCAAAGAGACTTAGAGGCTATAATTTCTAGAAATGGTGATGTATTGATTTTATATATTAATCAATGTATACCTAATAAATACATTAATTCATCCTTATCTTCATCTCAAAACTAGCATATATATTAGAAAATGGCAATTGAAGTAAGTCTTATCATAGAAATTCACTTCCTTGTAGTGAATCATTTAAGTTAGACCCAGGATGTTAGTGAAAATTTAGGTATTTAATTAAACTGTGATTTGGGATTGAAGTCTAAAGAGTATAATATGTTTCTTTGTTTATCATAGTCATTAATTTAAAGATGATTATAAACACACTTCCATTTTGCAAGTATTCTAATCTGTCCATTAGGGAAATTAAATTGATTTGTTTTCAATAGTTTAATATGACATATATATATATATATATGTATATATATATATGCATATCACAAAATAAATTATTTATTTTTAAATAATCAGGAGATACTCATATGCTTAAAGAGGATACAAGAAAGGAAAAAATAAAGATTGGCATATTTCTCTTTGTTCATATTTTGATCCTTAGGTCCATTACAATTTTTCTCCCCCTTCATTTCTCTCAAAGACCTCTTTCCCTACATGAGGCCTAATCTAATTCCCCTTCCTATCTTCATCACCATTAGTGCTTCTATGCACTCACTTAAAATTTCTTTTTTTCTTATCTTTGCATTTATTATATCCTCTCAATAAATGCAAGCAAAGACCCTCTTGGATTTTCTTTGTACTCATTGTACTTGGTAGTTGCTTTAAAAGATTGTTAAATGAATATTTAAAGTTATAAATTCTCTATAATTTTTCCTTTCCCTTATAATAAATATGTAGGTAAAATTGATAACTATTTCTTCTTAGTTAAAGCCTATACTTTTCTATTTATAGTACATGATAAAATGCTCATGAGATATTTAGACCATTTCTAAATTATTTGAATTTTGTAGCAGTCATCATTGACCACTATTACTATTTTTCTAGGAGTCTAAACTAGCTCCTCATATAGTTTCTTGTAAGATTCCTGGTGATTATTCTGTGTATAAGTTGGCAGAATTTAGTTCTGAAATGTTTTTTACTTTATCACTTTAGAAAAAAAAATGGCCCCCCTCTTCCCCGGCGCCATGAGTGGCAGTGGTGCGGACCCCGAGGTGGTCCCGGCCCCTGCCCCTGGCCCCCGGGCCCGGCCCCGACTCCTACCCCCACCCCTGCTCCAGCACCTACCCCAGCACCGACGCCGGCTCCCGCCCCAGCCGAGAGCAAAGCCAGCCCCGCGGGAGGCGCAGGCCCCGGCCCTGGCCGAGGGGATTCGTCCGACCGCCGGGCCTCGGTCCCAGTATCCGCAGCTGGGGGTACTGCCCCCCTGAAGGTGCCATGTCTAATGGGGTGTATGTGTTACCTGGTGCTGCCAATGGAGAGGTCAAGCCTGTTGTGTCTAGTACGCCCCTGGTGGACTTCCTAATGCAACTGGAAGACTACATGTCCACTATTCCAGATGCTGTTACTGGCTACTACCTGAACAGTGCTGGTTTTGAAGCTTCTGATCCCAGAATTGTCCGGCTCATCTCCCTGGCAGCCCAGAAGTTCATCTCTGACATTGCCAATGATGCTTTACAACACTGCAAGATGAAGGGCACTGCCTCAGGCAGCTCCAGGAGCAAGAGCAAAGACCGAAAGTATACCCTGACCATGGAAGACCTGACCCCTGCGCTCAGCGAGTATGGCATTAACGTCAAGAAGCCACATTATTTCACCTAAGCTCACCTCTTCCCCGGCTGGCCGGGATGTGTGTGGGTGTGTACACATTTGTCCCATTCCTTCCTCCCCACCCACCCCCACACCAGCCTGTTTTCATAATAAATCTTTATTGTGACTGAGAAAAAAAAATGAAAGTTTTTTGAGTGGCCACTAAATCTCTTTGCAGTAGTTCCTTTTGAATGCTACACAACTTTGTATTTTACTTTTTTCAGCAATATAGTATAAATATTTTTCTGGGAAAATATAATTAACAAAGTTGACTTCACATAGTAGCAACTATATTATTATAAAGGAGGTTTTAGATTATGCTTCAAGAAAAATCGGTCTGTTTCCAAAGTACAGCTTAATAAAATCTTGAGGGCTTAATAAAATCTAAAAAATGTTTAAAAGCCATAGTAGAGATGTTTAAATTAAAAATTACTATTTTATTTGTTCCATTAACTAGATTGTCATCATTCTCTTTGATCACTAAACTTATCCATATTTCCATAGAAACCATGTACTCCTTTTCCATTCATATGTTATAAGATCAATGTTGAAATAAGAAGGGAGGTAGTTATACAATACACAAAATATGGTATTGGTTTTAAGGTCAATGAATATTATTGAACATCTATGATGTATTCAATGCTATAATGGGTGCTATGTAGCTTATGTTTTATATCATGATCCAAGATCAGCCTTGTGCATGGTATAAGATTGAGGGTCAGGTCAGTCTAAGTTAAAACTTATTGTTGTGGGATACTGAACAAAGTACTTAACCTCCTGAGTTGTAGTTTATTCAGTTGTAAAAAACAAACAAACAAAAAGGAATAATATTTTTCACTAACCAAATGGAATTATTCTAAGAAAAAAAAGTTCTCTGTAAGTCTTAGAACAATATATTTATGAAAGAGTATTTCTAATTTCTATTACTTCTTCAAAGGATCTTTGAGTTTCTTGGTATAAGAAATCTCTCCACTGATGCAGATTCCAAAGATTCTCTTTGTACATCATTGTGGAGAAGTAAGGGGAATATACAAAGTGTTTAAAATGGGTTCTCTGCTCTCTAAATCCTTTATCAAGTCTCTTGACCTTGGTATAACTTATCCATTTGGCATATAAAAGTTTTCGCTTCAGCTCATCTTTCCAGGATGACTCCAAGCATATTAGACTATTTCCCTTACATGACATTCTATATCACAATTCATTTTGAACAAGCTGCCTTTACACCCACTCCACTCTTCCACTGCCATGAAAGAGAACTCTTCATAATTTTCCTTGTCTTGAAAACTTTGGCTGTATTCAAAGCTTAATTTGTCACATTCTTCAAGAGAAATTTCCAAATTCCCCCAGATGTTAGTGCCCTGAAAGAAATCATTTTTCAATTATTTTGTATAAATTCTTTAATGACTCATCTCACCCCTGTCACAAAAAAGCAAGACAAATGTCTTGAACATGGGAAGTGTCTTGCTTTTTTTTTTCTTATTTGTATCAGCAAAAATTTGTCATTTGGATGAAGCAAAGAAGAAGGATAAATGACAATAAGTAATCAAGCGATTGGTTGTCTTACCAAGACTATTACTGTGAAGGTCTTTGAACATTTTTTCTCTTGGAATGCCTTGGTCCCACTGCAGTTTTCCCTTGGGGAAAATATTTATATCTAATTAAATCCCTTACTAACACTATGGTATGAAACATACATTTATAGAATATTGAAACGTGCTTACTACATATTTGAAAAATAACTGGAGGAATTTTTTTCAAGATTATTCTGCAAGATGGGCATAGAACTTTCTATTTTCAGAGGTATAATTGGAAAAACTTATGATCTTATATGGAGGCTAGAAACATGTATATTTTGTATGTAAAAATTTGATCTAGTTATTTCAAAATGCAGGATTATAACAGACTTGCCAGAAATCTTTAAAATGATGAATTTTAGTATAAGTGGATCTTTTTAAAGAATCCATTTGAAAATAAACATGAAACAGAAATATCTAGCTTCTTTTTAACAGCCAACATTCTATGTGCCCAAGTAATGAAATACTGAAACTTGGTGGTTCTTTTAGGTTATATCTAAAGCAGACTCCAGTTAGTTTGCTGTTTCTTTGAAAGCTGAAATACTGAGTTAACTACTCTGGGTATTATAGAGTTAATTATTAATCATTGTTCCCTGTGGCAATATGGTGAACAGTCTCTGACATTACAACCTAAGTTGCAGTAAGAAAAAGCACCTTGGATGTTGTCCTGGCATAGATTCTTTGGGTAATCTGGGATATATCATGCTCTAAATTCTTAACATGCCTTCAAATTCAACCATGTTTGGTATGTTTCCATAAATTTCACAGTGAATTTAACAAAAGCATCATATAGTAAGCAGAGTGCTGTACTTATATATTCAGGATGATCTTGGTTTAAATCTTTCCTAGACATGAACTTGGGATTTAGTGTCCTCATTTATAAAATGAGGGGTTAGACTTGATGGCCTCTAAGGTCTCCTCCTGCACTAAATCTGTGATTCTGTTACTTTAAAAGTGTCACAACTCCTTTACAACTTATCAGGTAGCTCCTTCATAGATGGCTCTTTGCCAGAAGTCATTTGTTTTCTTCTTAAATCTGCCCTGAATAGTGCACCTCGTCAGGATCTCTTGCTCACCTCTTTCACATTCTGTATAGACCATACTTAGTAGATTTAGTGGCCTTTGATGGCAAAGACTACGACAATTATTTTTCACCTTGTATCCACTGTGCTAACTACAATGTCTTGAACAGGTTAGTTCTTTCATATGTTGAAAAACTAAATTGAATGTAATTGTTTGGACTCTAAATCCACTGATGTGATAACTCTATGCTAAATAGTATTGTTGAATTAATAGACTTATTTTAATTAAAATTTATTTTTTATTTCAACATATATCAATTATTCTTTCAGCATTTCTTGCATTTCCCTTCTAAGTATAGCAATCAGAAACTAGCAATGAGAAATGAAGAATTACATTGTTGGTGAGAAAATGCTTCATGGATTCATTCACCTATTAATTTGGCAATGTATGCCAATCTATCCATCCATTAAAATTGTTAATTAATTGAAGAGTATATACAAATTACTGTGCTAGATGCAAAGTTACAAATAGAAAACAAAACAAACAAACAAAACCAGTCTCTGTATTCAAGAAGTTATTCCACTCTTGGGCCCAGGACTTTATCATTTCTTGTGACCGTCACTGAGTGAGGTGTTTGACTTAATTGATCTTCCCATTCATATTTTCAGTATCTTTGTTTCTGAAAGCATGGGTACACTCTTCAACAGGCCAGTTCATAATCCCTTTTAACTTGATCTTTGAAAGTTTCTGTGGCCTAAAATATTCATCATTCAATAGCAACCTGGTAATGAAAATTCAACTAATGTGTAGGTAAGTTTTATATAACTTTTTTGAACACAAGTATAGATGAGTGTATGAAAGTGTAGAATAAATGTAGTGCAGGTTATTGTGCCAATTATATCACGCCTCAGAATAATGCAGAGTCTCCTTGGTGGAATTATTAATTATTTAGAAGTGATGGACCTAGGGCATGGGCAGCCGGCCACATTGCAAGATAGCCCAATTTTTAATACTGCAAGACATTCCAAAGAGCTGTCTGACCCAAATTAATGACCAAGGCTTAAAGGGGATGTGAGCCCCTAGGCATGTTGGTTACTTCTAACATTTCTACCATACTGCTGCCAAACAAGCTAATCACAAAATACCACTAATTCTGAAGAATAACCTAGGTGATTGACAAAGAAAGATGTATAATAGGAATATATGGATCCTGTCAAATTACAAGGACTGTTCGTGTACAAAAAATAAAATATAAAAGAGTATATGTGAATTTATATGGATGATGATAAAAGAAGGTATAGCTCTCATATAGCAAGCTCAATTATTCATGGTTCAAAGCTCACTTGACATCTACAGGATGTCAAAATAAACAAAGAAATGTATCCAGCATTTTGGGTGAACTCCAAATGGAGGATTCATAGAACGAAACTAACAAGTTTCACTTAGGATAGAAATGCATGAATATATTGTGATTAAAACTATTGGAAGAAGTACCCATATAGATGAGATCATCAGTTTATTGAAGCATTTTCTATAGTAAAGGACTGAAGTATAAGAGACACAGCATTGCCTAATTGAAAGAGAATAGGCCTCCAAGATGACTTTGTTTTCTAGTCCCATCTCTGACATAAACTGGATCTACACAATTCTATAAGAGCACAGGCAGTCAACATGAATTAGTAAAGGAAATGTCTTCCTCTGGGATTTAATTATAGCAATCAAACCCCAAGTCTAGTCACTATGTTTATTAATGCATATACTATAAGCATATAGTGCTTGTGTGTGTGTATATATATATAAACATGTATATATGTATATATAAACATGTATATATATATGCATATATATATATATGCATTTACTCAGAGAGACAGAGTTGAGGAAAGATCTATGTAGGGATGTGTTTTATGTGTGTGTATGTGTTTTTAAGAAGTTGAAAATAGGTTTTCCTGAAGTATTAAAGAAAACCAGACTAATTCTACCATTTCAATGATTTTTCAAAAGTCACAAGGAAGACTTTTATATCAGTGCTAGGGACATTTTTTAAATTAATTAATTAATTTCCCCCCAACATTCATTTCCACAAAATTTTGATTCATGGTTTTTTCTCCTTGTCTTTCCCCTACCCCATCCCAAAATAGCAAGCCTACTGAATGCCCCGTCCCTCAATCTGTCCTCTCTTGTAGCCTCCCTCATTATCCCCCTAACTTTCTTGTAGGGCAAGATGGATTTCTATACTCCAGTGCCTGTATATCTTATTTCCCAGGTGCATGTAATTTTTTTTTCTTTTAAACATTTGTTTTTATAACTTCGAATCCCAGATTTTTTCACTTCTTCCCTCCTCACCTGCCCCTTCTGGGAAGATAAACAATTGAATATAGGTTGTACATGTGTAGCTGCCCAAATCATTTCTATAATTGTTATATTGTGAAAAACTAATGATATTTCCCTCCATCCTGTTGCACCCTCCACTTATTCTAATTTTCTGTTTTGACCCTGTTTTCAAAAATGTTGGTTTCTAACAACCCTCTTCCCCAATCTGCCCTCCTTTCTATCATCCCCCATCTTATCCCCTACTCTCCCTCATTTTCCTGTAGGGTAAGACACCCAGTTGGGTATGTATGTTATTCTCTCCTTAAGCCAAATTCAATGAGAGTAGGGTTGTCCCATTCCCTTTCACCTTCCTGCTCTTCCCCTCCATTGTAACAGTTATTTCTTGCCTTTTTTGTATGAGATAATTTACCCTAATCTATCTGTCCCTTTCTCCTTCTCCCAATAAATTCTACTCTCTGCTCTTAATTTTGTTTTTTCAATATTATCCCCTCATATACACCTCATCCTGTACCACCTACCACTGCCTACCCACACTCACATACACCCTCCTATACATACATATCTACGTATGTATACGTATATATTCCCTTCAACCATCCTCATACTGAGAAAACTCTTATGAGTTACAATGATTATTTTTCCATGTAGGAATGTGAATATTTAACTTTAATAAGTTCCTTGTGATTTCTTTTTCCTGTTTAACTTCTCATGTTTCTCTTATTGTATTTGGAAATAAAAAGTAAACTTTTCTGTTCAGCTCTTGTTTTTTCATCAAGAATGCTGGAAAATCCTCTAATTCATTGAATTACCATATTTTCCCCTGAAGCATTATACTCAGTTTTGCTGGGTAGTTGATTCTTTGTTTTAATCCTAACTCCTTTGACCTCTGCAATATCATACTCCAAGCCCTTTGATCTCTTAATGTAGAAGCTGCTAGGTCTTGTGTTATCCTGATTGTGTTTCCACAATACTCAAATTATTTCTCCGTGACTGCTTGCAGTATTTTCTCCTTGCCCTGGGAACTCTGGAATTTGGCTATACTATTCCTAGGAGTTTTCTTTTGGGGATACTTTTCAAGAGGTGATCAGTGAATTCTTTCAATTTCTATTTTGCCCTCTGGTTCTAGAATATCAGGGCAATTTTGCTTGATAATTTCTTTTTTTTTACATTAAAAAAGGTTTAATAAAGCTTCAATATTTTTCATATTACAAAGAAATGCTTAGAATCAATTCCAGTATATTTAGTCTCAAAATTGAAGACAAAGAGAAGATTTTAAACCGCAGACACTCTGTACGTCTTGCTAAAAATATTCCCAGAGGATTTAATTTAAAAAATAAGATGTTTATAAACAAAACAGTACTAAGTTCTGGGTCAGATAACCAATGGATTCCACTCAAAGTCAAGCAGTGCTTTCCTCATTAAAATTGTGGATGAAGAAGAGGGAGGAGGGTTAAGTACAAAGCGCTGCCCTTTCAGGACAGATGTGGTCATATTTCCAAAGAAGCTTTTAATTAGAAATTTATTACTCTCCACAGATTCTTTATTTGGTTGTGTGTTCTACTGATGTGTTTTCATAAAAAAAGCAACAAGAAGAGCTAACAAAACCAAGCCCACTGATAATGTCTTCAGCCCACCATCTTGCAGTGTCCAGAGCATCCGTAAGCCTATCTTGGAACTCAGTGATTCATCCAGAGTCTCTGCAGACATGTGTGCTTTTGTTCTTGAGCCATTTTCAAGCACATGTCTGAACTCCTTCTCAGGCATCTCTTACTTCTTGCGTCTGGATGTCAAATTTTCTATTCAACTCTGGTTTTTTCCTCAAGAATGCTTGAAAGTCCTCTATTCCACTGAATGACCATATGTTCCCCTGAAACAAAATACTCAGTTTTGCTGGGTAGGTGACCCTTGGGTTCATTCCCAGTTCTTTTGCCCTCTGGAATATCATATTCCATGCCCTTCGATACCTCAGTGTAGAAGCTGCCAGGTCCTGGGCTATTCTGATTGTGTTTCCACAATATTGAAATTGTTTCTTCCTGGCTGCTTGTAGTATTTTCTCCTTGATCTGGGGATTCTGGAACCTGGCTATAATATTTCTGGGAGTTTTCTTTTTGGGATCTTTTTCAGGAGGTGATCTGTGGATTCTTTCAACCTCTATTTTGCCCTCTGTATCTAAAACATCAGGGCAATTTTCCTTGAGAATTTCTTGAAGGGTGATTTCTAGGTTCTTTCTTTGATCATGGCTTTCAGGTAGTCCAATAATTTTTAAATTGTCTCTCCTGGATCTATTTTCCAGGTCAGTGGTTTTTCCCATGAGATATTTCACATTGCCTTCTAATCTTTCATTTGTTTGGATCTGCTTAACAGCATCTTGATTTCTCATAAAGTCATTAGCTTCCATTTGCTCCAGTCTAACTCTGAAGGAATGAATCTCCTCAGTGAACTTTTGAGATTCTTTTTCCATCTGGCAAATTCGACTTTTTAAGGCGTTCTTCTCCTCATTGCCCTTTTGGGCCTCCTTTGCCATTTGAGCTAGTCTATTTTTTAAGGTGTTGTTTTCCTCAGTCAGGCTGTTGACCCTCATTTCATACTTTTCCTGCATCCTTCTCATTTCTCTTTCTAACTTTTCCTCCACTTCTCTTATTTGATTTTTAAAGTCCTTCTTAAGGTCTTCTGTGGCCTGCAACCTGCTCGTGTTTTCCCCTGGGGCTTTTGGAGCAGGACTTCTGACCTCACAGTCCTTTTCCCGCTCTATGCCCCCAAAATGCTTGATAATTTCTTGAAAGATGCTGTCTAGCTTCTTTTTTGGATCATGGCTTTCAGGTAGTCCAATAATTTTCAAATCATCTCTCCTGGATCTATTTTCCAGGTCAGTGATTTTTCCAATGACATATTTCACATTGCCTTCTCTTTTTTCATGTGTTTGGATTTGTTTTCTAGTAACGTGTTTTCTCATAAAATCATTAGCTTCCAATTGCTCCAATCTAATTTTGAAAGTGTTACTCTTCAGTGAATTTTTGAAATTCCATTTCCATCTGGAAATTCAGCTTTTTAAGGCATTCTTCTCCTCATTGGCTTTTTGGGCCTGTTTTGCAATTTGAGTTAGTCTATTTTTTAAAGTGTTATTTTCTTCAGTGATTTTTGGGTCTCCTTTAGAAGGCTGTTGACTCACTTTTCATGATTTTCCTGCATCATTCTCATTTCTCTTCTCAATTTTTCCTCCACTTCTCTAACTTGATTTTCAAAATCCTTCTCAAGCTCCTCCATGGCCTGTAACCAATTCATATTTTTCTTGGAGGCTGTTGATGCAGGAGTTCTGACTTTGCTGTCTTCCACCCACTCCATGCCTTGATCCTTTTTGTCCTCCAAAAAAGATTCTATCATCTCTTAGTGCTTGCTCATATTGCCAGCCAATCACTTGACCCTTGAGCTCTTTGCCAGAGTAAAATTCTGCTCCCAGAATGGAGAGATCTTTGTCCCAAATTGCTGGGGTTTTTGAAGCTGCTGGAACTATTAGAAGGGTGTTGTCTCTACAGCCCCCACAAGCTCTGGCTCACTGCTTACATACCCCAAGACCACCACCCAAGTCTATGATCCAGATCAAGGAAGGTTAAAGCAAAAGTGTTTACCCTCTGAATGGTCACTTGGTCCCCCTATAATCTGCAGGCAAGGGGCTCCTGAGGCAGCCACAGGGTGCAGCCGCCATGCCTCTGCCTGCTTCTCCTCCTGAGGGCAGCAGCCATAACATCCTTTTCATTCCCCCCATTCTAGCAAAGTTCCACATTAATATTTTACTTTGTCTTTGGTATTTGAGAAGTGTGGAAGCCATTATAGCTGCTGGTTATTCACTCATCTGAAGTCTGCTCTGGCCACTGCTGGTCAGGGCTACCCTGGGGCTGGAACCACATGGCTCCTGCAGGACTATGCATGGCTCCCAGCACACTGCGATAGACCTTTCCTGTTGGCCTGATGGCTGTCTTCAGCAGGAGATTTGTTTCTCTCTCTCACTTTGTGGGTTCTGTAGCTTTAAAATTTGTTTAGAGTCTTTTTTTTACAGGTATTAGAATTATTTGGAGCCAGAGTCCATGCCAAGTTTGTGCTTCTACTCCACCATCTTGCCTAAGGACATTTTTTTAAATGCAAACTTATGAATTCCATTTAGATTAGCTTTGATGTATATAGGCACACAGAAAAGTGAATTTTTCTAAACTTGGAATTTGAAAGCTCATATAAGATGACAAACATTTTCATAATTTATAAAAATTTAAAAACTGAATCTATAATATATATATAGATAGCCATATTTTTAAAAGTTAAATTGCTCTTTGATTATATCTATTGGTTGAGACCTAGAGGGCATGTTGATTTTACAGGTTACTGATAAGCATTAACTATAAAGAAGGTTCTTTCACTAGTTTATCTATTTTCCTTAGGTATCAACCCAATCAAATAAGCCTTATCTATGATGTATCATTGAGAGGTGAGTGCTTTATAAACTATAAAGTATTACAAAGCAGAAAATTATTATTAGAACCTTGTCTTCATGCCACAAAGATAAATTTTCAATGTGCAACATACTTTCACAGGGAAACTGAACAAAAAGTTTAAAATAACAAAAATTGTATACATAAAATGGGAAATATATCTGCATTAAATAGAAGTGTCATTTGTCTTGCCATTTTAAAACCATTGCTCAAAACTTGAAGATTAAGCCATATGAGAGTGTTAAAATAAAAATATCCCAGCTGTTTTCAAAAATCCTAGCTAATGAGAGTCTCTCATCAAAGGCCTGCCAAAATTTGCTTGTGACCTAAAGCAGAGAGGCATGCTCTGGCTTCTGGCTGTCTTGGTACTTAAGGCCAGTCATTTGGAAAAGCAGATGGGTTAACCCAGCTGCTGGAAATGGACTATGTTCAGCACTTTTGAATAGTCATGGAATATGGATAATTTTCAGGATGCCACCTTGGCAGTCCTGGCATGCCTCATGATTTATTAATGAAGGTTGTGGTATGGTGTATTCATTTAAAGAGCAGAAGGAAAGCTTCTTTGATGTGGTAGAATCAGTTACCCTGAGAAGGATACAGGAAGAATCTTAAAAATATTCATGATTTTTGCTCTTAAGACATTCAATAAGAGCTTATATCATCCTGTTTTCTGTGATTGTGTCCACTGCAAATTTTCAGAGCATATGTGGGTGGTCAAAGTATAGGACAAAGTGGAAAAAAAGTATAGGACACAGGAAGAATCATGCTGCGTGTGAACTCTTTTCCTTTACTTTCTCTCTAAAAAATATTCTATGCAGATAAAATATGACTAAAATCAATGTAGAGAAGAGCAGAAGAGGGGAAAAGTGTGGGAAATTTAACTGTATATTCTGAATTCAAGAAGCATTATGTACCTACTCTGTGTCAGGCATTATGCTATATTGTATACTATCAAAGATAAACATGAAATATTTCCTGTCATTGAAAAGCCAAAGTATTACTATTGTAAAACGCTATATATGTGTGTGAATGTATATATATATATATATATATATATATATATATATATATATATATATTCAAATAATAAATATGACTAACAAGGACAGAAACTGGGCCTGTGACTTAATTGATGCAGAAAACTCCCTCTTTGAAAGTCATTGTCAAGTGCTATATTGAGCACTGATAAGTAACGTGTCTTACTTAGGGTTATACAGTCAGTATGTGATAGAGACATAATTTAAATTCGGATCTTTGTGAGTTGGTAGAAAGCTTTCTGTCCATGTAGGAACACTGTCTTTATCAAGATACTTTATAACTTTTAATGCTTATAAACTGTGGTACTTAATCTATAGAGTGGGACTCTGGGACTGTGGTTATTTTTTTTTTTTGGTGGCCAGATTTGGATATTATATATTGGATTGAATTAGATGTTTTAATTGGTGCTAGAAATTATTTGCTGTGGAAGGCATGCTGAGGTATTAGTGATATCGCCAGTTCTCTATTAATTATAACATACTCCTCTACAAATATTAAATATATATTTGAAAAAGTATAAAGCCTTTTTAAGGAAGAGACACTAATGACTAGGGGGAGAGGATATCAGGAAAGACCATACCATATATAGGATATGGCTCTTGAGCTGAGTCTTAAAGGGAGCTAGGACTCTACGGGTTGGAAGTGAATACAGAGAGCATTCAGGATTTGAGAACAGCCTTTGCCAAGGTATAGAATTTGGAGATATGTGTGTTGTATATAAGGAATATCAATTAAGTTGGTAGAATAGAGAGCATTTTGAGGGATAAAGAAATCAGATTTTGACAATATGCTGTTTACAAGAAGTAAACTTGAAAGAAAAGGCTCACTTTTACTTAAAAGGAGTGGCTGAATTAAAATCTGTTATGCTTCCACTAAACTCTAAAAATCAAGAGTAATGATCACAAATTCAGTTAAGGTTATAGTAAATATTGATAAGGTAAAAATTTACAAGCACCATACATAATTAATTAATTGCAATACTTAATATGTGTTCCTCTAATAGCATGAGATAAAAAATGCATAAAGGAAAGGTTAAATTAGAGTGAGAAATGGATAATAAACCTACAATAATGGGGAGACTTAAGGTACTCCTTTTTGACCAAGACTGACTGAAGCAAAAGATAAAGAAGAAAGTGGTTATGTCCTAGAATAGAACTTGAGAAAATTTCCAGATGATAAATCTCTGATGATTACTTAATGGGAATAGAAAGAAATTTACAAACCTTTTAGTTGTACTTGAAATATTTATAAAAATTTACTTTGTGTAGTAGAATAAAACCCTTTATAAAATACAGAAAATAAGAAGTACTAAATATATCATTTAATAGTTATAATGAAATAAAATCATCTTAAATAAAGGGTCTTTAAAGAAAGGATTAAAAGTAATTGGAGACTAGAAATAACACAATTCTAAAGAGCTAGTGGGTCAGGGAACAAATTTTAGAAACAATGAATAATTTCCTCAGCAAAGACAACAATAATAAGAAGACATACAAAACTAATAGGATATGGTTAAAGAAATTCTAAGAGAAACATTTTATCTCTAATGACTCACATCAGCAATAAAGAAAACAAATCAATGATTTAAACTCACAACCATATGATCTTTCTTTGTAGCAAAATAAAACAAACAAAAAACACCTAGAATATGTGCAACATTAACTACTGAATATAATGTTAGCAAAGAGAAAATAAACACACTTTCCTCATCTTTTCTGGAAAACCCAAGATTGTTCATAGCTGCAATTTCCTTTATTTCATTTTGTTGTTAATGTTCTTGTATTTTACATTGCTGCAGTAATTATTTAAATATTTTTATAATTCTACTTAACATGTAAATTCAAGCTCATTTTACTTGTAATGTCTTTTGCATGTTATGACACCATTATTTTAATTAAGTAGAATATTCGATAAATTGTCATGGCAAGATAGCTGAATAATTCTGAGCTGTTCAGTGTAACAAAATGTGTAATTTATCTAAAGTAGATGGTGAGGTTAGGAAGACTAACATCACAGGAATAAAGCTGACCAAAAGATTTTATGGCAAGAATTGATGAAAGAATTTAGAATGATCCTAAATCACAATGTAAAGGAACTGAAAATTATTATATGGGGGGGCGGAGCCAAGATGGCGGAGTAGAAACAGCTCATCCAAGCCACTCTGCCCCCAGATTCCCCCAAAACGATGTAAAAGGGGATTCTGAACAACTTCTGGAGCCCCAGCACCCACAAAACGACACAGGGAAGCTAAACTCCTGCTGAGGACAGCCCAGCAGCCCTGCAGGAAGGACCAGCGCAGAGGTCTGGGACCTGGCAGTGCACACAGCGCTCAGAGCGCAGGAGCTGAGCCGAGCCCAGGTCCCCATGAGCCGAGGCTTTAACCCCAGGGTGGCAGGGCCAGCAGCCGGCTGGAGGAACCCCAGAACACCAGGAGCTGTGGCGACTCCAGAATTATCAACATAGACTTGCCTAGGACAAAGTAAGAGGTTAGTGTCCTATGGACTTTGGGACCTGTATTTGGGGAATGCCACTTTCCCTGGGGGCTAGCCACTGAGACACGCCATTTTGTAGTTTTCAGGGGCATTTCCGGCTCCCAGCCTACAAATCGTGGGGAGATCCAGCGATCAGTCTTGGGGGGTAATCGCTCTTGCTTTAACCTCCTGGATCTGGATTGTGATCTAGGGTGGAAGTTGTGGGTGGGTTTATAGCTTGCCAGAAACGGAAGTTGCCCCCCACACGTTCGGGACGAAAATTCCTCTATCTGGCCTTAAAGCCATAGTGTGGCAACAAGCCCAAAAGTCAAGCAATTAAGTGGCAACATGCCAAGGCAAAGGAAACAGAAAAATGCAACCCTAGACTCCTATTTTGGGGGCATAGAGCGGGAAAAGGACTGTGAGGTCAGAAGTCCTGCTCCAAAAGCACCAGGGGAAAACATGAGCGGGTTGCAGGCCATAGAGGACCTTAAGAAGGACTTTAAAATCAAATAAGAGAAGTGGAGGAAAAATTGGAAAGAGAAATGAGAAGGATGCAGGAAAAGTATGAAATGAGGGTCAACAGCCTGACTGAGGAAAACAACACCTAAAAAATAGACTAGCTCAAATGGCAAAGGAGGCCCAAAAGGGCAATGAGGAGAAGAATGCCTTAAAAGTCGAATTTGCCAGATGGAAAAGAATCTCAAAAGTTCACTGAGGAGATTCATTCCTTCAGAGTTAGACTGGAGCAAATGGAAGCTAGTGACTTTATGAGAAATCAAGATGCTGTTAAGCAGATCCAAACAAATGAAAGATTAGAGGGCAATGTGAAATATCTCATGGGAAAAACCACTGACCTGAAAATAGATCCAGGAGAGACAATTTAAAAATTATTGGACTACCTGAAAGCCATGATCAAGAAAGAACCTAGAAATCACCCTTCAAGAAATTCTCAAGGAAAACTGCCCTGATGTTTTAGATCCAGAGGCAAAATAGAGGTTGAAAGAATCCACAGATCACCTCCTGAAAAAGATCCCAAAAAGAAAACTCCCAGGAATATTATAGCTAGGTTCCAGAATCCCCAGATCAAGGAGAAAATACTACAATTGGCCAGGAAGAAACAATTTCAATATTGTGGAAACACAATCAGAATAGCCCAGGACCTGGCAGCTTCTACACTGAGGGATTGAAGGGCATGGAATATGATATTCCAGAGGGCAAAAGAACTGGGAATGAACCCAATGGTCACCTACCCAGCAAAACTGAGTATTTTGTTTCAGGGGAAAATATGGTCATTCAGTGAATAGAGGACTTTCAAGCATTCTTGAGGAAAAAACCAGAGTTGAATAGAAAATTTGACATCCAGACACAGGAAGGAAGAGATGCCTGAGAAGGTAATCGGGGAAGAGAGATCAAGGGGAACTTATCAAAGTTGAACTATTTTCATTCCTATATGGAAAAGCAATAACTGTGACTGATGATATCTTTCTCACTATGAAAATAATGGAAGAAGGGGGTGTGGTCATATGAATACATATGTGAATGTGTGTATATGGTTACAGTTATATATGGATAGAGGGCATAGGTTGATTTTGTTGGGAAGGGAGAGTACTCAAGGGATGAAATTATGAGGTGAGAGAGGAAAGTGGCAAGAGGAGATGGGGAGAGACAGGGTAGGGTAAACTATCCCATGTAGAAGAAGCAAGGGGAAGTGGTTGCAAAGGAGGGGGAGAATAAGGAAGGTTAAAAAGACAAAACCACATTCCCATTGAATTTGGTTCAGGGAGAAAATGACATACATACTAAATGGGATATCTCAACCTGCAGCAGGATAAGGGAAGGGGGATGGGAGGAGGATGATGGATGGGAGGGCATCCTTGGGGTGAGGGGAGGTTGGCACCCACTATAGAAGAGGGACAGGATCATGTAGGGAATGGACCAGGTGGGGGGTGGGGAGTGGGAGGGAATTATAAGCAGCCTTGTACAATATATCTACTATGATAATGTTTTGCGTCAGACATGTACAACATATACTGAATTACTTATCTCCCAAGAGGGAACAGATAAGGGAGGGAAGTAATGTGATCTGAAATTTGAGGTCCTAACATTAAATGTTTCAAATATATATAAATACTATTATTAATACTCTTTTGCATATAATTGGGATAAAAGATGTGCAGGCATTGGGACACAAAGATTCACCTTCCTCTAATGGAAAAGTCGATGGGGGTATGGGAGAAGGTATGGGATAGAGCAGATTGGAGGAAGCGATATCTTGTGGGACTTCTATTCTGGGAGGTTGGGTAGGGGAACAATGGGGGGAAAATGATTGTAACTCAAAATCTGGCAGAAATGAATGATGTAAAACAGAAATTAATAAAGTATTTGCAAAAAAAAAAAAGAAA